>JANDJT010000206.1:20352497-20364645 GCA_024331685.1 Stegophilus panzeri | reverse complement strand
AAATGTGAAAGTGCAATAAAAATATGTTGTCCCTAAAATCAATGAATAATCGTGATAAATAATCGTGATCTCAATATCGATCAAAATAATCGGGATTATCATTTTGGCCATAATCGTGCAGCCCTAAACAGAACAGCACTACAACGCCGGGTAAAAGTTAAAAAAAACTACGACAGAAGTACACGAGCATCCGTGACAAAATGTGTCGAAGTGGAGAGTCCACTGAAATGAAGGACTCATGACCTTTCTATGATGGCTTGGATGATATTCTGGGTACAAGCTGGGGTCTGAGATCTTATGAAGTTGTGGTGTGTGAACAAGAAAGAGTCTGAGATCACTTTATTGCTGAAGAGGACCAAAAAAAAACGCCACTTTCGGCTGGTTCCCTTCAAGTGAACTGGATTTGGTTCTTTTTAAAATGAACTATATGCAAGTCCAGTACATGTAGTAGAACATAGTTCAGTACTTACCAAAGCAGGACCTTTTAGTTTAGTTACTATAGAAACCACAATTATTATCACTACCAATTAAAGGCTATTAGCCCTTCTGACTGGTCACATATAAATAATGCCAAGTTGTTGGGGGTGCGTGGAATTTATTTTATAGTTAAAGGAGTTAATGCCACCAAAAAGTTTGAGAAGCCCTCGTATAATAATTATTGACCTTGTAATTAAACACGAACAACACTTATCACAAGTTATATTTAAACGGGTGTAAATGTTTGTTTTAAAGAAGTATGGCTTCAACCTGTCGTGGTAGAGTAGACTGTGACAGAGTGAACTGATAAGCTTGGTTTAATTAAACGAGGAATTAGCTAAGCTATCTTAAATATTTAGCAACTGATATTAGCAAAGATCAAAGCAAACCATAGCTAGCTACCGTTACAGCGCAAACGGTCTTACCTTTCAAAGTGTTATATATGAACCTCCTGGTTCCTCCTTCAGCGTTTCTTCCTGCCACCGTATTAGTCAATAGATTTATTTTGCATAAATGTTTAATAAAATACAGAAGTAATCATTTGAAGAGTTTTTAGTATGCCATCAAGCGCTAACCTCTGCGTCTCTGCTCTAAAGTTGGTGCGCGTGGACACGTTGCTGTGGAAACACCTCACCCGGGCTCAGAGGGACTGTTGTAGGCTAGCTGTTGTCATTAGACACCATTTCGCATGGGTTTGTGAAATATAATAGGTAGAAAAAGAGAAATAAACAAACGTAATAATCTGTAATTTCACATTTTCGTTCAGAGATGTGATTCACAGAAAAATAACTATTAAAAAATTATTATTATTATTATTATTATTTTAACTTGAGCCAAACCCTTAAGTATGCGCGAGAGTCATAACTCATCACTGTTTGAAAGAATACGACTAACCGCCATGTTGTCATGAGCTACAGACTCTGGGTGTGTGTGTGTGTGTGTGTGTTCCAAACTATAGAGGAATGGTAGCAAGTTCATTTTATTTATATATACACTTCACTACACTAATATTGACACCTTTGGTAAATATGAGCAAAGAAGGCTGGGAAAAATTGTCTTTATTGTTTAACCGTTTGATATTTTGTTTAAAAAAAATCACAAAATACTCTGTGCTCATGAATATCAAACAATTGCAAACACAACACAGGTTTATCAAAAAATATCTTTGATAAATATAGGTGTGCAAAAATTATTGGCACCGTTTTAGTCAATACTTTGTGCTACCTCCCTTGGGATGGCCATGGCAGGACCTTGATTTTGTTTATATACACTCCTCAACAACCCTTCACTCCACTCACATCTCAGTCTGAATTCTTTCAGCACCCAGCACAGCCAGATAATTCTCCTATAAGCAAAGAATTCATGCTGTGCTTTGAATTAAAAAAAAAAAACATAACATGAAATACAGTAAAACCAGAATAAACACTGGCAGCATTTTACCAAAATGGAGAACTTTATTACCGGTGAATGGGGGTAAAGCTGAACACAAAATTAGTGGCAATGCTCTTGGACAGGTCTTTAACACAATCTATATAAGGCTTTGTATTGTTTGAATGGCTGAATCAAGCAGAATAGTTGTTTGTTTGGTTTAATACAAAGAAAAAAGGACAGCTGTTGCACTTGTGAACATCCTCATAAATCAGTATGAGTGAATTTTGTGTGTTTATTGTTTTATACGTCAGCTTTCAAGCAGCTGAACGTTCGAGTTTTCTTGAAAGTGATGTCTTGAGAGTCCTTGTTAATGCTGACACTCGGTGCTAGGGGTAGAGCTTTGTGTACATGGGTGTGGAAAAAGGGGCAAAAAAAAGTAATAAATCCTTCAAAATCTGACTCACCTCCAACTACTTAACCATGAGAGACCCAATATTGACAAATATTTTATTGTAAAAAAAAAAAAAAAAGTGCCTAATGCACCTTTAAATGGAACAAAAAATATTAAAATATTACATACTGCAATATGCAACAAACAACAATTTTTAACATTATATGAAATATTTAAACACAATAAAATCTTATTGTATTGTTTATTTTATGTAAACTACATATGGAAATGTTTTAAGAACATGGCTGGTCTAGCAAATAAGATTTCACCTGCAGGTTAAAAAAAAAAACAACAACAACAACAACAACAACAACAACAAAAACAGGCCCAAAGGTTCCCTCTTAAGCAAATATTTTAGTCATGTGTGTGTGTGCGTGTGCATATAACTATAATTAAAGGAGATTCATGCATAAAGGAGTGAAGGCTGAGTGTGTATATGACATTATCGGAGATTGCCTTACCAAGTCCATCTTTAGGGCTTAGAAGATTTAATGTTTCCTCTCCATTATTTTTTTTTAAATAAAAGATTTTAGAGTACAGTCATGAACTTTGGCTCTCAGGGAGGCAAGCTCTAAGGAGTTCTTCACCTAACTGAGATGACAAACTGCATCCACTGTGCCACTGCAGTGGTACTTACACTAAAAACGTGAAGAAGAGCTGGAGAGAATATTCTCAAGGGTCAGCTGTCTGCTACAATTCTACCACTTGCACTCTGGCTTTTAAAAGCTGAGGATAGAGTAGTGGTTAAAATGACAGTCTGAAATGTTAAAATGTCAAAATAGGGCTGTAGGATGCTTGTGTTCTTGGAAGGTATACAATAAATGATTTAATGAAATGTTTTTTTAAAAAGTCTATCCATCCATGATTTGTAGCATTCAACCTTTTACCCACATTTTTTTTAGCAAACCCTGCTTACCATAGAATGTGTCATAGTTTTACTATTACTTACCAGTGCGCTGTTGAATTATTGAATCTGATTGCTCAGAAGGTGTTGATTAGTTCTCCAAAACAGCACCTCTCTAACAATAGTGCTGTCTGCACAAAAAATCACACGTTTATATTAACGAGCTCTAACACTTTTCTATGGTAACTCACAGGGACATGTATGGCGGATGCTTACAATATTTACTACAAGGCTACGATAAACAAGTGTTATTTAACAAAGTAAATCATATCAAAATATAAACATTGGTATGTGAAGCTTTCTGTAAGGACTGTTTGTAGCTACTATGATTTAAGTGAACAAGTACAAGCTTGTATCACAGACACACCATTAAATATTCAAATGTATAAAATGTATGATAGTCCTTTTTTTTTAAAACAAATAAAAAAATTGTAACTGTTGGCAAACTGCTGTGGTATAAAAGGAATAAAATCACTTTTATACCATATTCGACCTGTTACCACCACGTAGTCTATTATTTTCTTATAACAGCACTCTTTGTCATGTTTTATTACTTACATAACATACTGACACGAATCATGTCTACTACAATAGTAATGTGGACATCTGCATGGAATTGTCCAGTTTCATCTCGAGTTATATTTGTATATGATAATTATTGTTAAATAAGCTAAATGGTAGTCACCACTAGTTGTTGCTGAAGGTGAGAGTTGGTTGGTTATGTGTGTGAGTAATATGCTCTGTTTAAGAAGATAATTATTACTGGCTTTACAACGAAAACACTAGAATACAACTGAATTACAACAGTCAGTGCAGTAGTAGGCGGAAGAGGCTTGATCTGATTGTAGGTATATGTGTGTGTGTGTGTGTGTGTGTGTAGCGGGAGGGGGCGAAGGGCTCGGTGTGATTTGGATAGAATGGGAAGGTGAGTCAGCGAGGGTGCTAATGCAGAAATGAGCAGAACTGATGCGCGCTCACTGAACAGCCGCAGGCACTCCGAATAAGCCCCTGAATGTGTTTCGCCTCATTTCCCCCCCCCACACACACACACCTGCACCCAGGAGCCCTCTGCTCCTATACCTTGTGTGCATACATTGTCCATATTCTGTATGCTTATCATAGCTAACTAGATCCAAATTATTAGTCACAGCCTAAATAAATTGTTAGTGCATTTGTAAAGGCAAACCGGGTAATGTTCAATATGCAAAATGACTCAATGTGTTTAGTTTAGGGAACCGCTGCAGGATAGACAGCTATCTCAGGGATGCTGTAGCTAGCTGAGAAGAACAGGCTTACCTCCAGGCTGAATCCTTGATATTTCCGCTAGACGTGGACAAATGTACACCACATTCATGCTTTCAGAACACCGAGAGAGAAAGCATTATCTAAAAGTAACAAACACTTTTTGCCTTCAGAAATAATAATGTCATTTCAAAGCATGTGTGCTTCCAGACAAAGGCACCAATGCGTCTGGAAGTAATTGAAAAAAAAAAAAATAAAAATCTTACTGATGGATAATTTTAAGGGTGATAGAGTCCTAACGGCCCTTCTAATTCATGATTTTTTTTTTAAATTAGATTTCGCCAGATTTAGCATTACAGCCTGCTATTTGACACCAGCCCAGCTGTCTCTTAAACTATTTAAAGGTTAATTTAAGGACACACTTTTTAATACTTTTATATCTACACCTTTACGTTACCAAAAATACATTTCATGATTCTGGATAATATAATCTATTATATTATAATCTATTTAAACCCCCCACAATCATTTACTATGCTGTAAGCCACTTTGTGCTGATATTAATTGAAATAATACCATTGTCATACTGAATATTAACAATACAGTAATACCAATAGTATAGTAACGTCTTCTTTATACACAACACAGCACATTTAAGTAAAAGATTAAAAATTACATAAAAAGATTACATAAAAACACACACACACAAACACACGTGCAAACAGCATTTTAAATGTAACTCCTAACCACTCTAAACGGACAACGGTGTCAGAAGGGCACAGCCTCCATTGATCCGAGGAGGCATTAAAAGATTAAAGGTTTATCGTCTGCCTGTGGTGTTGACAGTGGTCTCGAGTCATTAGCGTCATTAGTATTAAGCTGATCCCATCAATAACAGCCTGGTTGAGCAATCTTTCTCCCAGGGGACTGCTCCTGGAGTGGGAAACGGCATGCCAGCTTAGAACCTGACCCCCCGGAGCACCCAGTCTATTTGGCAACAACTTGAGAGAGAGAGAGAAGCCCATCCCATCTCAGAGTTCAGTGCAACTGTCAGATCATTTAGTTAGCGAGTGGTATGTGTGAGAAAGTAAATGCACCCTTTGGCTTGGATTTGGATAAACTTTCCACCTTTGGGACTATCGGTGTTGGGTATTGTTTTTAGTAGAAAAGATCACGTTGCCTTGATGAGTGTGTCTTTCAATCTCTTAGTGTTAAAATGAGAGAAGGAGGAGACGTGTCAGGATGCCAATATGAATATAAGTAAAAGTGACACACTATCACAGAGAGATCAGAGAACAATCCACTGAATATTTCACAAGTGTGAAAGGATTAATCGCTCAGGGGGGGCCATCAGTGTGTGAATGCCTGGTGTGCGCTCATGGTGAGCCCGTTTGTTATAATAATGGAATGAGTTCCAGGTTCAGCCTGGGTGAAATTGTTCGCCTAGATTTTCTAAGCTCTAATAAATCGTTTTACACCTTCCATTAGCTCTTCTTTGCACATTTAATGGAGCTCGATAGGTGTTAGAAATAATACGAGCTTCTGCCGATCTTTAATCATGTCTTCTCTGTTTTTTCCCCACTCACAGTACTATAAAACTGGACTTTTAATTACTCACTCATCACATTCAATATGCATTTTAAAAAATATGTATATACAATGTCACTGGACAAATGGCTTAGACTGTCAAAGTCTTTGATGGGCCATTTAACTGAGTCAGTAAAAACTGAAGAGATATTCTAAAACACTATCCATATGTCATCCGTCCTCTATAGCTCATCATGCAGTGCAGCCCCTTCTGCCAAATCCAGTGCACCCAACATCAGCAGAGCTCCAGTGCTGTTATCCTTCACCATAATAATGAAGGAATGATCTGCGTAGAAAAGTCTAGGTTTCTCCACATGCTGTTCCTCCTCTACGACATCCTTAATGCCTGAATCAGGCACCAGTTCCAGTGATGTCCAATGAAGAAAATCCCCAAGATGTAGCTTCCCCTTCCCAAGACCTGAGAAATCGGCCACTTTCTGGTCCCAGGCATCGACCACACCCAGTGCGGCTAACTGTTTCTGAAGAAATGAACAATACAGACAGAGGACAAAGGAAACAAAGATAGAGGATGATATCAGCTCATGTAGGCCTTACTGAAAGACAAATCAAAAGGCTTTGCCCCAAATTACTCAGCACTAAAAGACTACAGAGTGCACACAAAATGGTCCATATCAATTATTCAAAGAAAATTTAATTTAAAAAGCAGCTAAAGCATCAGACAAGGGATAATTCTAAAGATGAAACATTTATGCCCCTCATGACATTAAATGCTTTAATATAAAAACACACAATTCTCCAGACAGATGAAGTGAGCAAATGAAAATACATACACTCAGTGATACAATAAATCAATGACATTTCAAAGATTTGTTCTCGCTCTTCTATATTGTCTTTCATATCTCAGAAAGTGTGACAGATGCCCTTGATGGCAGTGTACAATTCATACTGGCCAACCGTGGTTGAAAACTGCGGCAAGGGATGAGTTGCTTATGAATAATTTAAAAATGATCCCTCTGACCTCAGCCCTCCTTTGTTTTCCTTTCTGATATGAATTCAACAGAAAGAGGCTGCGTGACAGGTAGTTTATATTCCCGCAGACGAGATCCGTTAGAAGCAACAGCCCACACAGAGAGAGAGAGAGAGAGAGAGAGAGAGAGAGAGAGAGAGAGAGAGAGAGAGAGAGGGTGTGTGTGTAGGAAGGATTGTGGGACACTATATGGAAGACTAGCCCTCTCTTCAGTTTGGCCTTGGGTGGCACAGTAGTTCAACGTTGCCCCTCACGGCTCCAGGGTCTGTCCAGTGGTTCAATCCAGAGCTCGGTGTGGAGTTTTACATATTCTCCCCATGTCTATATGGGGTTTTTTCCCAAAAACATGCTGGTAGGTGGACTTGCAATGCTAAACTGCTCCTAGGTGTGTGATTGTGTATATGTGGTGCACAGTGATTGACTGGCATCCCATTCAGCTTCCTTCCTCTCGGCCTATTTTCCCAGGATTCACCCTAACCCTGACTAAAAGTGATCAAGTGCTTTCTGAAGACATTGAAAAGACATAGAAAAAGACATAGAAAAGACAATGAAAGAAATACATTGTGGCCCATACATGGTACTTGGTTCCAGGGTTCCTGCTTCTGTTGTCCCATATCGTTAGGCAGTGGCAATCCTTGTCACTTGTGTAACATGATACAGCTCTCTAAAGTCCACAACTTCTAAAGCCCCCCCCACACACAGCACCACTCTAATGCACTTTTATTGTCCTCATCTATTATTCTTCCTCCCTCCACTTCATCACTGTCTCCGTCTGTGCCTCTACCACCTCTGTAGCATCCTCATCCCTCATCTGCCCTATTGCACTCATTGCATCCTCCCCTTTCTCATGCACTGCTCATTTCTCACACTTGCCTTTTCTCACTTTAACCTGCATGTCAGGCGAGTGACATTCTTTCAACCCATCCACCTCTCCTTGTCCTCGCTTCAACCTCCATCTAAGCTCTGTCCTTCTGCCTGCAGAAACTCAAGTAGTAACTGCTGAAAAGTTCCTCCAATTTAATACTCTCAGATACAGATACTTGACTGCAACTTTCTCAGGAAGGTGAAAGTTTTTTTGCGTGTGTTGATTTTCTCTCCTGCATGCTAATCTTGGCCCACGAAGACCTTGACTATGTCTTTTTGCCACAATAATGCTGTTGCCAGCAACTATAACGTGCAACATTATCAGATATTCCCCAGCCTGTGTTAGGCCAGATTCTATAAATACAACTTTTCTTTTTGTGGGATGCGAAGAGGATTCCCTTATTTATTTATTTATTTTTTAAAAACCAATCAATGCTGAAATATTGAGTGTTCACTGCCACCACTTAGAACACTAGGGGTCTAGTGACAGTGATGGATCAGAGCCAGACTTCCCACAACTTCTGAGACCGAGAAATGTGAGAAATGTACACATTCACTGCAGGCTACTGACAACAACAACAACAACAACAACAACAAAAAAGCCTGTTCTAGCTCTACCAGCATTACATGGCCATTAGTTTTCAGCCACTTGATGCCAACACTATATAATTTAGCCCCACTCTGACCAGTTAAGTGGACGCTAGTTCAGCTTAAAAGGGCATTCAAGCATGAAGCTCTTATTTGATATGTTATTTGTCACACTGTGTAGTATTTTGTAGTGCAGTACTGCAAGTGTCAGCCTCAGCAATTTTGCAAAAATTCACAATTTTTTTTTGAGTTTATGTTAGCACTAATGGAGTTAAAATGGCCAGAGAGCAGGAGGCAGAAATCAGGTGGCAATTAAAGATGTTGTTTTTCACCAATCTCTGAAAAAAACAAAAAAAAACCCATCAAAAAAACATGCAGAAAAAAATTATGCAAAAAGTACATGCCAGCAATAAGAAACCATGTTAATATGCCAGAGGAAATGTGAGCATGTACCCAGCACTTCAGACAAGAAGACTATCTGAAAAATCTATCTGCAGACCTACTGTGATATCCAAAGTCTCTAAAAACAAAAAAAAAAGTTGTTTCCATTTGCATTCTACGAACACAAGAGAGCGGTTCCTTGTCCTCTCAGCCTCAGGAGAAGAATAAGTAAGAAAGAAAACAGGACAAGGCATGCTGTTATAGGAAAATAGAAAGGAGTGGTGTGATGTGGCTTGGCACAAAGCAGAATTGCTGTTACCACTCTGAAGTGGATTGTTTTCTGATAACCGCACATCCTTAAGTGTTTGATTCTTATTCCACAGTGATCTGACAACTATTACAGTTTCTTTTATTAATGAATGGCAAATGCATTTCAACTGTTTAGAGTTACTTTTGAGTTTTTGAGGCTGTGGACACCTGAACATCACCCATATGTGCTTGTTGAACATCCCATTCCATATGTAATCCCGTGTTTTCTGTTATAATAACTTCCACTCTTCTGGGAAGACTTTCCACTAGATTTTGGAGTGTGGCTATTGGGATTTTGTGCTCATTTAACTACAAGAGCATTAGTGAGGTCGGGCACTGACGTTGGGTGAGGAGGCCTGGGGACCAGTCTGCATTCCAGTTCATCCCAAAGGTGTTCAGTAGGGTTGAGGTCAGTGCTCTGTGAAGGACACTTGAGTTCTTCCACTCCAAACTTGGCAAACCATAATGAGTCTTTATTGATCACATATACATGTGCACAGTGAAATTCTTTACTTCGCATATTCCAGCATGTTAGGAAGTTGGGGTCAGAGCGCAGGATCAGCCATGATACAGCGCCCCTGGAGCAGAGAGTGTTAAGGGCCTTACTCAAGGGCACAACAATGGAAGCTTGGCAGTGCTCCGATCAGTAACCCAGAGCCTTAACCGTTAAGCCACCACTGCCCCTAACCATGTCTTCATGGAGCTCGTTCTGTGCACAGAGGCATTGTAGTGCTGGAACAGGTTTGGGCCTCTTAGTTCCAGTGAAGAGAAATTGTAATTCTACAGCATACAAAGACATTCTATACAATTGTGCGCTTCCAACTTTGTGGCAAGAGTTCAGGGAAGACATACATTTGGGTGTGACAGTCTGGTGTCCACATAATTTTTGGCCACATAATGTAAATAAAATTGAGCAGCCAGTCCCCAAAGTAGTCATGGTTCTTTAGTTAAAGATAATTTTAAGTAAGTAAGTTAATTCTGCTTCTAAGAAGCCATAGTCAAACCTGAAAATGTCGTTCTAGAGACAACTGCGTCACCTCTGTCAGAAAAGAATAGGCATGTTTACAACAGATTAATTTTTATTTTGGACAGATTGTGCGTTTCTAAGTGCAGTCCTATGGGAGAAGGTAAAACCTAGCTAAGGTGCAGGAAGTTTGATTTCTCAGACAGTTTGGGAAGACTGAGAGTTTGCTAGATGAGCTCAGTGGGAGGGAGAAGATGACAGAATGAGGAAAGAGCTGTCGGATGAATGTGGCACTACAGGGCCATGGTTTTCTTGAAATAAATGCAGAAAGAGTGTGATGTGTCACGCATTAATGTGTCACCCCAGACTGCTTGCTAATGCACTAAACGTGACTGGCGGATGAAGGGACAGTGAAGGAGCAGGGAAAGAAAAGCAAGATGGAGGGGAGAAACAGAAAAGGAACCTGAGTAAACATGGTTCAGCTCTAATGCCTTTCACTGGGTGGAAATCGAGCGAGTCACACTCGCTGCCCTGAGCAGAAATCTTTTCTTTCATTTCCTTTTCCCTTGGTTTGTTCTTTTGATTAAATAAAGAAATGCTGCTAGTTTTTCAGATTTTTTTTTCTTCTCACGTTGCACATCTGACAAACTACACATGTCCATATTACGGTAGCAGCAGACTGTTATATATCACTGTCAACATCTGTCTAAAACAACAAAAACCCACCGTGCAAGAATAATGGATGAGTATTCCACAGGACGTGGGTTGGCTAGTGTGTTTCTATGCGTCATCAACTCATGACACTGAATCACAGGAGCTTGAGCATTAGTGTGCTTTCCTACCTCAAACCATATGTTTTATTCAGCCTTACAGCCTCTAAGCAGCCTTTTCTAAAACCCGCCTCTGAGATTATTCCAGGTTCTTTGTCATTCATGTCTTATTCACGCTGGCCCTAGCACTCTCTCTCTCTCGCTCATCTCTCTTCTGGGTACCGGTTCTACCATCACTTATTTATTTATCCCTCTCACATCTTGTTACGCCAGGCCAACTTTACGACGTTTATCAGCTCAAGAAAAATCACGAGTGCTTAGTGAGGGTACCTGGCTGCTGAAAAGGGAATTAGGATTGTAAGGCTGTTTGTGTCAGTCCTCCACAGCTTCCTCCTCTGCAGCATAATGGATTACTACATATGGATTGATCGTTGTCTTTTACAAGGAGTTAGTCAGCAAATTACTCTCCCACACAGGCTCGTATAGAAGCCCTGACGGCAGCTCCATGGGCCTGCTGTACATCAGTGATAAGCAGATTACACTGTAGATACCGAACAGAATGGAACATAAATAATCTTCATCTGCTTTCGAAAAATACTATGTTGCTTTGTTGTGGTGCGATCAAAGGCTAGGACTTTCAGTCTAAGCCACTGGGTACTAGCCTGACAGATGTGTTCTACTTTACATGACCTACTCAGTGTGTTTGCTTGACTTCTGTTGTTTCTCTGGCACAAAAACAGAGCCCACACTTCCCAATTACAGCCCTGCACTGACATTCTGAGCCTTGGCACTGTGGTGTGTGGATTTCTACATGTGCGCAGCTACTTTTCAGTTCAGAGTGGGTCTGGTTGTGTTTGTGTGCATCTAGCTGCTCGAAATCAGACAGTCTGTAACCTCTCGACCCCTCTTCCTCGTTAGGGGAACCCAGCCTCAGTCTTGTTAGCTGTTAACGGTCGGCAATAACTGCTCCTTAAGTGCAGTCCTGCTGCACTGCTGCCATCAGTCAGGGCTATTTTTACCCTCTTCTGTTTCTCACTTTCCCCCCACTCCCACATCCTACTTGTTCATTTTTTTAACCTCTATGCTCCGTTTCACCTCCCACTATCCATGTATATTGCACAGCACTCATATTTGGGTCAGAGCAGGCCTGGGATGTGAGTGCTAACATGGCAACTATGTAGCAGTGCACAGGAATCCGGATATAGCATCTCCTTCACTGAGCCACAAGAAGGGGGGGGCGCCGGGGGGGGGG
>JANDJT010000206.1:20336091-20350694 GCA_024331685.1 Stegophilus panzeri | reverse complement strand
TATTATTTTAGACACATTATATTTGTCAATACCCTTGACTTAGATGAAGATCAGATCACATTTTATGACAGATTTATTCAGAAAACCATGAAATTCCAAAAGGTTCACATACTTTTTCTTGCTACTGTATATAGAAAGCACGCTGGTCACATGATTGTGTTCTTTTGTTTAATGCCTCCGCCATAACCGAGAATCAACTGCACTTGTGAAGTGACCGACAGCCTGACCAACAAACATTATACACTATACGGTCATGGTTATAATGGTTAAAAAGAACTTTTCATTAGCTTTCAGCCCCAGTCCCGTGCCTCTTCTATCTACTGTGCCGAGAAAGATGTCGTGGAAGGTGGGAATTTTAGCTGACTTTGGAGCTCTATTTATGGTTAAAATAACGCCTTGGGGGCTGCTACAGAGCTCATTATGTTTCAGTCAATAATTTTCCCTAACTTTGGTCAGAAACTTTGGTTATTAAATTTTTGGAGAATTTGTAAGTGTATTTCTTTATATTTAAGATATGGTAAATGTGTAGTATATTTTGTTTATAATACCTCTGTTTGTAGCGATTTTTTATTTATTTAATTTTATACAGACAAAAATGCACATTGTTTTGCATTGTTCATGATTCAGAAATAATAATAATAAAAAAGTATTTTCAGTCAAGATTTTTTTTGAATTTTGAAAATCGAACTGAACCAAATCTTGAAGTCAGTATTTTGAATTGAATTGAATCAAATCAAGTCATGACTAGAGTGTATCATTATACCACTAAAAGGCACCTATATTTAAACCTTTCTACTGGATTAGGTTTTCTTCGTGCCTCATTCCACATTGATGACACAGAATGCCGACTGTAACAATGAGAGTACTCTTTGGGTACATGAACTGGTTTGCGTTTACATAAAGAGCAACATTTTTCTCAATGTACCAAAACACAGACACTTATACCACATGGCTTGTGGCTATACATACTTAAAATGTGACTCAAGGCAAATTCGCCCATGTAATGGCTTTGTTTTATGGGATCACACCAAAGGGCCATAGTTGTGGATTTGCGAAAAGTCTGAGCCAGCAAATTGGGTAACTCACTTAAACCTGCTGACCTGACACCATCTATGATTAGTCTTCTGCTTACTTGATGATATAGTTTAGAAATATGACCTGTCCTGAGCAAGGTGAGGGTGGTAAAATAATCCCATAGGAAGAGTTCATTCTAAAGGAGGACTGAATCCTAATGCAACTTTTTTCCCCAATTTCTTGTTCATTTCAAGCTGTACTTCACTTGAAAAGTGGGAAAATTATTTCTCTGCAGTTAGGCTCTCTAGGCTATGAGTTTTTTTTTTTTTTTTTTTTTTTAAAAAAGAAAGTGGGTGAGCACGTTCAATGGCCACTGGAAAGGCGCAGAGAAAGCGAGAGAAGAAGAGGCAGCACAAGGCAATATCGCTTCACTGTCAGTGGGAGGGTGGAGGGTTAACAGAGCCTCTGGCCTGCAGTAATATTCCCTCAAATACTCAACATGAGATAGCGAAATAGAGAGACAGACCACAAAATAGAAAGGCCAAGGCAGAAGTGCAAGAAAGATACAGAGAGAGCAGCAGAAGCAGCAGGGAATCTTGTCAAAGAAAGTAATACAGCTCTATTCATGTCATGTTGTCAAGAGGGGATGCTTGGCCTCTCTTCATGTGCTGGGGTATCACTTATGAAAACATCACACATCTGTGTGGGTGGGTGCGGGTGAAGCAAACCAGAAAAGTTAAGCCTGTGGGGTTTTTTTTTTTTCAGTAGAACCCTTGATTCCTTCAGGACTGCCTCTCCATGCTCAGGTTAATGTCAGAATCTTGTACTTCCTGCCAGGTATGAGCACTCGAACATGACAGCAGCAGCCAGTGGACATCTGACACAGCTTGTATTTCTTGCCCTGAATTACAATGTTTAATGATATGGTGTCCTACACTAGAGAATCCATTCAGCCCAGCTAGCGCTGAGGGAATAGCTTCACTCACTTTAATCTGTACCTGTCATGTTGAGCTAACTGCTTGTACCCCACTGTTCTCTCTTCCGCTCTTCTTTCTAAAACAAAATGCACCACCTTCACCATCTTTCTCTACAGATGCTAGTATTTGTCATTTAAACCCTTCAACCTCAGCCTGCTGCACAATCTATAGGCTGAAATGCAGAGGCCATTACTTCCATATATTCAGACTGAAGGTTGCATGGCTCTAGTTGGATTCCTCCAGCCCTGTTACACGCCCAGAGGTCCACCCAAACCCTGCCTCTTCTTTTTCATTCACAGCCTTTCACATACACCAAATTACAGTCCAGACACTGTATCTGTATTGGCCAACTTAAATTAGGATAATGCCAATGCTACACAAATGCTAGCTTCAGCTGCTTCTAAGCAGGTGGAGGAGGTTGATTTTGTTGGGGTTGGGACAGTGTTTGTGTTTCTGTTGGGATCCACTTTGCTGGAGCAGGCCCAGAGGGTTCTAGCTCTGGGGTAAATAAGGAGAAGATCCAGCAGGGTTATAATCAGGCCATGTGTGCAGCTCTATCTGATGAAGAGAAGTATGCTAGTATAGTCCATGCTGAGCGAGCCTCAAAAACAGCAGTAGGAAGTAGCACAGTGCTGTGTACTCACCTTGAGAAAGGGAGAAGACAAAGTGAACTTTGACCCCAGTTGTATAGAAACTAATACGGTCACAGGTGAGTGCCTGTCCAGCATAGGAACAAAACAGTGTGAAGGAGCAGATGAGGAAGATGAGTATTAGAAAACAAAAGGAAGACGTCAGCACCATAGACAATTATAATGATAGAGAAGATGAGGATGAAGAGAGCCAGAAAATGCAAACGCTAAAAGACAAAGAAGGAGCTGAGGAGCTTCAAGAAAGCCAAGAGAACCTAGTCTATGTGGAGGACAGAAATGCTGAATATGCACTCACTAAAAGAGTACAGCACCCAGGCCAGGAAGGACTGAGAGACGGCATGAGGGCAGATGAAAAATCTGAGGTGGAAAATGAAGTGATGAATGAATGGAGGGAGAGGGAGATCGAGTGGGAGGAATGGGCAGCCCTAGCACAGGAGATAGATGAGCTAGGGTCAGGTGGAGAAGAGGAGTGGGGGGAAAAAAAGATACACAGACAGAGAGATGACAGAAAGGAATGGATGAAGGGGAGTGGAAAAGAGGTGGGGGTAGACAGACAGAGAGAAGTAAAGATGTGGGGGAAGAGAGAAGTTCGGCACTGGAGAATTAATCAGTTTATTCTCAGAGTGTGGGAAACTTTTTCTTGGTAAGAAAAGATGGCAGAAAGAGAAAACTACATGGACTCAAAGGAAGACCAGCCAGGTGTGCTGACATGCACTTGCTGGCACAAACTAAGAATCAAAACTGCAATCCAAAACTGTCAGACCACAGCAAACCTGTCCAAGCTGTAGTGTCTAATAAGCTATACGGTATCAATAACAAATCCGCTAAAGTTCTGATTGCACTGTATAGTTTGGACCCAGATTTGTTGGAGTGCAAGCCATACGCTCATCCCTGAAGCCGTACCGCTCTCTGCTGTCAGAGGCCAGACTCCTCCCTGGAGTAGGACTGGCCGAGATGGCACTGGCTGGGCATCTGACCTGCTGCGGCCTCTCCATCCCCGGCCTGGAGCAGCTGGCGGTTCATGCATTTGCCCAGGCTTTACTTGAGCCTGTGAGAGCGTTGGCTTAAAACTCGGGGGTGCCAGGGGACCTGCTAGTGCTTTCAGAGTATAAAGAGCAATTCTGGAGCACAGAAGCAGAAGAGAAAAAGGGGTCTGAGAGGGTATTGGATCCAATAGTGTGTAAAAAGGGGCAACAACAGCAGCACCATGCATTATCACTCAGCAACTAAGCCCCTGAGAAGTGCAGATATCAATATACAGAGACTGCACAGACACAGCTGCTGATGCCAAAGCTGCTCAAGTTCATCTGTCAGTGAAGACGATGAAGATGAAAAAGGGTTTAACTTTGAACTGAAGAGGCATCACTAGGCTCTGTGTGGTTATTTGAACATGCCTGATATGATACATATCTGCAGGGGTGGACAAATAACTGGTCTCAGTATGCATATCCAGGATATTGTTTTGTTTTCATTCATCATTGCCTAAGGTTTATCATTAGATTAAATGAACATTTTTAGCTTTAAGTTAAGGTTGTTAGCTATCAAATATAACTTTAACCTATTATCCTTTCTGGCTTATACGATGTCATTGTTGTTAAGGTTTCAGTATAACAGAAAAAAAAAAAACTGCATGAAGATGCATGAACCTTTAAGAAAAGAAGGCTAAATATATTGTCATATAAACCTTATGAACATCTTTGTGATTATGATCATTAGGATTTTTCCACCGCTTCACTATATGTTTAAATTAGGGCTGAGCAATACTGAAAAAAAAAATCTAGATTTTTTTGTTCTTACATAATGTACTTGAAAAAATATGCAATTCATTTATAAAGTTTTTTTCTTTATGAAAATGTAGCTGTATAAAAACAGGACCATCTATAGCAAATAGTGCAAACAGTGGTTCGTTTTAAATAAAGGATATTTAAAAATATAGTTTGCACTATTTGCTATAGATGGTGCTGTTACTATCTTTGCACAACTTGGAGAACCCTAATTTCTCAGCATAAATGGAGAAGTGAGAAGTCAACTTGGGGTAGTTTTCTCAAGTCCAAGTTCCTTCCCCGTTTACGGAGTGACGTCAAATCAAAATGGCTGCTCACAGCATCAGAGGTAAACACTGTAGCACTTCTTACCTTTAAATGAGTTAGACTGTAGTGTATATACAGCTATTAGCTTTACATACAACGTACAGATACATTCACTTGTTAAATCTGAAACATTGACTATACAGAGGAGGAAAATATACATCACTCATCACAGTCAGCTGACTAACTTCTTGTTTACAAAAACCAAATATAGGGGCAACCATTTTTCCACTTCATATGTCGAATGAAAATGATGGAACTCTGACCTGCAAATTTCCACTTAGGAGGCAAATCTGCAAGTCTGTAATATATTTTAGATAAACTTGTTAATCTGACTTTTCAAACTCATACCGATTCCATAACTCCGGAGTCGGGCTGCAACTAACGATTATTTTTCATTATTTTTTTCCATCTCTTGATTAATCGATTAATCGGGGAAAGTCATTGTCGATTACTCTGGGTATCTGCTAAAGCTAGCGGCGTCACATTACGAGAGTATGACATCATGCGCTGTCGACTAGGAAGCGGCTTATACTTCCGGTTAGTAAAAAAAAACCTGCTAGAGCTTCATTTGAGATGATATCACCGTTCTAAAATTCACACACTAGACAGTGGAGTGCATAGTGCATAGTGTAAGTGTATACTACTTCATTTGGGACACGACTTTAGTATTTACTCTCCGAAGTGAGTGTTCTGAACAGAAGTAATGTAATGAGTAAACGCACCCCGTGCAGACCAACTAATCGATAATGAGCTTCGTTCACAACGATTTTCATAATCGATTATTATTGATTTTTCTATTAGTTGTTGCGGCTCTACACAGAATTGATATTTCCACCCTTCTTTGCTACGACCTCTTTCCTCAGTGAAGTGCTGCCTGTTTGTCTAAGCGCAGCAGTTTTTGGGAGTAGCACAGGATGTAGGAGGCATTTATCAAGTTAAGAAGGCGGTGTTTTTCCTTTGTATTGCTAATCAGAAATTTGTAACCATTTCTGGATGTTTTAATTTAAAAATGAAATCCGTTTATATAAACATGTACACATTAATTCGAATAAAACATTCATCCGAATTAATCGTGAAAATTGTCCAGCACTAGTTTAAACACAGATCCCTTTGCATCTGTCTAACTGCAGGCTTGCTCCTGTGGATAAAGGCATTTAAAAGGTAAGCCGACATAAAATAATCAACACTCTCTAGTAGTGTGTGCCAAATACTTTATATCTGCAATCAGATGGTGTAGTACCTGTAGGCTGAGTGTGCTGCTGACATTGACCCTGGGCAGAGACAGTGCCATGCTCATGCTGCTCAGCTTCCCAAGCCATTTCTCCAGCTGCTCGAGTGTCAACATGCGCTCCAGCCTGGCCAGACTCTCCACATGGAAAGGCAACAGAAGCACCATGCTGGCCTTTCCACCCCACATACCCAGCTCCAACACCTGCACCATATTCTCAATGTCCTCATAGTGACGGTACACCCCTGTAGACACATGCACAAAGAAAAGAGCATTTTTAAAAATAAATAAAAAATAAAGTAACAATGTGAAATATAAAATAATCTCATATGTCCTCCCCACATAGCCATATTTAAATAATAAAAAACCTTTCAGTGAAATTTTGACACTCTGATACTATCTGATATACAGTAGCAGCTGCATTGCTAATGTTCAAATCTCTTGGAGCACAGATTCAGATAGGCATGCTATTCTGCCGCAGCCAATCAGAGCAAGCCGGCAGTCAGAAACAACTGTGAATGGTTAAGTGCAGCAACGAAAGAAAATGAAGAGACAGGGTTTACCGCATTATCAGTTAGTATACTTTACTATTGTGCACCTTCGAGCTGTGACAGCACATCTTTCTGGCATTCAAAAAAAAAAAATCAATCTGGCATCAGCAACTTGATGTCCATAGGCAGTAGATATAATCCATCGGATACTCCTAATAGCATCTTAAATCAGCCAAGGCCTAGTGAACATTGCTCTCTTCAGTAGCACTGGCTTGGATTTTTTTTTTGTTGTTGCTGAAATTCATTCCGTGCCAGCGAAACTATATATAAATAGGACACATATACAATATGCTGCAGAGCAATTGGCAGGCTTGGTAAAGATGGGTAAAAAAAAAAAAAAAAAAAAGCATATGACAGAAATGCCTTTGTTGTTAATAAGCTTAAGCAAAAAATGAGGAAAAAAAAATCTAATGTTGAATATAAATAAATGTATTCGAAGACAAAATATATAACAAAAGCAGTATGAAAAGTCTTATGAAATGTAATTAAAGCACGTTTCCATTTATATTCCACTTTTTTTTAAGTTCAACTGAGTGATCAGATGAGCCAAAAAATATCTTTGTTAAATCAAACCCTGAAGGGGAGTTCAGAGTAAAAAGAAGGATGGTTATACATAACTTGATCCACATTGGTGGATGATAAATGATGTTATGGGGCTGTTTTTCATCCTAAGGCCCTAGGAACTGTGTTAGAATACATGGCATCATGGACTCCATGAAGTACTAGGAGATTTTAAATGAAAATCTGACTACCTCTGCCAAGAAGCAATGAATGGGTCATGGTTGGATGTTCCAGTGGGACAATCAAAAACTTGCATCCAAATCCACACAATATGGTTCAATAACCACAGAATCAAACTTGTGACATGGCCAGAACTTCCCAGTCCCTGACCCAAACCCCACTGAAAACCTGTGGGTTGGGCTTAAGAGGAAAATACACAAAAGATGACATGTGCTTTGGAGGCTGAACAAAATACTAAATGAACGTGATGTCAATAACTATGACATACACATACATACATACATACATACATACATACACACACACACACACAAACATTTATATATATATAAAAAATAAATGAAGGATGATTATACAGAAAAGAACCTGAGCCACATTTTTTCCCTTACAATAACTTGACTTCAGTGAAAGATTAAGCTTCACACATATTTTCAATGTGGAATTAAGCTAATTAACTTAAAGACATTTTTAATAACTGTTTTTTTTAAACCCATCTTTAACATGCGTGCCAATAGAGTGCTGCAGGGATGTTTTTTTGTAGGCCAACCCAACAGTTAACATCACTGTGGTTCCCTCGAAAAAAAAAAAGCTAATAGGATTTTTCCAATGGTTTTTAGATGATTGCAGAAAATAAGCTCTGTGTTCCAACAAATGTTTATGATTCTTACATGTTTTCACCAAAATAATCTTCACAAATGAACACATTGTTTATTCATTTTGAAGTTGAAATATAAAACGGCAGAAATAAAAAGCCTAAGTTAGGCTATAAACGAACTACAGCATGGTCGCATGACTTCAACGTCACCACCACTAAGCTTCAGACAACTCTTCCAAGCTATATTTAAAAAAACACTACAATTGGAAAATACTATACACATAAATTTACAAGTTGGAAAGTTCGAGTTGGAATAGTTTGCAAGAGTGCGAGTATAAACACGAGGCAGTAGTAGATGAGTTTTCATGTTTGGCCTGATGACATTTAATGTCCCTGACAACCTCTGTAGTCCCGTTTAGCCACTTGTTAGCAATGTAAAAGCTGAAATAAATAATGAGTGGGGTATTACTGATGTCTTTTATGTAGTAGAATTAAATGTGAAAATATCCTGAGCTTGTGTTAACCAAAGACCTTATTTCAGGCATTTAACCTAAAACCCATTCTAAAAACCCCACTGAGTTTGGGACGATGGAACCAGAAGTGCTAAAATGCTAACTCTATCAGGTGTTAGGACTAGGGATGTCACGATACCAAAAATCTAGTAGTCGCTACCAATACCACCAAAAGTACACGATACTCGATACCAAACTCGATACCGTGGTGTAGTTTAAAAATAAAAATTTTTTTATTAAAAACTCTCCTGGAGGACACCCTCCTCTGGCTGATACTGGCAAAAAGAGAGAGAGCGAGAGAGAGCGAGAGAGAGCGAGAGAGAGCGAGAGAGAGATTTTAGTTATCAAACACTGTCTGACAATGAGTGGAGGCTACAGTGGAGGTGCAGCACTCCTAAACGCAGACACACACACACACACACACCTTATAGTCTGAATGCAAGCATTAGTTTAAATTCACTGATGTGGTGGCAGGCCAAAAAGATTTATTAAAAGCATGAACATTGGAATAATTATTAGTGACATTAGGCTACATTTTGATGACAGGACACGGGCTGAATGGCGATGCATGGTGGCCCATTAGGAGGTAGTTTATAACATTGCAATGTGTTAGCGTCGTTAACAAATAACTGGCTATCGCTAACATTACATGGAGCATAACGTTAGCTGGTTTTCACGGCTACAATGCCGGCTGCCTCAAACAAACATAATATAGGGACTGTCTTTCAGGTGCTTCGCCAAATTTCAGGTGTTTCCTCGCTTTGTTTGAAATGAACGATAGCATCGGTTACACACCAGCTTCAGAGCATCAATTATGTTTGTTGTCATCTGCCTCGAATGCGAAGTATTTCTATATTCCATACCACCTTTCCTCTCAACGAGTCGCAGTGGATATAAACTTCTGTAGTTTTTCCCGTGTTCTTGTAGGCGTTCTTCTTCTTCTTCTTCTTCTTCACCACTTGTGGACCGACTAAAACACTGGCGCGTATTTGCTGCCCCATCAGGTCCGGAAGAATTGAAACCTCTGTACCTCCACTGGGAACGGTTCCAATGCTACTCCAGAAAAACAAGTACCGTCACGTTTTAAGAATATTGGTACCGGCTTGGTACCGAAGTATGGGTTCTCGTGACATCCCTAGTTAGGACTCATTCCTGCAGCGCTCTATACCAAAATCAAATGTATGCTTGCTTTGCTTGCTGAAAACAGTTGTTTTTGTTTTGTTTAAGCTGGAAAATGTTCAGTATATTTTCCCCAAATCCTGCATGTTTTCTCAAGCACACACAATTCAACTAAATTATTTAGTAGGCTGTTTGGGGCAGGGGGGGAATCACCAAAATATGCTATTCTCTGGCCCTCCAGGATTGCATTTCCTTTCTTTCGGTGTCCATTTCATTGTAGATTAATTTCTATATGAATTGAAAATCTTTGAACAGGAGACGCTTATTAACTGCTTGCATTAGACACAGTTTAAAGCATGGAAAAGCATAAATGGTTTCAAGCAGAGTACTCAGGCTTTTGCCTAGTAGGAAGCTAATAGCCATGTAGATCAAGTTCTGGATAACATTATCTGGAAATTGGCATAATATGATTTGCATCCATATTTTATATTGTATAACAGACAAATATATTTCATACCTCACCTATCTGCAGTCATTTGCATTCATATATTAAACCGTGGCTGAGGTTACTTATTTACTGAAATTTAGACAGTGTTAAATTTGGGACAGGGTTAAATTTTGGCTCCTTAGCACCAGTTAGCCAACAGTTCTGGGATGGTCTGAAGGAACTGGTGTAGTTGCTTGTAGACTGTTAGATACTATAGCCAAATCCCAAAGTCACGATTATGAAAGAACCAGAAAGGGTAGTTGATTTCAAATGGAAAAAAAAAAGAGAAAAAAAAGAGCTGCAAACGGAGTAATAACAACAACAACAACAACAACAACAAACCAGTTACCTGATCTGTGCATCATAGACACTTTGGTGTACTTGGTCCCCAAAAAGCTTCGCAGGTCTTCATTTTCTTCGTCAAAGGCATGATCCCAAAACCCTAAAGTAAAATATAAAAAAAGCAAGCTGTATTCATAATCCATCTGAGAACATGCATGTAAAATGGTTGGGTATATATTACACACACACACACACACACACACACACACACACATACACACATACACACATACACACATACACACAGTTAACAGTTCTTTAGAGCCACTAAAAGAAAGTAGAAAAGAACATCAGCCAATCTTGTTTTGTTCCACCGAATGAGGCCATCCTTCATAACAAAGCCAGCTTCCACTAGGAACTTGACAGATTAGATCCTATTAGACCGAAATCGTACAAAACTACATTAGGGACACAGTGAGAGAGAAAAGAGAGAGATGAAATTAAGACAAGGCAATAGCGAGAGAAAGAGAGAGAGAGAAAAAAAAAGAGGCTGCACACATGAGGGAGGGGTGGCACAGGACATATTATTGCAGTCCATTAAACCCATTACGTTCTATAACAAAGATGGGATTTGATAAAGAGACTATTAGCAGAATTATAGTCACGTGTTTTTTTCACTAGTCTTTTCTCCTGGTTGAATTAGCCACAGAAAGGTGTGTGTATTTGCGACCAGAAAGAAAGAGGCAGAGAGAGGGAGAGACGAAAGAAATATCCATTATTAATATAATGGGATGACAGCTTCACACAATGTAGGGGTTACAGCATTTCACCCCATTATTGTAACCCACTACATCAAATACACTCTGGTCCGCTTATGGGGTTAGACGAGATAGTCTTCATTAGCAGTCCCTGGCTGCTATAACTGAGGATGAAGTCTGTCCTCTTTATGTAGACACGAGGGTGATTTAAAGCCTGACGCGAGCTGGGTCTGTAGGAAGCAGTTAGTCACTGCCGGATCTTTAACTTTCCATTACTTTAGTTCTACTTGCTACTTTGCCACCCATTTCTCTTCATTACCGCTTTTTAATATAGAGTTATGTGAGCAATAATAATGATGGCTGCTTTGTATTCTGTCACAAGTTCAGTTCTTAAAGGAGAAATGCATCTGCTATTTTCAAAGCTGAAATGTTTACCATATGATGACTAAACAGGAGCGCAATGTCCTCAAGAACTAGTCGGACTAGTCAGAATGTCAAATTCTTCTGAGAGATTAAAAAGTGACGTTTGAGCGGAATCCATTAAACAAAGCAGCTTTGTTGGGTAAGCCTTAGAGGACCTGCTCTCAGCTAGGCCTTATGGAAATACACCTGATCCTGTGTTTGAGGGAAGCTGTACATGTCTATGGGACGTGTGCCAAACATAGCGTACGATTCAATGGCATGCAACAGCTTCAATCGGACGTGTGAAAACAAGGGATGGAGATCTCCTTGGTTACTGATTACAGAGATGATGAAACTTGAGTACTTCAAGGTTCAACACATCTCATGGTATCCGCTGGTTATTAATGGCTAGTGAAGCTGCTTGAAACAGAAAAAAGAAAAAGAAATAAGAGGAGATTTCTGCAGTGTGAGTGCCTAACATACCATGCACGTTTTCAGCACCACGGTGTTGGCTGGGAACCAGACGAGACGATCGAACCTGGATGTTTATCTGGGTGATGTCACATCTAATGTATAACCGAGAAAGAAAACGGAGAGGGAGAAAAAGGAGAGGAACCTGGCCATAGAGAGGCATCTCTTCCGTTAATTACACTACAGAAAAACAATGCCACTATTGTGAGGCTTTGCATCACGATTCCACTCCCACGTTAAATAACCCGAGCACCCGACCACAAATGATGCTCGGGGAGAAAAATAAAAGGACAAAACAAAATGAGGTAAGCCATTTTCCCCCTCTCTCATCAACTCTGTGATTACAGAACAGCGTGCTGCTTTGGGAGATGCTTTTATTAAAGCGTACACTGGTGTGCACTTGTGGGTTTGTGCCTATTTCCATGTTTATTGTGTGTGTGTTTTTCGGTATCGTTGATTCTTTTTTGTTTCTCCTCCATTGCTGTTTGTATGTGACAGAGGAAGAACAAAGGCTTAATTAATTAGCTGTAGTGGACAGACTCTCTCCTGGGTAGGACTACCATTCCTTTCTCTGTCCATTCCCTCCCTCTCTCCCTCTCTCTTTTCTGCCATTCTGTCCTTAAGTGCTCTCGTAAGCGTACAACAGCGGTGTAAAGGATCGGCACGGATCAGGGAGAGATAATTAGCTGAAGAGGAAACAGACAAACCAGAACAAGAGAGTTGAGGATACTACAAGGAGCTACTGCACAAATCTGTTCTTCCACGGCTACAGCACAATTTCTAATGCAGTATAACTGATTTGACTCGTGGGGGAGTCTGATACTCAACCAGTGAGTCGAGTTAGAAGAAGAAGAAGAAGAAGAAGAAGAAGAAGAAGAAGAAATCACATATGTAACAGCACATTAGAGCAGCACAAACAGGAAGCTACAATGCTGTGGACATCAACAACCGGACTGGAGACTATAATTAATGTCGCAAGCCAGTATTATAGCTGTTGCTCAAGAGCCTGGGAGTTTTCTTTATGGCCAAGAGATCCACCTGCTTCCACTGTCAAGAGGCCATCTGATTAACACTGCAAATGACCAACCACAGACTGTCCTTTTTGCATGACATGTAAATGCTACCATCAAAACAGACCTGCAGGCAAGAACCTGGAAAGAGAATGAGTTACTATTGCTCAAAGGAGATTAGGAAATTGTGCTGGATACACCAAAACAGGATACCGGTAACCTTTACAAACAATCTATCTCCAAAAAGCTCCCTATTGTCATGCTTTTCAAAAGCCAGAGCGTAGGAGTGCATTCACACGGCGGTGGAGAGAACCACTGAGATTCAGATACATGTAGCCAGCTACATCTACTGTACAATATTCCTTCATTCATTCCTCTTTGGTAAATGCTCTATTCTGGCCACTGTGAATCCGGTGACTATACCAAGAAGGCAGATGAATTCAACCCAGATGACATGCCAGTCCATCGCAGGGTACCATGCACACACACATTCACACACGCATTCACACTTAGGGGCAATTTAGCGTACCCAATCCACCTACTGACATGTTTTTGGTGGGAGCTGGGAGGAAACCAAAGAACCCGGACGAAACTCACAAACACGGGGAGAACATGCACAGAATTTCAACACAGGATTGAACTTGAGAGTCTGGAGCTGTGAAACGCACATGCTATCTGCTGCACCGCCGTGTCCCTCATATACATATACATCAGCTGATCCATTATGCTGTATGGACTTACCTGGACTGCATGAAGAGTTCTCTAACTATACTTATAGCCAAACACAGAGCAAAGAAAAAGAAATATTAATGTTGACTGACTGACAGAACTCTTAAAAAACCACGATCGAATATAGAGAATGGGAAAAAGAAAATGGTTTTGATGGATGTGGGAAAGAAACAGTGTACATACGTAAAGGAATTACTATCGGACCCTCCAGCCATAATATGATTTACTTGTCAATTTTATAAATCCAAGCTCAAGTCAATTTTCCTAATCTCATTCATGTGTCCTAATCTAATAATCTAATTTGTATATTTCAGTTCTGAATTAATGTGACCAACCAACTCCTGTGGCATGAGACAAAAAAAAAACCCACAACATAATTAAGTTGAAAGATGAAACAAAAGAAATTAATTAGATTACTTATCAATCCACAGTCAATCATTACTTATTTTCACTGGTGCATTGTATTGAATGGACAATCAGACTTCATACCACCTCTGTCTGTTTAAAGGAGGATCAAAGTACTTACCAATTTTATCAAGAAAAAAAGAAACAGAAGGGAGGAAGAAGTATGAAGGTAAAATTATGCTTTTAATCCAGTCATCGATGGTTTTAGGCGCTACTTTCAACCTAAGTGCATTAATCATACTTCAATTATTATACATGCTAAAAAGCTCATTAATGGTAAATTGTGTTAAACTTGTTATACTATTCTAGAAATGATTCTTCAAGCTGCCAGAATGTGATCTACAGAAATATTCCAGCATTATAGCCTTGTGCACATTTAAAACACCTTCACACATGCTACAAAGTACTGAGGCATATTTACTAGAGATGCACCGAAAGGCTATTTTTCACGCTATGGGCTATCGGCCGATAGTTTAAAAACATCCAATGATCAGGGCCGATTATGTCCTGTCAATCAAAAGAGGGCGGGAAAACACATCGATTTCGTGCTGTGTGTAAAGAAGATGTCTCTTGTGTGGAATG
>JANDJT010000206.1:20318204-20335626 GCA_024331685.1 Stegophilus panzeri | reverse complement strand
GACCAGTTACTGTGAAACAACTTGTTGAAATGGAGAGAATAAAGTTTTTATTTGCATTTCTTTCAGAATTCTTTTAACTTAATTATTATTAATTTATAAGGCGGCATAAAAGGCAGAACTATCGGTATCGGCCGATATCACTCTGAATAATCAGTTTTCGGTATTGGCTGAGACATTTAGTATCGGTGGATCTCTAATATTTACAGATAAGGCTTTATTTGTCACATATACGTTAGAGTACAGTGAAATCCGCTTCTTCAAAGTGGGACACGGTAAACAGGTGACGCAGCAATCTGTCCAAAACACATATGAAGACTAAACCAAATACCTAGTGAAGGCTAAAAACACCAGCGCAGTGTGTGCAGTTAGAAGCTCTCACCGTGGGGAAGGAGATCTGGACACTTGTTACTAAATTATTCAGGATGACACATCACCCCCTATAGGAAGATAAATAAGCTCTCCATGATAGACTGGAGTATCATTAGTTATCAACTGTGCAGACCAACTGAGGGAGCACACACACACACACAGTGGCACAGGCACAGACATACAAAAGGCTTTCGCATATCTGCAGGTATGCATTTACATTCTGCAAAGAAAAAAAAAATTACTAATGCAGAATAATCTACTAGAAAATTAACCTGTAGCCAATTTGTCTCAATTATAGTTAATTCAGCACTGGTGATTTTAGTGGGTACACATTTTAATCAGCTGCATACAACATGAACCCCCTGAGACGCAATTCTGTAACAACTAATCAAATCTGAAACAAACAGAGCAGACGTGCACTTGTTCGTAGTCTATTTATCAAGCACCGGCACACAATCAATCTACGTCTAGTGTCATCATGAGCACAATCGGTACCGGACCCATTCCCAACACTCTCTTGTAAGGAACAGACTAACTGAGTTATCAATGTGCCTTCTGCAGAGGAGGACAACAGAGAAGCCACTTGTTACTGCATCCTACCCACATACTGTAAAAATCACTACATAACCTTCAGAAACATTCACTGTGTACGTAATGGCCTACAGTACCTGTGCACTGCATGCTGAACATACAGTATACACTGTATTCTAGTATAATAATGTAATACTGTATAATAGTAGTGGCATAACTAGCTACTTAGCATAAATCTTCTTCTGTATTAATTATCAACTGACCAAACCGTGGATTAAGAATATGAGTATGACTCTTAATCAGTCCGATGCAATTTGCGAAGATTTTTGCGTTATTTTTTTTTGCGGAAAACTACTTGAATTGGCAAAATAGCAATCGCACAAAATAGTCTTTCGCAGTGATGTTTGTTGGAAAATGAGACCTTTTAGCTGTACTCATGTTTGACACACGTGAATCGAAGACGGCTTTGGCTGATTGTGTGCTGTGATGATGTCACATGATGCGTCTTGGTCCAAATCTGCAGAAAACCTGCTGTGATTTTTAAAAGTTGCAAGCTCCTCAGAATATTGTGGAGTTTGCATGATTTTGCGTTCATTTCTGTGATCGTCCTGGAGAATCCTGATTAATAATAATAATAATAATAATAATAATAATAATAATAATATGTATTAAATGGTTATTGACATCGGTATATGACTGTGGTACATTGTCCAGGTGTCTTTAGTATACTTTAAATATCGATTATGTTCACATACTGCAACCTATTTTGGAGTTTGGGAAAGATTTAGCATGAGCAGTATTGCTCATTGTATTTTTATTGTTGTTTAGCATTACATACATGTTTACTGCCAGGTCCTAATTATCATAATTTAGAAGGTCATTTATGTTTGTTTGTTTTTTTTTTTTTTTTTTTTTTTTTTAGGGGAAAATAAGTTCTGGACAGATCCTTAACTTTCTCACCTTTAAAGTGCAGTGTGCTGGCCAGGATCAGGGCTCCTTCTTTAGGGTCTGGTCCTTCATTCAGTGGCATCTCTTTCACTCCTCCAATTCCACTTTTGGCCCAGGATCTGAGCTTCTCCATATCTTCCTGTTTATCCCCTGCACCTAAAGCCACATGGTCCAGTTCAAACTGGGCCTGCAGCTCCTTCAGGAAGCTGCTCTCTAGTGTATTAACCTGTTTGGAGAAGATAGCTGAGGAACCGTGCAGTATGTAGCTGGTTCCATTTGCGTTTCTCATGGATTTAAAAGGATTGGATGAAGATTTCACAACTTTGTAGTTCTTTAGGAGCTCCTGGAGCTGTCTGGCTGTGGCTCCCTTGGCTGTGTGGCTCAGCGCGTCCAGCACGTTGGCGAGCAGTACAGGAGAAATGAGGGTGTTGATGTGAGAGCCTTCACTACGGAGGGCCCTGTACACTTGCAGCCCTAAGGACCAGCTTGGGTGGCTCAGGGATGAAAAGCTCTTCTGCTGGGGATCACCTGAGGTCAGGGGTTGCTGGGACATGGAGGGCTTGACCATCAAGACCAGTGATAAACACAGAGCAGCAGTTGGCAGCATGGCTGGGGGAAATATGCTGGGGGGAAAATGTGGCATGTGAAAATAAAATCAATACATTGCTGATTTGTTTGTGCCGAAATTGGACACAGTACCAATAACTAAACCATATGGTTACTGTAGGTACCAGTTTAGCGACCTGAAAGCTGTAGTTGACCAGGAATTATACAGCTGGATGGTATGATTTTCTGCAAAGTCTTTACCTTCAGGTGGATTGCTAGAATTAGTTAGTTAGCCATTTTTAGCTTTCTGTATCTTCCTTCCCAAAAACCACAGTCTGACCAGCTACCAGCTGCCAAAAGAGGCTGAGGTGGTAAAGCTGGCAGAAAGCAAATAGCTTGTATATTACTGTTACTAATGTTGCATCAAGTACAAGCTGTTTTCAGAAAATAAGACAGTAGAAAAATGTTTAGATAATCTCAAATGAGCTGGCAAACATGGCCTACCAATTTGACCAGCTCGGTCTGCATTTAACTTTCCTTCAAATCATAATTACAAGTGGGAGCTTGTGAAATAATTCTGACAGCTAAATTTTCTAATCTTTGCCTTGTTATCACAGGGGAGGTTAGCTTCAGTGGCTTGTAAGTAATAATTTATTTCTGTACGTATGACATCTAATAAGCCATAGACACAGGATTATATCTCTACAGTTAGTAGGATTATGTACATTTTTACTGTGTATCAGAAGATACCAGAATACATAAGGCTAGCTAACTACATATCTAATGCCAACGGGAAATAAAGACATGTAGTCAATGCTAATAATTAATAATTCGACATTGCACTGATATGATACTCAGGATCGGTAGTAAGCTGATACCAGCACAAAATGGTAGATTGGATACTGGAGAGAATAAAGAATGAATCTGAATCAGATGAATCAAAGCCTGTAACAAATGTAAAAGACTGATTTTTTTTTTTTTTTTTTTGGCAACTGAAAATGTTTCTACAGTACTGTGCAAAAGTTTTAGGCACCCAATTTTAAAAATAAAAAAATACAAACTTTGTTATAGATTTTTATTTTATGACTTCTACATTATCGAGTCAGTACAAAAACATTTTACATTTCCAAACATTAGTTTTCTAGCACAAAATTAAATGTTTGCATGTCATTAAAGAAAGCAGTATATTACGTAAGAGACACGTTTCAGACAAAAAAAAAAAAAAAAAAAAAAAACCACAGTGAAGGCTGATGGGTTTTGTTGCAAAAAATAAGCAGCAAGTGTGACAGTTATTGACTTCGTTTCATTTACTACTGTTTACTGCTCTTTGCTGTGTTTTATTTTTATCGTTTATTTTGAAGGCTTCTTTGCTCGACAGCATTTCTTTGCATGTGCCTAAACCTTTTGCACAGTACTGTATATGAAATAACTTGAGTGATTGTCTTCTTATGATTGATTTTAATATATTTATACTTTATTACATTTGCAATGTAAGTGATTTTTGAATGAAGGCTGCGGATCTGTGTACAGTAAGTGGTGTTTTTAAGCTGTGGATTTCTCCTACTTCGTTTTTAATAATAATATAATAATAATAATAATAATAATAATAATCATCATCATCATAATTTTTAAAGCTTAGTCGTTTTAAAGAAAAAAAAATGAAATGGGTATCAATCAGCAGATACTTGTTCCAGTATTGGGCAATAATAATTCAAAAAACAACTGATGGTGTCTAAGGTTGTGTATAGAAAATGTTTATACATCTATAAATACATATGTACATACATATAAACATATTAGAGCAATGAAACTCTGTGATGAAAAGTTTGAAGTTTAATAAAGACCAATAAAGTTCTTAACTCTGACATATTTTAGACTATAATATAGCATTTCTGTAGCATCTGTCTCTCTCTTGACCTCAGACTTCATTTTCACTCACTCACTCACTCACTCACACACACACACACACACAGAGCGAGAGACACAGAGAGGGAGAGAGACGCAGAGAGAGCGAGACAGAGAGAGAGAGAGACACACAGAGAGAGAGAGAGATGCAGAGAGAGCGAGAGAGACAGACACACACAGAGAGAGAGAGAAACACAGAGATAGACACAGAGAGAGAGAGCTAGACACAGAGAGAGAGAGAGAGAGACACACACACACAGAGACGCAGAGAGAGCGAGAGAGAGAGACACACAGAGAGAGAGAGAGAGAGAGAGAGACGCAGAGAGAGAGATAGACAGAGAGAGAGAGAGAGATAGACACAGAGAGAGAGAGAGGGAGAGAGAGAGAGAGATAGACACACACAGAGAGAAAGAGAGAGACGCAGAGAGAGAGAGAGACGCAGAGAGAGAGAGAGAGATAAACACAGAGAGAGAGAGAGAGAGCGCGAGAGAGATAGACAGAGAGAGAGAGAGAGAGAGAGACGCAGAGAGAGAGAGGGAGAGAGAGAGAGAGATAGACAGAGACGCAGAGAGAGAGAGAGAGAGACGCAGAGAGAGAGAGAGATAAACACAGAGAGAGAGAGAGAGAGAGACACAGAGAGAGAGAGAGAGAGAGAGAGAGAGATAGACACAGAGAGAGAGAGAGAGACACACACACAGAGAGAAAGAGAGAGACGCAGAGAGAGACGCAGAGAGAGAGAGACGCAGAGAGAGCAAACAAACTACATCGTTTTACTGTGCAATTGTCAAACGAATGAACCGATTACATAAACCACCCGAGTAGCAAAAAAGTTACTGGAAGTTAAGGGGTGCGTTAAAGCCACCATTCGCACACACGCACACACACACACACACACACTTTTTGGTGAGCAGCAGCGTGCGCAAAGAGAAAGCGGAGAAAAGGTCTCTCAGAGTTTGCCTTTACCGTTAATGTGTAGCAGTTTCCTCTCTTTCCTCGGTGTCCTTCAGAGGGACAGGAATGAACTGGCAGGAACGGTGGGCTTTCCAGCGTGGCAGAGGAAGTTCTGTTTTGTTTGCGTCCCTTTCCTCAAGCCAAATCGAGCCTGTGCTCCAGTTAAGGCATTTAGCCCCTTCTGGAAATTTCTACCATTTCGCCACGTAGAGTTTTTACAGGCTGTCTGTCTCCTACCTCCGCCCTAAATCACTTCAGCACGCTGTCTAAACAATAACCCGCTTGTTTGACCTGCGCCATGCTTCCTGCTCCATGTGAGCTCCTTCCAACTTGTTGCGCTCAGACTTCTTCCCATTTTTTTTTCCAAAAAACAGAGACGAGACCTACTCGGTCTAAAAGGGTCACCGAAACCGCATATATGACGTACTATTTTTTATTTTTATTTTTTATTTATTTATTTTTTTTTTTGAAGAAAAGAACAAAACAAAACGGCAACGCTGGAGCACTATTTTGTAATATGATTCATTACAGTAGGATACAGCTGTGTTGTGCACTACCACACAAATTAATGTACTATACTGGAATATTCATGAATAATTCAAATTAACACCTTAATCTTGTCTAGAAACAATATTCCTCCTAGTATACACAGTAGTTCAGTCACTTCACACTATTCATACATTAGTTTAATAGTAAACCCATTTAGCCTATGTAGCTACTATTCGTCCCTGCTGAAAAAACAAACAGAAACCAGTCACAGAAATTCAAATGGCTTCCACTACAAATACCATTACAAACCATCATGGTTTTAACCATTAAAACCATTACCATTACTGGTCCTTAATGGTATCCACTAGACATAACATGACACTAATAGAAGGCAACAAATTACTAGCAGAGAGCCATATCTCACCTCAAAACGTGGACACTGTACATTTAATTTTTAAGCTACATAATTGTGTTTTAGAATAAAGCTCCTGTGGTAGAGTAAAGCTAGCCTTCTGGGTAAAAGATAGAAATAGTAAACATAGTGTACTAAATGTACAAAAGGTGCATGCATGAGAGGATCACACCAGTGACAAGGAAAAGTGCAGTTTAATAGCTACACTTTCCCTGAGAGTGTAGATATTAGCATGCAATAGATCAAAAATGTCTGTGGTGTACTATTTTGGATCATTATAATCGCAGTAGTGTAGTTTGTAGTATTATGCAGACACCCATTGGTCCACCTGTGGTGCTTTACTATTTTGGGATAATGGCTATTTCGGTAGTGCATGTTATAATGTAAATCCAGTATGTAGTATTTGGACCAATACTTCTTGTGCCATGGGCTTACTAATTATTTTGCCTGTATTGTACTCTCTCTCTCTCTCTCTCTCTCTCTCTCTCTCAGACGGATGGAGAAAGACTTTTAGACATTATTTTCTACATTAGCATACATATTTGAACGGTGCCACTTTTCTCCACAGACTCCATCATATTTTTTTTTTCTCCAAGCCAAGGTAAATGGAGCTGCAATTCCTCCAATAATCGACTGGGGTCGCCATTGCTCTGCTGCCTCTCCAGCTCACTAAGATCCGTCTAAACCCGCTATAGCAAATGTTCCTATATACTTTTTCCTTTCGTGATCTTTCAGTTCCTTCTTTGGTGCTAATACCAAATTCAGGTCACAGTTTTCTGCTTCCTAAAAGTATAACACTTACTATAGCTCAATGTTAGTCCTCAGAATTGATTGATAGATGGATACCACAGCAAACTGGATCGATGGATATACAGAGGTAGAAAAGGCGAAAGAGAATCAAGCTTGGAGATTGGCTCTGATAATGGCAGACAACCACCAATACAGAACAATCAGCCTGTACATGACAGCCCATAGACTGGCCCAATTACACCCCAGCCTAATCAATAGCACACCCACACAATTAGCCATCAGACCCAAGAAGCTTGGGTCCTGAGAGTCTGACTCACACACACACACACACACACACACACACACACATTACGTAATGCAAAATTCATGTTTGTTTGTACAGTTGTATATGCTCCGCTATTCAAAGCCATTAATCATATATGTACTGTACATTGTATATGTAGTATTTGTGGATGTAAACTGGAACAAGCAACCAATACTCATGACATTAAACAGTTAAGTCTGCACAAACACATAGTATTTACAGTATAACCAATGGATTTCCACAGTACATACTAATCATGATGAATAGTGTGTGCTTGCGGGTTGGGGGGTGTCTCTGTAACTGGAGATGTCTTAAGCAGAGCAGGGGGAATTGTAGCCTAGAAGGCTTAAAATGCCAATCACACTCAATGGAGTAAATAACAAGTAATCCTTTACACAATGATCTGTGTCCAGTTTTTCCTAAGCTTAACCACCTTAAGCAACCTAATAGACTGGTACTGATACCACCAGTCCAGTGTAACCTTTCCCATCACCCTCTTCTTCTGACCCATCACAGTCAATGAAGCTTATAATAAGCTGTGATGCAGATACCACAGCGCAGGTGATTTATCTGCCCTGGGCAGCATCGCGGATAAACGAGTCCCCTGGGAAACCCGCACAGGGCAACCTGAGACACTGTGTAGTAGATTTTCATCCTCTCGGGTCTTGTCTTTCACTATGCAACACCTTTACCACTCCCAGTGCTCCTTCTGCATCTCACCTTCAACCCCCACAGATGTGCCTTCATGCCCTTCTCTGCCTCAAACCATGCTTTTGTCTCGTATCCAAAGTCATGGTGACCCCTCTAGCTGTGCTCCTCTGCATAGCAGTCACCTCTTCGTAAGGCATTTCCATAGCTAACATATACTAGGTCATGCACACACAGCTTTCAGACATTAGATTTGCAATAGAGTTAGAGGTTAAGTGATTAGCCCGAGGGCATAGTTGCTCTAAGCACATATGGACTTTCCAAGCAGTGGCGTTGGCCCTAATCGCCACGCTGTAATGATGAATGAAGCCTCTTTTTTGTCCTGCCAAAATGTTAAACATTAAAACCACAAGCTAACATTATGACATAGCAATGGGACAACACTATAACTGAAATTTCTGGAGGTGTGGAGTGTGTTGTTTCCCCTGAAATTTGGATTATAGGAGCCCTGAAAACATCAACGTGTTCTTAAATGTACCCTCTGTCAATATTTATATTTATATTTCTGGAAAACAGGGGAATCAAAACATCTACCATAGTGGGACAAAATAGAAAAAAATATGCTATTTACTGATGTAATGGAAATATCATTTAAATGTTATGTAAACAAAAAAACAGATGATTTGAATTGACTTGATGCTTAGAGTATTTGTTTCTTATTTATTTCACAATCTGAACTTCTAGTTTTTATGCCATTTTCAGTTTTTCCCCCACTTCGGTCATGGATTAAATGTAATTTTGTAATAAAGTGTTGTTTTGAATTGAGATGCCATCCATGATTATGCTCTACAGGGTACACGAAACAGTCCTTGGATGTAGCTTTGATAAATAGTTGACCTGTTTAGCTATGTTTAGCAACAATTTCCAGGCAACTGTATTTCAAAATACCACAAAGCTGGTGTAAACTCTTCCCATGAGACAGAAAGAAAATGATTTTGTGTCAATCATACATATGGGTCAGTTTAGTTTGGCTGGGACCAGTTAGCCTTCAGTGCGATGTCACTACATGAATTACGAGTTATTATAGCTGGACTAAAGATTAAAACACTGGGTATTTGATCCAAAAAGCTTAACAATAGTGCCAAGGTGTGCATTTTTCTAACATAACATTTCATTCATTCTCTCTTGAACTGCTGGCACTGCATATTGTTCATTTTAGCACCGTGCCAGTGTCCAGAGGCAGGAAGAAATGACATTAATCACCCAGCTTGACTGTCTTACTTATAAATGCTGTCTTGTAAAACTCACAGTCAGCCTAAAGTCCTCAGTTCATCATGCACATAATTCTTCTAGAATCATCGAAATGCCTCCAATTTTTGGGTTTGACTCATAATGAACAAAATTGAAGCTGCTAGAAACACAAGATAAGAGACACAGTAAATGACATTTGCAGCACTACCAGGGTGTGATTGAGTTTCCAAATGCGTGTTACAGTTTGACACACAGCCACAGTCGTACTCCTGGGTCTTTGTTACGGAGGTGTTTTGGGACAAACGTTGGAGTGCTACTTCTCCTCTCCTTCCCATCAGTACAGAATCATTCTTGGCCCGTAGGATCTAGTGACATTTTGTTATACGCTGATCTTTTTTTTTTTTTTACGCTGATGTATGAACAGTTTCCCCTAAGGATAACTATTGTAAGAGAAGCTGTTCGGCTGTAGGATCAGTGGGAAAGGGCGGCGTCTATCATCACCCTGTTGCACATGGTTGGATGTGGGAGTGATGAGTGATGGGCCTGCAGCTCTCTTCCAGAGGCTTTTAAACTAAACTGACTCTGGAGTGCCTCAGCCTGCTGAATTTGACCCAGAGGAGCAAGAGCTTAATACACCAGAGCGCATACACAAGCTCTTTTTCCGCCTCTCACACACTCAGTTAAACTCATACCCACACACATCTAGGCTACACGTCTGACCGACCGTGCTTTATTTCAATATGCTGGAAAGGTGGGGGTGGGGAGTGTATGGGGGATCATTTTATAAGATTGAGAAGCACACACACACACACACACACACACACTCTAGCACATGCTTATGTTCACCACAGTTAGAACTTACCATCCCCATCTGCTCTCCATCTATTTGTAGGCTGAGAGATTTAAGGGCTTTGTATGAGCTAGAGAGAGGGCCTGATTGACCTCGCACACTCGTACACACACTCCTCAGCCTGAAGGAGAATTCAGAGAACTTTTTGGGGGGGTATGGGGAATGTCTGCGTTATGCACACGTTCACACACTCAAATGCAGACATATGCTCCGAGTCCAATTATCTGAACTAAGTCAGGCATGATCACACACAAGACAAACACAAGCCCACCGTCTGGTTAAACAGACACACTCAGTTTCCAACACATTCGCACACGCAAACAAACCTGTGTGCAGACACTAAAGAAAATATACGGACTTGAATTGAAATAAACCACTTGCTCGAACAGGTCGTCGAAAACCACACCCGCTCAACTACCCTCTCGCTTTCTCCTTCCTCTCAGCACAGGCAAGGCAAACGAGTGCAGTTAATTGCTCAGGGTGAGTCAGTGATGAGTTTGGAGGTGCCACCTATGCCAGCGTTGACAGCTGTCTTTATATAAATCAAGTGCAGTTCAGCCCAGATCGGCTCGCCATCCAAAATCACAGCCAACAGCGCTCTTAAACATGACTCAAACCAGCAGGGAACCCAACAGACGCTGCTACTGCATGCAATCCCCCCCCCTCACCAAAATCCCCACTCCACTGCTTTCTCCTCTAATTTCTATCTTTCTCTTTCCCTCTTCTCTTTCCACTTGCCTCCTCCTGCTTTCTCTCTCTCTCTGCTCCCTCCCTCCCTCTTCTTCCTCCTCCTCCTTGTAGTTGCTGCCAGGAGCGCAGCTGGCACTGTCATGTCTGATAGCCTGGAACAGAGGCAGAGAGCAGGCTGGGTGGGGAGGGGGTGGGAAGCTGCAAACGGCTACAACACTACGCATTATGCATTATTGAGATACAGGAGGGAACAGCCCGTGTGTGTGTGTGTGTGTGTAGAGGTTGTTTTGATGTGTGTTTGATTCTGAGTGATGAGTGTGCTCCCCCTGGCACTAAGAGGTGGGTGAGTAGGGACTGCATTCTCATGAAAAATTGTGCTAGAGGGGCAGGGAGAGGTGAGAATGAGCCATAATGTTCCCCTCATCCTGGGTCTATTCTGGGCAGAGCATAAAAGGAACATGCTCTTAATGTTTGAGCATGAAGCATAATGTCGCATGACATATGAGTAAGAATAGACAGCTCATTCACACCTCCATGGGAAAAAATACAAATTGTCTTTCTTGCTAGAGCCATATCTCCCTGCAGCTCTCGCTGGTTTCCCACTGAAGTTAAGCAGCGTTGAGTGATCCTGACCAGTACCTGGATGGGAGACCTTCTGGGGAAAAGTAAGGTTGCTGCTGGAAGTGGTATTAGTGAGGCCAGCAGGTGGTGCTCACCCTGTGGTCTGTGTGGGTTCTAATGCCCCAGTATAGTGACGGGGACACTATTCTGTAAAAACAGCACTGTCTTTCTGATGAGACGTTAAAACCGAGGTCCTGACTCTCTGTGATCATTAAAAATCTCAGGACACTTATGGTAAAAGAGTAGGGGTATAACCCCGGTGTCCTGCCGAAATTCCCCCATTGGCTCTTATCTATCATGGCCCTCTAATAATCTCCATCCTTGAATTGGCTACATCACTCTCTCCTCTCCACTAATAGCTGGTGTGTGATGGGAGTTCTGACGCACTATGGCTGCCGTTGTATCATCCAGGTAGATGCTGCACACTAGTCGTGGTTGAGGAGACCCCCCACCCCCCATTCTATGTAAAGCGCTTTGAGTGTCTAGAAAAGTGTTATATAAATGTAACTGTAACTAATCTCCCTCAAACACCTTGCGGCCGTATTTCCAGCTCGCGCACGTGCGCGTGCGTGTGTGTGTGTGTGTTCTGTTCCGCAGGCAGGTATAGGCAAAAGCAGTGCTGTGTTTGGTTTTTCATGAATGATAGCTAATGTCTGGAGGAGAGACAGTCATTTTCAGGGCCTTTTACAGCTCCACCATCACTCAAGGATTAAAATGCAGGGATAGGAGAACGAATGAGCACTGCTTTCACCCTAAAAATTACCCTGCCTCCAGCACAGAGGATGAGGGGGGAAAAAAAAAAACGAGATATGGAGGGAAAAATACAGAAAGATACACACCCCAGAGGATGTGGAGAATATCAACAGGTGATATCATTTATCGAAATAATGGCTGCAGCTTCTATAAAGAGGAGATCACGAGTGTGTTTGAGGGATTTTAGACAGCTTCATAAACAGAAGGGCTAGTAGACGAAAGATTGTTTGTTTGTCAGTGTCTGTGTGAGAGACGGTGCACGAGAGAAAGAAAAAAAAAACATGAAACAATGGTTTTCTATTATCCTTTTATCCAGCTGAAGCAATTCTTAAGCCTCTGTCCCTCACACTCGTCCAAACTCTGAATTGCATTTGGAATCCATTATAACGTTCATTCCACGTGCACTGCTATCAGTAACAACTGTGCGATTTCAACCATTAGCTATGGCATGGGCCAGTCCACACTCCGCAGTGTATATTACTCCTGGTCATAGCAATTAGATTATACCCACAATATAAGTGGATTTAAGTTATTGAGTTCCTATGGCTGTTGCTTTAGGTTGAGAGATCATTTGACATATGGTGTTAGTATTGGGAACAGGCAGGATAGTCGAACAGGCAGTATAATGAAAGCAGCACAGATATTGGGCTTAATCCACGTTTTAGTAGCAGGTAGAAAGTCACCAAAGGCATTAAGCTCAATGTGTGAAAATTTCACAGTATGGAAAATAAACAAGCTAGATCATTGTGCACACTATAATACGCAAATATATTATCACTGTATTCCATAGATTAAAGTCAATGAAATTCCATTTAGACCTGTGCACAAAGCTTTCCACCCTGCTGCTCTCACCCACATAAACTACTACAATGAAATTATCAGTGCCAACATCATCATAGACTGCTTCATGAACTGCCTCAATGGCCGTCTAGAGACAACACACAGCAGCACGGCTAGACCAGCTGTACTCATATGCAATCAGCTAGTAGGCATGGGATACATGATCACGTGAGATGTTGGAGATGTTTGTAAATTATAAATATAAATTAATATTTTACAAGAGCTACTTCGGGGGGGTGGGGAGGCAGGGGGGTTAGGGGTGGGTGCTGTGTGTGTGATTGTGCCCAGTGATGGGTTGGCACCCCATCCAGGGTGTCCCCCTCCCTGTGCCCTGAGTCCCCTGGGATAGTCTCCAGGCTTTCCAGAACCTTAGTAGGATAAGCGGTACAGAAAGGAAGAACTGCTTTGTATATGTAGAATATGTAGAGCCTTCATTTCTGAGACACTGCATTTTTTACAATGCAAACGGAATCTCATTGCTCAACATAAAAAGACAGCAGACAGCAGAAGAGCAGAAAGATCATCTGCTCGAGGAACAGACAGACGAAGAAACAGAAGAAACATGGATTTCGAGTTCAAGAGAGTTTTCTTTTTTATATATAAAAATGATTGGATTAAGTAAGGAATTAAACGTTGTGGGGAATGCTGTTATATGAAAATAATCACCAGTAGGGTGGTGTTACTTGGCATAACATGAAACTTAGCATAGCATAACTGAATGTCCCAAAGTGTTATATTCCTTATATGACAGCATTTTGCCAACACGAACAACGAACAACGTATCATAATTTTTTAATACTTTTATGACTTATGTAGTTACAGTACAGTTAATGTCCTTGAAGCAACTCACTTACATTATAACAGCTATAAACAGCTGTTTCCCCTGTTTCCTTATTAAATTCTATGGAATTTAATAAGACAAAATATGTGGCTTATCATCCTGAAGATGATCATGTTGGACAACCTAAAGTTACAGCTTTACCTCTGACTGTAACAAAGACTACTTAAATGCCTCCTCATAATTTTTTTTTTTTTTTTTTACTATATCAACAGTTACACATAAATCTGCTTATGTGGAGTGACCAGCATACAAGTCATTGTACAAGTTGTTGCTATGGAAACTGTAATGTAATAGAACAAGCACGTTAATATAAACAGCTGATTTATCTTGCAGAAAATTAATCAGCATCTTTTAACTAATCAGGTTCGAGAATGCAGCAGGGGGGGATTGTCCCAGGGACTTTGGGGCACAAGGCAGGGGACACCAACCCATCGCAGGGCACAACAGCACACACATTCACACACTACGGACAATTTGGAAAGGCCAATCAGCCTACAACACATGTCTTTGGACTGGGAGAGTAACAGAGTACCCAGAGGAAACCCCCGAAGCACGGGGAGAACATGCAAACTCCACACACACAGGGCAGAACCCGTACAGTACAAACAAATTTCAAATAAATGTAAAGATTTTCACATTCTAGTAAGTATGCTGATTAAAAATATTAAACATTTTAAATCCTACAGCTTGAGTCAGAGTGATTCAGAAGGAGACAGATGCATGCAGTTTAAGATCTCCTCATCTGAAGGACCATCAATTCTCTTTCACTATCCCACTTCACACAGAAAGAACGTTATCAGAGAAACAGCCAACCACATCATCATCATCATCATCATCATCATCAGAACTGCTCAAGGTACAAGCAGACACAGAATCACAGCATGGAGGCATTTCTAAATCAAGATGTTTTAAAATATATATTCAAAAGTATCAGTAAAAGCTTCATACACAAAAGTTAGATTCAACTGAATGACTCAAAAATAAACAGCTCAGGATGCCTGAACCTCAGCAGAAACACTCGACCAAACACCAGACCTTCAAATCTCTTCCATTCATCAACTACTTCTTGTATCTCTTTCTCATGGCTCATCCCTTCTTCCCCGCACTGCAGATCAGCTCTAATGCATTTGGCTGCATTCAAACGGAGTGAATGATTTGATAAAAACCCCTTGGTCTGGGTCTTGGAAAGAGGAGAGAGGCGGAAATGATTTACAAGGCTCTGATTAGGCTAATTAGGAGCTTGATTAAGGGTTTTAATTAGAAGGAACCAGCTCTTGATCTGGAGTGGGCAGAGGAGGCGGGGCGAAAGAGAGAGTGAGAGGAGAGGAGAGGAGGGTGAAAGGAGAAGAGAGGAGAGGAGGAAGGAGGGAGCAAAGGGGGAAGCAATGAACAGAGAGCAGCTGGAAACAGAGTTGGAGATACACATGGAGAAAGACATGCAGAGGGAACAGAAAGAATGAAAAAAAGAGAAAACAGAGGAGTATGAGAAGCTTAATTGGAGATAAAGAGATAAAACACGAGATAAAATTAGAAAGCAATACCACTCAAAAGTTGGAAAGATCCTGTTTATTGTAAAAGCCTCTAGCGTGCGCTCCAGTGTGTGGGAGTCTGAACAAGTGTCCCTATTCTCGTTTGAAGAATTATGACAATTAATTCTCAGGGCTTTATGCTCACAGATGGATCAACATCCCTTTGTACTGTTACAGTGAACAATTTTCACATTTACTAATTCATCTCTGATTCTGTTTATTGCTGTCTCTCATATTTCTTCTCTCTTCTTCTCTTCCATTCCCCCCCCACCTACGGTTTTACTGGCAAAGGCCTTGTCTCTCCTTTGCTCCACTTAATAATTTCTCTCTTTTCTCATCTCTCTTTCACATTCACTTCAATTTTCTGCTGCTGCATAATCAATTGCAAACGGGGTTCACTTTTGCAGCAATTATTCTGACTATAAAGACCGGGGACACTGGGGTGGGGCAGGAGAGAGATTTGTAAGTAAATTGTAACATCTGAACTCGCTGAAGGAAACAAGTGGCTCTATTAAATGATTAAACCTTCCTTTCATCAGCATGCACATTTATGGCTTCAAAAGCATTTCTCTGCTGCATAATGCAAAAATGTTACGGCCAATGAAACAATACTCATTGATTTTGCTGCCAGCCGTTCCTGTGTAAAGTGGAAAAGGGCTCCTTTCAAAGAGAGATGTTTAAGTGACTTGCAAAATGGAAACATTACGCCGTGCTTCTGAATCAAATCAAGTCACTGCAAGATGATGTCCATTTCCAGGAAATGAAATGCTTCCATTTATAACAATCATGCAGCTTCTTTTCAAATTTCATCCTGAGAGCAAATTAAAGATATTTTATTTGCCGTAAATGAAAGGCAGAACTGGTCGTGGGATGATCATTTAGAGATAAAACAGCGAATTAGTGTGGAAGCAGAGGAAAGTGGAGGGGAAGAAGAGCGGAAGGAAAGTAGAAAACGATGGCATAATTACAGGCAGAAGACTTAGTGATTAAGGTTCGACTTCAAGTCCACAAACAACTGTCGAAGGAAGACAGACAGCCGCACAAACACACACGATGTCCATACCCTCAAACGTCTGTTTTCCATTTGATTGTGATTCCAGGCTTTAGAGATGAACTCATCGCCATGCCTGTTCAGATGCTTCAATGGAGGTGGGCAAACAGAGGAGGGGAAAATAACAATTAAAAATGAAGACAAATAAGTTCACACCCACACACACTAACACTAACCTGGAGGGTGATCACATTAAGTGTGGATGTATTTGGACTGCATTGTGCGTGGTTATCGTGAGGCTTGGTGATTTGCATTAAAATGGTTCTGCTATGTTAATTGTTTACTGCGGGCTAATTACGCCGGGTCCTGTCATTATCTACAGTCACGGAACAGTTGTGCTGTGGCCAGGAGACGCACACATCCACACACAGGTACGGAGGATAAAAGAAACAGGATTGAAAATGAATGGAAGACAATCTCTGAATGTGTTCGCGCGCACCCAGTTTTATGGGAGAAACTTTAAATTGGTTGGGAAAAGATTTATTAAATCATTAACATATTTCCATTTTCAAATCATAGCAGAGGTCTGTATGAGTAGTATCTTGCTGTAAGGCCCAGGCTAACCAAATGCCTCATTGTGCCTGGAGTAGAATACTAATCACTGACCTTATCATGTAAGTAATAGTGCTTTTCCACTGGACGTTGCGGTATGGCAAGATGTTGTGATAAATCATTGAGCATTGTAATGTAGCTAAATACTGTTTCTGAATTTGGTCAATCATCAAGCCATGCTATAGTGTACAAACAGGAATATATGGCTAGATCTACATATAATTAAATCTCACCCTCAACCCAACCTCTTAACCCACAACATCCAATCCTTCTATTATTACCGCTATTACTACTGTTGTTAATGTTGGTACTATTTTTTTTGTTTTGTTTGTTTACTGTTGTTGTGTATTTTTAGTGTTCTTACTTTTAATGTGCCTCATTTATCAAGCTGGATACAAACAGATTTATTCTAATTTCTCCATCTGGGGATTAATAAAGTATTATCTTATCTTATCTTATTCATAAATTGTTCATAGCATTTACACAAGAGACTTGGACCTGCCTGATCCATTTTGGATGTCCTACCTCTGGATGGAGCTCTCATCTACTCCAATTCCAGATTGCTGGGACTACGGCTGCTTCTAAGGCCAA
>JANDJT010000206.1:20290802-20304850 GCA_024331685.1 Stegophilus panzeri | reverse complement strand
TATTAAAAGAGGTGGCCTATGGCACCACAGTATTAAAAGAGGTGGTCTATGGCACAACAGTATTAAAAGAGGTGGTCTATGGCACAACAGTATTAAAAGAGGTGGTCGATGGCACCACAGTATTAAAAGAGGTGGTCTATAGATAGTTAAAGGTTCTCAAAAGGTTTTAAAACTTTCTAAAAGGTTCGACACTGAATTTTTAAGGGCTCTACCAGAGAGACAAACCAAAGAATCCTTAGGATACCTGATTTTCAGTATCTACACACACAATCCGTATGGTGACTGACTGTCCATGTGATGATTGGAACATATTATAATTGTAACTCATGGGAACATTTGTGTTTAGCATTATACTGTAGTAAATCAGTCCCTCCAGGATATTGTGATTTTGTGACCGCAGAAATGAACACAAAGTCAAGCAAACTCCTCGATATTCAGAGGAGCTTGCAATTTTTCTAAACTACTGCAGATTTGGACCAAGACGCATCATGTGACGTCATCACAATGCACATTCAGCCAAATCCGTCTTTGATTCACGTGCATCGATGAGTACATGAGTACAGCTAAAAGGTCTCATTTACCAACATCAACAAACATTACTGCGAAAGGCCGTGCAAAACTATTTTGTGCAATTGTCATTTCTCCAATTCGGGTCATTTTCCGCAAAAAAACGCACAAAAACTCCCTAAGTTGAAAAAAACCCACAGCAATATCAAGCATTTTTGACCACAACAATCTAAACTCAAAACAAAACTCTGCAAAGTCCCGTATAGACCGGTAAAGAGGTAAGGTTAAAGGGCTTAGGGGTTAGGTATAGGTACACATTATTTAGGTACAGTAATACACAAGTCTGAAATAAGTGTGTGTGTGTGTGTGTGTGTGTGGTTCTCATTCACAAGGATATCAGAGAGTGTCATGCGAATTGCCATCACTGCCAAAACACCTGCACGTTTCACTGAGCACCAAACCAAGACACACACACACGCACACATACACACACACACACACACACGCGCGCGCGCTCGCACACACACACGAACACACACACACTTACCGAGCACAGTTCATACTCTCACATTCAGTATTATTTTCCTCCGTTTGTTGTCTCTGTCACTTGCCTCTGTGTCTCTTTCTCCTTTTCCCTTTCAGTAACTTTTTGACAGTTTATTTGTGGTGTTAGCGTGTGAAAGGGAGCATGAAGAGCGTGTAATCTAGGCCTTACATGCAGTCTCTCTCGCTCTCTCTCTCTCTCTCTCTCTCTCACACACACACACACACACACACACAGCCTATCTTTTTCGTGTCTACACCTGGCCAAACCTGATATGCATGCCCAACATTTTGTAAATGCATATGCATATATATGCACATATGACCTCATCAGCAGGCACATCCACACACACACACACACACACAGAGCATTCCCACACCCCCATATTCCTGTATGAGTATTTGAATGAGGGCTGACACACAAATGATTATATTAAATATTCATATTATGGATTTGGCTGGTTAATAATTAAGCAGGCCTGCTGTGTGCTTGTACCAGTCCGTCTGTAAAGAAGACAGTTATAGTGAACTTTACAGTGAGAACCAGCCATGGCCTGAAAGACGAGAGAGAGAGAGAGAGAGAGAGAGAGAGAGAGGAGAGAGAGAGAGAGGAGAGAGAGAGAGAGAGATTTTCCGCTATAATTTAAAATGAATAGTTGATTATAATTTTGAATGACTTCATACATTTATTAATTGTCCTTTGGAGGAGGTTATGGCAATATGTTAAACACGGCAGTGCCAATAATGCGATTTACACTAAAATGATTTGAGAGAAAAAAAAAATTAAACTATGCCGGTTAATTCCCAATGTTGATTCTCCCACAATCACACTCTCTTTTTCTAACACACACAGACACACACACATGCACACATGTGCACACACACAGATATGCACACACATGCACTCACAAAAAAGGGTCCAATATTGGATTCTTCTGCCCTCAGCCCTGCCTCTCTACCATCTTTTATCCAGAGTCTATTTTTCTTTCACACAACTATACACCAGAGATGCACTTTAAGAAATGGACAGCAACTAGAGACAATTACAGATCTATACTCTATACTCCATCACACACTCTGTATATCAGGGGTTCTCACGCTTTTTGCAGCCAGTGACCCCTTACTGTAAAATAAATTGCTGAATGCAGATTTATTTTATGAATATACTAAAAATATTAGGCCCATTATTTCCATCTGTACTATCCTGGGTATTTATTAGAGCTGTAGAGTCTTTATTCCAGAGCTTTCCACTCACAGAAAACATTTTTATTAAAATGATCATTAGATGTTACAAGTTGACATTAATACATTTATAGGCCGAACCGTCTTTGAGTCATTGAGGTTTAGCTTAAATAGCTAATAACTATAACTTAATAATAAATATAATATGTTTGTAGTGGGATGTGATTTCCAGAAAAGAAAAATGTCACAGAGACCCTGGGTATGCTTCACAGACCCTGCTTTGAAAACCACCACTCTACAGTATATGTATTAGTGTTATTATAGGTTTCATTTGTATTTTTCTCATTAAAATTTTAGTCATTTGTAGGTTCAAATTAGTTTTAGTTTTTAGTTTTGTTACAAAAGTTTGTGGACACCTGGCCATCACATCCATATGTGATTCTTTCCCCAAACTTTTTTGGTTGCCACAAAATTGGAAGCACAACATTTTCTTGAATGTTGTTGTATGTTGTAGCATGACAGTTTCCCTTCACTGGAACTAAGGGGCCGAAACCTGTTCCAGCATGACGATACTCCTGTGCACAAAACAAGCTCCATGAAGACATCGACAGTGTGGAAGAACTTGAGTGCCTTGCACAAAGCCCTGACCTCAACCCTACTGAAAACCTTTGGGATGAACTGGAGTGCAAACTCTGATGGCTTAGTGGTTAGAACATTTGCCTCACACCTCCGGGGTTGGGGGTTCGATGACTGCCTCTGCCCTGTGTGCTTCGGGGGGTTTCCTGGTACTCCGGTTTCCTCCTGTAGTCCAGAGATATGTGTTGTAGGCTGACTGGCATCTCTAAATTGTCCCTAGTGTGTGAGTGTGTGTGTGTTTGTGCCCTGCATGGGTTAGCACCCCGTCCAGGGTGTCCCCCAGCCTGTTCCCTGGGATAGGCTCCACACTCCCCGCTTCCTTTTAGCAAAATGTCAAAATTATAAGTTGATAATTGGGATGAGTTCTCACTTTGATCAGCATCATCCACATCAGTCTCTGTCTCAGATGGCCAACTCACTAATGCTAAAAGCCCTCTAAACCTAAGAGTGGAGGTTATTACAACAGCAAAGGAGGCACATAACAAGCACATAAGAGTGTGATGGTCAATCATTCACAGACGTTTGGCCTTCACATGGTCAAATCTTGACATTTGCTCCTATATAGTTCTGAAAACTACAGGGTTTCCTGAAATGAAATATAGTTCTCTTTTTCACACATCTCAACCAGAAGTTACAGCACTTTAAGATCAGATTACTCCCAAAAGTGAAAAAGGAGAAAATTCCACTGAAAGACATCCAGCTTACCTCTATATTTATAACCCATTTGGCCAAATGTCAAAATTATAAGTTGATAATTGGGATGAGTTCTCACTTTGATCAGCATCATCCACATCAGTCTCTGTCTCAGTGTGTGTGTATGGAAAACGATGAGCTATAGCTTCTATCGGGGTATAGCTACAAGACAAGTGTAAAGTGGCAACAATAATCTAATTATTGATCTTATTCTGAATAAGTCAATATTTTGATTAAGGTGTTTACATGAGCTGCTTTTAGAATACTCCTCTCATGTTCAGGTTTTACATGTTATAGAACATAGATTGATTAACAGCACACGTCATTACGTCCCCACGCCACGCCGTCCGACGTTCCCTCCAGAATTTCACGTATCGACATATAGTGCATCTTCGTTATGGTACCGTATACAGCTCTGGGTGTTTCATTTTTAATTTTACGAAAGCTTCAAGTGCAGTTAATTATTTGTCATGCTATACGTGCAAATAGATGACTGCTTGAAGCCATGGGCTGTGTCCCAAACCATATACTTAGGTAAGTACGTGGTTTGGGAAGCAGCCGTGCTCTCTTGTTTGCCATCAAACGGTTGAGCACGGCCGTGTGTGATCGTGTCCTGTCGCAAAATGCGATGAAAACTCCCACACAACGTTAATAGTGTGATTAAGGTGTGTACATGTCTGTAATGCATATCAATAATGCGACTAAAACAGGAATACTCCACACGTTTTAATTCAATTTGTGTTTACTTCGAGTATGACTTTAGCCGGATTAAGGTCATCAATAATCGCTGTTTACATGCTAGTTTCTTAATCAGAGTATCGTCTTAATCGGGTTAATATCTGATTATTGTTGTCCATGTAAACGTACCGATAGTTTAAATATCCAAGCAACACTGCTGTAGCTGATACACTCATACCAGAGTAATGGTTCACCTCCCAAACAATATCTGGTCAGTGGTGGTGCACTGATGGATGGGGGAGAAGCTTATAAACTGTGTATAGTAAAAGACGAGCTTCAATAGGTAATTATACTTCAACAGAGTGACCTATATTTCCTGATAAATGGGCCAGTGTGTGTATATTCTCACTACTTTTCTTTTCTTGAGTAGTGTTACTATGTTGTCGGTAGTGTGTGCATGCACTACTTGAGACCAAACAGGTGATAAAAGACACACACACACACCTCAATTGATCAGCTCAGACAGCTTTACTTACACACACACAGAAATGAAGGTTTTATCTGGCCACATCAAGCTGGCAGCTGATAAAACAGATATAGAAAATTCTAAATGACATGCAACATGTGTTTGTCTATGTGTGTCTGTGTGTGTGTGTGTGTGTGTGTGTGCTGTGTGTGTGCATGTGTAGAATGTATGTGGGGTTCATTTAGGCAGGTGTGTAGTAGGGGGTGTTGTCTGACAAGCTGTTGCCATGGCAACCAAGAGGCAGCCTCGTTAGCGCAGCAGGTGTTAATAGAGATAACGAGAGAGGCGGAGAGAAGGCGAATCCCCACTTACACCACTTTACCTCTCCTTTCACCCCTTCTGTCCCTTCTTCCCTCTCTCTCTTGACTCTCCCTCATTCTCCTTTCCATTCTGTCTTTCAATTCAGACTCCGTGCTTCATCTGTAGATTTGTTGTCCTTTTTTGACAGTGTGCGTCATCCTGTATCTCGGGTTTGCTTTCTTTCACTCCGTACTTCCATAATCAAGTATAAAAAAGCAGGGAATAGAGATTGTACACTAATGGAAGACCCAGAGAGAGAGAGAGAGAGCACAAGAGAAAGAAAACACAAAACCACATTTGAGCGAGAATACACTTGAATGGATGTCATCATGCTGTGTGTGTATCTTTTGAGTGGGTCTTTTGAAAGCTGTTTTTTTCCCCTCTCTGCTGAAACCCTGACCCCAACACCGATCATGCGCTGCTCTATTGTAGATCAAGCCTGAGCTCCATTTTGGCTTTGGATCCTGCCGTTGCTTTTGTGGCCCAGCAGGAAAAGAACAACTGTGCTGCTGACTTGAGGAACTAGCTGACAAATAACAACAACAGCAACTACAAATGTTCCAAGCTTAGCAAAGACTCTGAAGACAAGGCATCTGACAGTAAAGCATGCCTGACTGACTGATGATTTCATTAACATGGAGGAAAGGAAAGCATATGTAAAGTAACGTTTGTGAAGAGTAAGGTGTTTCTGAAGACTACAAGCCCATGTCGGTGACTTTAGCAGATTAGATTAGATTAGATTATTTTCATGACTGCTCTCAGTTTACTCTCAGATAAGTGAGGTAATATTTGTATCACTATAGAACACATCTGTTCATTCCCAATAATGCACTCATATTCAGTTACATATCTGTGCCCCATCCCTATGGAATGCTTTATACAAAGGAATCTTTATGACTAAGTGAGGATGTTTTCAAACAGAGCTTTTGAGAGTAAAATATATGCAAATTTTAGTTGAATCCATCAACTCAAAGACACACATTTTGAATTTTTCTGAATATACAGTACACCCAGCCTTTATTGCACTCAAATCAGATATGCTGCCATTTTAACCTATGTTATCCATAGCTCACTGTAGCATTAAAGGGTATGATATTTTAGTATTTAATTTGAGCATCCAAACATCCTAGCTCACCAAAACACTATAGGCTCATGAAACCTCTGGATCTGTGCCTTTGCCTAAGAGAAAATCTTATTAACAAAGAGCTTGACTAAACAAATATGTTTTCAGCCTAGACGTTCTGTAAACACTGAGACTGTATCTGAGTCCTGAACACTAATTGGAACTCTGTTCCATAACAGTTGGGCTTTGTAAGAGAGAGTTCTGCCCCCTGCTGTTATTTATTATTCATTATTCATTATTCAAGGTACTAACAAAGAGCCTGCACCTTTTGATCAAAGCACGCACAGTGGATCATAAAAGAAGCACTGAAAGGCCATCCACAGTTACTATATAATCAGAAAGCTTAATTCTACTGTAGCTGCATGTGGTCCTAGTAGATGTACTTCCATCTTGTCAGAATTAAGTAGGAGGAAGTTACTCAGCATCCAGTGTCTAATGCAATTTACACATTTGCCAACTTTATTACATAACAGTGGAAGCTAATACCATATTTACAAATAATTGTACTCAGAGGTAGCATACATAGAGAAAAAAGCAGTGTGTAAAACACAACCTTGAAAAGCAAACTTTTCTTTAGTAGTCATTGAGTTAACTGGTCAAATAAGACCTGAGCCAGGAGAGGGCTGTTCAATTAACTCCAACAACATTTTTTAGTCTATCAAGGAGAATAATATGACCAATGGTATCAAACGCTTCACCAGAGTCACGCAACACAAGCAAGGAGACACAAACCTGATCAGCGGCCAATAGTAGGTCATTTATAACTTTAACCTGCACTGTCTCTGTGCTATGATGAGGCCTAAATCTTTATTGATACATTCATGAATGTTATTCCTATGTAGGTATGAGCATAACTGCTGTGTTACAACCTTTTCTAGGATCTTGGAGATAAAGGGGATGTTTGATATTAGCCTATAGTTGGGAGGGGGAGAGGTCAGGTGTTTTCCACAGGTATGATAGCTGCTAGTTTAAAGTATTTAGGAACATAGCCAATGCTAATGGAAGAATTGATTATTTGTAATGGAGGTTCAATGGCTTCTGGTAGTATCTGTTTGAAGAAATGTGTAGGTAAGGGATCTAGGGATCTTCGGTCTCTGTCATAGGGGAGTAAAGCATTCTGATAGCTGATCTGTTGGGGTTATATTGACATCTACATGTTTAGTTATCAAATTGTCTGGCTTTAAATCAATAGTCTGATAAGTTTTACCTACTATTAAAAATTTTGTCATTGAAAAAAAAATGAATGAAGCCATCCCTTCTAAATACTGATGATGTGCATGCTTCTGTGTTGGTCTTATTCCTAGTTAAATTTGCTATAGTATTAAATAAGAATCTATGATTATTTTGTTGTCTTCTATTACTGTGGAAAGATATGCTCTTCTAGCAACTATGAGCCTTTCTATAACTAAGAAGACCCTCCTTCCATGCTGTTTGGAATACTACCAATTTAGTTTGACGCCATTTACGTTGTACTTTTCGAGTGGTCTAGTTTTAAGGTGCATGTGTGATCGTTGTAGCAGGGTGCTAGTGGACCTACATGATCTATAGTGTATCATAACGTGGACTCACATTAAGCATTCAGTCACCTGATCAAGTTCTGCAGGGTCAGAAGGTGATCCAGTCAAGGTTGATATCTCTGGGAGATTACTGGTAAAACTCTGTACAGTAGCTAATGTGAATGTATGTTTGAAGCAGTAGCATGGCATATATTAATGACGGAGACACTTTTTATGTGAGATGAGGTAATGATCAGAGATAGCTTCAAACTGTGGAAGTGTGAGAATAGTTTTATATTTAACCCGAATGTTAGCATTAGATCAAGAGTGTGACCACCATTATGAGTGAGTCCTATTACGTTCTGATTGACCCCTACTGAATCTAGAAAGGACACAAAAGTTGTTCTCAGAGGGTCTTGTGGATTATCAAAATGAATATTGTCTCCATTAATTAATGCTTTGTCTAAAGAAACAACCAGGTTCAACATGAAATCTTCAAAGTCATAAAGAAATTCAGAATACGGCCCTGGGGGTCTGCAAATAATCATTAGTGAAAGTAAATATGGTTACATGTTAGTATAAAGAATTCAAATGCATCGAATTCATGTCCCGGTTTTTGTGTGATGCCCAGAATATTGTTATAAATAACTGTGATGCCTCCTCCTCTGCCAGTTATATTATATCACAAGGCAGAGCTATTAGTAGAGATTATGAACAATTATGAAAAATTCCTCTCAGAGATCCTGTCAGGTTAGTGTATGTCATGCCTGCAGCACACTACAACATTTAAAATAGAAGATAAAATCCTAACCAATGTGAGAGACCACAGATAATGGATTTAATGGATTGTTTCCCCCTCCCTCTACAAAAATAAAACACCACATAATGTCAGATTACGCTCATGGATTAGAACCCAGACCAGCAGTCCTGACTCTCAGAACCTAGTTTCTTTCAAAATGTTCTTGCGTGAATAAACATGCTGGACAACCATTCCACTTGGATCTCAGTGTTTATGTGTCTCTCATGCATAAACATAATTGTGTTTTCACACAAATGAATGGTGTGTGAATTGCAGGGTTTAAGATTGGATTTGACATAATTTACACCACAGGATATTCTAGGGTTCCCTGGTGGACTAGTAGCTAGCATACGTCACTCTCATCGTTGTGGACTGGGTTCGATTCTTGGTCAGGGAACTAACCCCAGCCACCGGAGGATTGCACAAGCCAGGGCACTCTCAGTGCCAGTCCCATGCCCGGGAAATGGGGAGGGTTGCTTCAGGAAAGGCATCCGTTGTAAAAGAGAATCAAAATGCGTAAGCGGTGATCCAATTTGGTGTCCCTGAATGGGCGCAGCTGGGGGCATTCAGGATCACCAAATTGGATCACCAGTGACATTCAAGCCATGTATGCCCATGTATATATATGTACCTGATGACACTGCCATTCCAAATCACACCATATGTGGTCTGTGATACACATCATTTCTTGTGGACTTGATTACAAATCGCCCCCTTGATTTCAAAAGTTATCAAGATGATAAATTGATCATGGCATAAATATCACTCTAAATTTATTCACAGCGTAGGCAACACAAGCTTCTTACTGCCTGTGTGTCTAAGTGTTATGGGAATACTTCAGGCACGGCTTTTTTCTTGGAAAGCCTCCAATAACCGTAAAGTCCTCACTAGCAGAACTGTTCATTTATTCTATTTCCAATCATTATAATTTTTTAGTCTCATTCCGAGCCCGTCCCAGAAGTGAGGATGTTGTTAACACATGTGGGAAGCTGGGCTCGGTGCACTGATTGCCTGAGCAGCATAGCCCACTCCTGAAAAATAATGAACAGCCTGATAATCATGCTGAAATGCAGGAATCCCAGGGTTCTGCATGACACAGGAGTGAAAATCCCTCTCTGCGGGATCCTGGGTCCCCATATTCCTGATCTTGTGAGTGCAATGCTCAACACACCACACCTTCACACACTTAATCAAACACCACAACATCTCCAATAAACACCAGATTCAACACATCGTACATACACTCACACCATCATGCGCTTGTCAGGCTGAGTTTATTATTGGAGCACATTTTTAATCGAGGGTTGGAGGGGAGAATGTTTGCACACATTTTTGGCTCTGAATCCCTGCTGAATGACACAGAGACCTGGAGGAAGAATTAAACATGGGCTAGAATATAATGGGATAAGGGCGCTGTTCTTACATAACTTTAGTGTTTTGACATTATAATCATTGCATGTAACACAAATGCATGCACATATAAATCAAGTGTCTCTGTGGTACAGTTACTGACACAGAGCAAATTGTTTATCAAAAAAAAAAGGTTTGGTCAGTTTAGTATTCAGAAATACTGAATAAAAAAAGATCAAATACCCAATTAACAAGAACAACCAAGAAACTAGAGAAGCAATCACCCTTTGTTCTTTCCCTTTCTCTCTCTTCCATTCTGTCTTTCATTCTCTCTGTAGACGAAAACAGGTGTGTCTCCCACCTTGTCTTCCCCCATCTGTTCCTCCGTGTCTGAAAAGACAAGCAAGGGAGAGGAAAGAGGGAGACAAGACGAGTGCAAAATAAATTCCCAGAGGCAGAGAACAGTAAAGACATTCCAGAGGTGTGAGCATTTCTCTCCTTTTTTTCTTCCAAGTACCTCTTCAGGAGCCTAGGGCAAAATATGACCCTGAAACACACACACACACACACACACACACACACACACACACCTGGAATTGCTGGATTGAGACATCACCTGTCATAAATGCCCAAAGGCATACAGCAAAAACACAAATTATAGCCTCACAGAGTTTCTCTTATGTATGGATATTTTCTGTCAGAAAATCAAAATATCTTGGCAAACATCACAAGCATGAAGAGAGTTAAAACATAAATTATAACTACAAACATGTCCTTTGGACACAGTATAAACATGCACATACACACACACACACACACACACACACACACACACACACACACAGAATTGCTGGATTGAGACATCATCTGTGAGATATGTCTGAACCCACAAAGTGGAAAGACAAATTATAGTTAAATTATGGAAATGGTACACACTCACTCGTCTACATGTTTAGATTTGCTCTAATGTGAGGATCATCAGTCCAAATCTGAAAAATGATATATAATTATATAATTATATGATTCAAAAAGTCAGGAAATTAGACATAGCTAGTGAAAACACATACAGTATATGTGTCAGATTTAAGCACAGGAAGTACAATATTTCTGATACATGTATGTGTAACACATATTTGGGTAACACTTTATTTCATGGAACACATATAAGGGGTTAATTAGGGTCTTGTTATTTGTTTAATAAAGCTCCAATAAGATAAGCGTGAAACGTTTATTCACTATATATTTGTTTTCATTCATAAATATCTGTATTGCTACATAACTGTAGAGTTGTTATGTGAAAATGGCTAATAATGAGTTGTGATTCATTCATTTGCAATAATTCGTATAGCAAGTTTTTATTAAAATGTTTAGGAAGGTTGGACCTCCCACAACGGTGATAACCGTCACTCGCATGCCGTACTCACTGACTCTCAACCCCAGTGGATTCATGCCAGTGAATCGGTGAATCGGAAACGGTGCCTGATCAGAACCAGCTCACTCAAGAAAGGAGAAAATTCACAATCAAGCAGCTGTTAGGGGGCCTCTTCTTGTCTCACCTTAACACATACACTTAAAGATTTTCTTGTATTAACCTTGAGAACACAAGCAACGACTCATACCCTGTCTGGAGGGAGTATGTGAGTGGTGGGCGCTGTCATAGGTTCATGGATCCCTGGGCGTTCCTCGCCGCTTATGGGAAGAGTGTGTGCAGGTCCCGTTGGGACCTAAGAGGGCATTGATAAGTTTACTGTGAACACCTCTTCCCTCTTTGTTCCTGTGTTAACACCTTTATCTTTTTGTTCCTCTGTAACTCTTCCTAACCAGGTACAGACAGATAAAGCCACTCACCATTTGTGCATTCCTTTGTCTCCCTAAATACCATTTGCACGCATTTACATACCTTCCCGAATAACATTTGCTCATATTCCTCTGACTTCCTGAAAACCATATATGGAGTTGTTCCTGTCTTACATTGATATGCTTCCTGTTTTATGCAAATATGCTCTTCCGCCTAGCCAATCAATAGTTAACACAGTGTCTCTGTTGTGTGTCAACCACGATGTATACTCTTTCTTTGAATAAATCAGAGATCTTGCCATTTGAACTTTGTGTGTCTGTGTGTCATTTGGCAAACTCTCCCAAGGGCTTGGCGTGGGAAGTGTGTGGCGGGGCAAGGGTATATTGTGTATATTTGTTTTCACTTTTCTTAAAAGTTGTAACCTGAAGATTCTCAAATCCTAACAGTAATGTACTTCATTATTTAGCATACTTGATCTGAATGCTAGTTAGCAGGCAAAGCTGTTTTTGGTAGTAAAACTCTTGCTAACCCATTAGAAAAATATTTAACCTTTGTGGTAATACTTTAAAAACAAAAAGACTTTGATTGACTCCTCACAGTTTAGGGTTAGAAAAAGTAGAGAAATTATACTTAAATATACTTAAGTGAAAGTACAGAATATTCGAAGTACAGATCATTTGAATGATCCAAAACATTAACACTTTTAAATGTACTAAAAGGTAAAAAAAAAAAAAGTTATTTAACTTATTTAACTTATTAAATTAGGTTAATGTCATGTTTCCTGTGAAAAGTAACTTTAATATCTAATCTAAAATGGATCACTGTAAGTTTGCTGGCCTAACACTACATAGTTTGATAATGTATTAATTAGAAGTAAAATATTATGTAAACAACCAATATTTACCATTAGCTAGAATTTGATTAGCTATCTAGCCAGTTGTGTTATTGACTGGAATTGATGTCTAATCTGGCATTAGCAAAGAAAGCTGGCCAACTTAGTTAAATAAAGCCAGTTAAATTACCTCAAAATGCTTTTTCACATTAAATGGAGTTTATGCCTTCTAGTCAGGCAATGGACTTTGCTTATTCTATACTGCATACTGAAATATGTTACTGAGGTAGGGCCAGGGGCGCTCATCCCCAAGTTCCACACTGCAATCCGGTGGCTTATCCATCAGACATACATGGATAGCTATAGTGTTAACTACACTGTGCAGCATGAGAAGGCCACTGCAGATGAGGATTTGGCATGATTCTTGATGGCTTATTTCTACACTGATGAACCTGATCGGATGCTAAACTGAGTACATTTGATTGATATAAAGTGTATAGTCACTGGCTGGCTTTCATTTCCTGATATTTAAATCTATGGCATGTTAAACAACTTAGATCATGGCACCTTTCATTTGAACCAACACATTTTTTAAGTGATCAAAAATATTGGAACATGTGACTGAGAGGTATTTCTTGTTGCCCAGGTGTTAGAATGATTGTTTAAACAATTAACAGCTCTGAATATATTCTGAATACTCTTGGTTTGAGCCCTAGGTTTTGCATGGAAATATTGCATTTGTTGTTAAAAAGGATAAACCAACATGAAGACCAGAAAGCTGTCAATGGGAGAAAAGCAAGCCGTTTTGTCCCTGAGAAAAGAGGGAAAGTCAATCAGACCCATTGCACAAGCATTGGGCATAGCCAATACAACAATTTGGAATCTCTTGAAAAGGAAAGAAACCACTGGTGCACTAACAACCAGACATGGAACGGGTCAGCCAAGGAAAACAACAGCAGCTGAAGACTGAAACATTATGAGAGCTGTGAAGTTAAACCCAGTCAGTGATATCACCAACATCCTCCACAGGGCAGGGGTGAAGGTATCACAATCCACCATTAGAAAAAGACTTTGAGAGCAGAAATATAGAGGCCATACCACAAGATACAAACCATTCATCAGCAATAAGAATCAGAAGGGCAGATTGGAATATTCGCAAACAAATACAGAGATGTGCCACAATAATTCTGGAATCAAGATTAACCTCTACCAAAGTGATGGAAAGGCCAAAGTGATTAGAAAGAAAGGATCTACTCAAGATCCAAAACTTAGAAGCTCACCAGTCAAGCATGGTGGAGGTAGTATCATGGCTTAGGCTTGCATGACCGTTCCAATACTTTTGTAGGGGATGTAATACTTAAGTGTAGTAACAAAATATAATTACTCAAGTATTTTTCTACCCATGCTAGCATTAGCATTAGCAGTCATCAAATAGCATGCTAAGACTAGCCTTATCAACTTACATGGCTCTAGTGATCTCATGTCCTGCTTATGGTTACTGATCAGAAGGTCAGGGGTTCAAGCACCTGCACCACCAAGATGCCACTGTTGGGCCCTTGAGCAAGGCCCTTAACCCTCTCTGCTC
>JANDJT010000206.1:20280802-20288302 GCA_024331685.1 Stegophilus panzeri | reverse complement strand
CCAGCATCGTCTTAGCTGTATGCTTTGGGTCGACGTCATGCTAAACGTTGAACCTTTACCCCAGTCTGAGGTCGTGTGCACTCTGGAGCAAGATTTCTTCAAGGACTTCTCTGTATTCTGCTATATTCATCCTTTGCTCAAATATGCCCAGCCTCCGCATCACTACTGCTGAGAACTACCACTATGCTTCACTGTAGGAATGGTATCAGCCAGTTGATGAGTAATACCCGGTTTTGCCAGGTGTAGTGTTTGAAGTTCAGCTCAAGGAGATACATTTTTATCTCATCAGACCACAGAATCTTTTTCCTCAAGCTCTCAGAATCCTGAATCCTAATTGATGGACAATTTCTGAGATGACTATCCTTCCACCAGATTCTCCCATCTCTGTGTAAAACTTCTGAGGCTGTGTTAGAGTGGCCATTGGGTTTTTGGTCCTCTGCCTGAATTTCACTGGAAGATGATGATGGTTGTATACCCTTTCACAGGTCTACTATATGTCTAGACCCATTTGGTTCATGAATGTCTGTGGAGAGTTCCTTGAACTTTATGGCTTGGTTTCTGGTCTGACAGGTACTGTGAATTCTGGGACCTTATAAACAGGTCTTTCTAAATCATCCAATCCAATCAATTGAATTTGCCAGAGGTGGACTCTAGTCACGTTCTAGAGACATCTCAAGTTAAAGCAAACAGGTTACACATGAGCTCAATTTGGAGTACTTTTAGACAAGCATTCCTGTACTTGGAATACAATATCTAAATTAGATATTTTAGTTTTTGGATCACAGCACATGTTGAAACTTGAGGCTGAAGGTCTATTTTAGGTATTAATGTCAGAATTGGGGTGACACAGAGGTACAGATCATAGTGTACTGCTCCAGTACCCTGGGATCTATCCTGAGCTCAGGTTCTGGTCTGTTGGCATGTTCTGCTCATGTTCTTGTGGGTTTCCTCTGGGTTCAGTGTTGAGGTAAGAATGCATTGTGTGTGTGTGTGTGTGTGTGTGTGTGTGTGTGCACACGCAATGCCTTGTGATGGACTGGTGGAATACATACTCCTGGCTCATGCCCAAGGTTCCTGGGATAGGCTCCAAGTCCACTTCAACCCTGACCATGATAAGGCTGGAACTGAAGATGAATGAATGTCAATATTGCAGATATACAGCAGTTTATCAATATTATGGATGTAGCATCACATTGAGAAAGTTTTTGGAAAACACAAAATGTTCAAGAAATGCTGGGAATCATAAAGAAGGAGTAGGAAATGTCAACAAAAAAAAGTCATGTGAAATAGAAGTATAAACTAAGAATGAAACAGAAAATCCTCTCGAAATTTAACCTCAGCCTTGCTGATGACATTAAGTAAAACATACAAACGTAATCCTTTTCCTGAACCAGAGCACTTTGGTTGGCTTAAACCTGGGAGCGCCGCTCACATTTGAGGGAAAAATGCTAACATTTTTTTATTCAATCAGAGCAGTTAAATATAGACTAAAGTGGGCAATTTGAAATGTTTTTTCCCCCTGTTCTCGCAGGTTTATTTTTCCATGTTACAAATGACATTTGAATGGCATTGCCCATTACCATCCCATTACTAATCAAGGCTGATGCCATCAATCCTGCACAGTAAACTGCAGGTATGAACAATGCTTCTAAATTCACACTGAAAATAACCAGAGCCAAGACCACTGGACTCCATCTGTAACAGCGGAAGGCTCTGAATAAAGGCCTCCAATCAGCACCCTGGCAAACACCACACTGTGAAACCACATGAGTACGTTGGTTGGAGTCGTGGTTAGGAGAGTGACTGCTGCCAGAAAATGTACTGCATGATTGTGTGCATGCTCTTGTTCAACTTGATGGTTGTGCGTCCCTTGTTCTCTTGCAGCTGCTTGGCAGTGTTGAGCATGTTGGCTGAGCTTATTAAAACCTATTGATGGAGTTTTAAGGCTACTGTTGCCACAGGTGCCATTGTGGACCACAGTGAAGTGGTATGACTCCAGCGGAGTTGAAAATATGATACTATCCATGTGGTGAAGAGTAATATAGATCTAGGAGAGAGTTCAGGATTCTTCAGAGAAACTGACTCACACCCATTAATACATTTACAACACAAAAATAGCTAAATATTTCTACAGAACTTTTTTTTATTAAGCTGCAGATGTGCCGTTTACAGAAATGTAAGCCCAATCAATATTTTTTTCCCACCTAATCTCATTTGTACCATATGTGTGATTACTACTGAAAACTTTTCAACTTTTCCCTGTACTGAGAGAGAAAAAGAAGAACATCTTTGGGACAGCTGTCTGCTGCAACAACTGTTTTTAGACTTGTATTAGAAGGGATTTTCAAGTAAACAGGTGTCTCCATTTAATTTGTCATTTAGGTGTCCAAATTGTCTTGTTGTGATCAGAAATTCAATTCAGTAGAATTGTATTTGCACAGCACCTTTAACAATAGACATAATAACAAAGCAGATTTACAGAAGTCTGGTGCAGATTTAAAATCCCTAATGAGGAGTCCACTCCTTGAGGAGGAAACCGTGAGAGGAACCAGACTCATGTCAGACAAGATTGATTTAGAGGCGATTAGAGGCAATTACAGAATTTCAGTCAAACGTTTAATAACGTAGCAAACAAAATACCACACAAGAGTTACATGAAACAAGCGAGCATAACATGAACCATGAGAACAGTGTAAATAACGCAATGCAACAGTACAGTGTTGAACGTGACTATATATACACGCCAGTGGTAATGAGCGAAACGTGAAACAGGTGAAAGAGTGTGACATGGTGCAGTGGGTGATGGGAAACGTAGTTCTAGTCCTTCTCGCATATTACATGAGAACTCAAAAGGGAACCCATCCTCTCATGGGTGAAACTGGATAGATTCTAAATCATTACAATACACAGGTGTAGAAGAGTAAATACAAAAATAAAAACGGTGTTGAAAGAACGTTCAGTATGAGCATATTGTGAATAAGGGTCTTTGTGGTTACACCAGCAGTTCTTATGTACAAATTTACAGTATCACAGTGAGATTGTCAACTGAAGCAAGGGTGAGACTTAGGAATAAACTGTTTTGGGAAGTATCGATGTGGGACAGTCTACAACAACAAGGTGGGTCGGAAATGATGAAAGCTCCAAGCAGAAGTAGAGCATCAGGACCCATCAGGGAGGGCCGGTGGATGAGAGGAGGCACAGCTGTAGAAGTGTGTCAGGATCAGGTACACATACAGTAGGACAGATTATTAGGTATTCTCTTATTGTACAGTGGTGTAAAAGGGTGTACACTGTGATTACTGTGGAAAATATGCTACAGGTGCAATAGACAGACGTTCAGTTAAAAGAAAACTGGAGTTCCTTTATTGAGCAAGTCCTGGGTAACACTGGCAAAAGTGCCAATACTAGGACTGTAAAGTAGAAATGGAAGGACTAAGTTGTCCAAAGTCCATAAACATGAAAATGTGCTATTAGCAAAATTACTCAGATGATGGCCTATTATTATTATTATTTTTTTTTTTACTTTTTTGTATGAACAAAAGTTGTCTTACTGACAATGTATGAACTCAACAGAAACAAGGAGTGCTACAGGAGGTCATTTGTGCCAACTGCCATAAGACTACACAATTCATCCCAGATGTGCAGAGGCACCACTGATTTTTTGGAGAACTTGCTGATAAACTAGTCAAATACCCACTGTCCACCCAACCCGAGAAAAATGTTACCATCCACCTCACACACATATTTACTGTTTTTATATTCCATGTATACTGTGAATTGTGTATATTGTATAATTACCTCTGATGTACTGTATTTGTTGTATTATATGTGGTACATTTGTGGTTTGTATTGTATTGGATCTTAATGTCTGGCTGCTCATGCACATTCATTTCCCCACCGGGGATAATTAAAGTACCTATCCATCCATCCATCCATCTATCTATCTATCTATCTATCTATCTATCTATTTGTCGATCTATCTATCTTGTTGAATGCACAAAGAGATATAAAAAAATAAATAATAAAACAATAGAAGGTGCAATTCTATTACTTATAGCATTTAAAATGCCCCATGAATCAGTTTCTTCCAAATGTTGTCAATGTTACCATCTAAGGTATTTGGGGGGGGATGACCATCTCCCCTGATTGGAAAGTTAAAAACACACAGACATGCATAAACAAAATATTTAAACATGCAAGCAGATAAGTCAGGCAGACAGATCAACAGACAAACACACACAGACAGGTGGCTGACAGCAACAAATGTACCATAAAATTATTGACGATACGTCACAATAACCAAACCTACATCACTCTAATTGAGTGAACTCCACTGACACCCAGTGTGCTAGCTACAGAACGGTGAGGAAGCGGCTCTGGAAGTAACATAAGGAGCAGGGGAGCGAAAAAGAAAGATGAGAGGAGAGATAGCAGGGGCTGAACGAGTCTGACAGACAGGCGAACTGATAAGAGAAATGGAGGAGAGACAGCGGGATGTTGACAGATTTATAAAGACAAAGAGACAGATACAGACACAATATACACTGCCAATAGAAACAGTAAGTCATAACATGCTTTTTAATCTCTTTCTCCTTCAAACACATAATATTTGTATTTTCTGTATTTCTCTCACACACAAGCACACTTGAACGGAGTCTGAAGAAGTGGGCGGGGCATCCTTTGAACCCACCGTATGAGATACATGTCATTATCAAATATTCATGCTATGGATTTGTCTCATTAATTATTCATCAGACCGTCTACTCCTTCTTTCTCATTGCCCCCCCCTGAGTGGAGGGATCAACTGTGTCAGGGTGTGTGTGTGTCGGGGTGTGTGTGTGTCGGGGTGTGTGTGTGTGTGTGTGTGTCTGGTCTTGCTAGTACGTGCCAGTGCAAGTGTGGAGTTACATCACAGTGAACTATTAAATGCATTAAACTATCACGGCGGTCAAGTACTTCCTCTCCTCTGTCACACCGCTCCTCCTTCCACTTACACACTCAGATGTATTCTAATTACACACACACACACACACACACACACACACACACACACACCAACCTGTCTCATCAGAAGTACTTCTGAAAATGTAAAATATGTGGAACGGAGCAGTAGCCTCTTAGAAAAGAAGTGTTTCTCAATTTTTTTTGCAAATACTCTCAGTGTAAGACAAGTGGGCATGGGAATAAAGAGGAAATAGTAACCATAAAAGCAAACAAAATGGTGTCATGTAGAGTTAGAGATGAAAATGTTGCAGTTATCTTTGAATCGAATTAAATCATTTTAGCAGTGTTGGATAAGAATTTTTTTTATTTAGTGAGCTAGGCTACAAAAAGCATTCCCTGAATAGTTACTCCATAAAATATTTTTTTGGATCATTGGATCAAAATCATTGGAACACGGCACGAGGCAGAAATACACCCTGAATGGAACGCCGGTCCATCACAGGGCACCATACACACAAACATTCCGACACATTCATACCTAGGGGCAATTAATTTTTTCATAGCCAACCCACCTATATGCATGACTTTGGGAGATGCGAGGAAACCGGAGAACCTGGAGGAAACCAACACAGACACGGGGAGAACACGGGGAAAAACACTGCCCAGACAGTAAGCTGAGATGTAACTCGAGATCAGGATGGAACTGGGGACCCTGTGGTTGTGAGGCAGAAACGCTCCCTGCAGTACCACTATGCTGTCAGGGAGTATAAGTTAGAAAAAAAAAATCGTTTCATCCCAGGAACAGAGTTGAAGCTCCAGACAATTTCCTCCTGTGTCACTACTGGAACATTGGAAGTGGGCCACCAATTCAGCTGAGAATTTGTGTCAAAGAAGAGAGATGTCAAATATCTGACAAAGGTAAGTAATCCAAATGGCATGCCTACATGATGAGTTTTCTGACATCTCACTTCCACTCTCAGAAACATACATTATATGGCCAAACATATGTGGACACCATCATCACACCCATATGGGATTCTTCCCCAAATTGTCACCACAAATGGGCAAGCACACAATTGTACAAAATGTCTTTGTATGCTGTAGAGTTACAATTTCCCCTCACTGGAACTAAGACATCCAAACCTGTTCCACATAACAATGCCAATGTGCACAAAGTGAGCTCCATGAAGACATGATTTACCAAAATTGGTGTGGAAGAACTCGTGTCCTGCACAGAGCCCTGACCTCAACCCCACTGAACACTTTTGGGATGAACTGGTATCCCAGCGGTGCCTCAAGCCTCCTCACCCTGACATCAGTGCCCAACCTCACTAATGCTCAAATCTCCACAGCCACGCTCCAAAATCTAGCAGCAACCCTTCCCAGAAGAGTGGAGGTTATTAAACAAGCAAAGGGGTGGGAAGGACTAAATCTGGACTGCGATGTTCAAGAAGCAGACACAAGCAAAAGTTTAGCCATATAGTGCACATGAACTCGTACAGACTATGACACACTGAGTGACTCAGGGGTTAAAAGTCTGACATATTGATCAACAGAATTCCCAGAGCCACTGCTGGACCCTTGCTAAATAAATATAAAGGGTAACTAAAAAATAAAATGTACTATCACAGATAATAAAATGGTTAAAGAGCATATTTTTGTCTTCTGCTGTAATCTTTGCAATCAATGCTATAAAAGAACTGTAAACATCTTGAAGGTCAGACATATTAGCATTCAGGAGCAGAGTTTGTGTGTGAGGCCAGTTTGGATAGCTTCAGTGAATACTGTGTGTCATTCTGTATGTTGTGTGCGTGTGTGTGTGTGTGTGTGTGTGTGTGTCAGGATGTGACTCTAGCAAAGTTAGCAGGTGTGTATGTTTCAATACAGCTCCAGCAGAGTTCACAGGTGTGTTCCAATGCACCATGTTGTGTGTGTATATCAATGCGCTGATTAACAATCAGTGGGCATTGTGTTAGCTCATTGTGTTGTGCCAGTGTTTATCTGGGCTGAATCGTGACTGGGTGACAGAATTGGGCTGTGAATATATGACTGTGTGTGTGGGTATGTGTGTGTGTGGGATTGTGTGTGTGTGTGTGTGTGTGTGTGTGTGTGTGTGTATGTGGCTAGTTGTAATGTCTGTGTTTCTCTGGTTTTCATCATGTTCACTCAATGAATAAATACACTTTAAGAGTGCACAGCAATCTGCGTATTGTTTGTTTACAAAACAAGCATACCATCTCTTTTTCTTTAATACTTTAACGATACATCGGCTTGCGCTAACATGAACGTATGTGTGTGTCCTGCAGAATATCTCATTTAGAAAGTCATGCTGTAGACTGGACGTTCTGGTCCTAATTTAGGCCAGCGTCCATTAATAATGAATATCCAAAATAGCTGCACCACAAATCAGACTCCCTGGACACTCACTGCCACTTAGGCAGTGCAGAACCTTCAGCTAAATGACATACTGTGGACACACACACACACACACACACACACACACACCGAGAGAGAGAGAGAGAGAGAGAGAGAGAGAGAGAGAGAGAGAGAGAGAGA
>JANDJT010000206.1:20269810-20280702 GCA_024331685.1 Stegophilus panzeri | reverse complement strand
AGAGAGAGAGAGAGAGAGAGAGAGAGAGAAAGAGAGAGAGAGAGAGAGAGAGAGAGAGAGAGAGAGAGAGAGAGAAACAAACAATCTGTCAGACTTCTCTCTTCTTATTCTTAATATTTTAAGTACATAGGTAGTTCATCTCATTTTGTATTCTGTGCATCTTCTTCCTGTGTGTGTATGTGTGTGTGTGTGTGTGTGTGTAATGCAGTGTTATGGTCTTTTCCCTGAGGAGCGCTGTCTGTCCCTCAATGGTAATAAAAGCACTTCATTAAATCAGTTCATTTCTCGATGGGCTCATCACAGACTGCAAGCTCATACAGGGAGGCAGGACTGCATCATTCCACAATGCAGCCTGCTAAAGAAAGGCTCAGGAAGTAGCGCTAAACCCAACATGCAAACACATTCAACCACCCACAGGAGATGAATTCACAGGAGAACACAACATTATGAGATGTCACTAGGTATAAAATAAATAAATAAAATGATTCTGAAACCTGGTAGTGTGGTTTTAACTGTGGTCCTCGATGTTCACTGGGATTAGTGAATAAACTGCAATGCCACCATGGTTTTAATATGGGGCTTTACGGTACTTATGATACTACATCAGTTTAACTATGCTCTGTTAACTAATTGTTATTCTGTGGATCCATTAAATAATGATGTTTTTTTTTTTCTCTCTGTGGCATTTAAGTTAACTGTTATGTTACTCTTATAACACTGCCATATGTTTCTATATGGTTGAAAGGAATTGGATAATTAAGAAGGGTTGTTAGCATCCAAAAAGGGTTCAACTTGGAACCCTTTCTGATACGGAAACACCCTATTGTAGGATTGTACATAGAATCCTTTAGGAATTACAAAAAAAGTGTACAATCAAGATTAAATAAAGGAACAATAAATGAACGGTAGTATATATTATATTCAGTGAACACTGGATAACTGCCAGAGACGGTGAGAATAACCTTTATACCTTCTCGTGAGAATGCAACCACATGCTGACACTGTGCAGCAAAGTCACATCTAGATCGATGTGGGTGCTGAATGACCCTGGGATGTAATCATATAACTATGTAATTATGGTTCATAGAAATGGGAAAAAGTATGTGAACATCTGACTATGAGGTCAGGTCTTCCCCAAACGGTTGCCACAAATGTGTTTACAATATTTGCTGTAGCATTACAATTTCCCTTCACTTAAATGACAGTGTTCTATCCCAAACCTGTTCCAGCATTACAATGTCCCTGTGCACAAAACATACTCCATAAAGACATGGTTTGTCAAGGCGGGAGTGGAAGAACTTGAGTGACCTGCACAGAGCCCTAACCTCATCCATACCCAACCTGACTAATTTTCTTGTGACTGAACGAGCTCAAGTCCCAAGAACGATATTTTAGAATCTAATGGAAAACCTTCCAAGAAGAGAAAAGGAGACCAAATCCATATTAATGCCCATGGTTGAAACTGGATGTTCAACAAGCATATACTGTACAGTATGGGTGTGATTGTCAGGTACCTTTGGCCATATTGTGTATGTAAATAGCATTTTATTTTACCCTTCCTAACTGCCAGGGGTGGTGGGAAGCACCTGGATAACATATGCCATGCCATTACGTATTTCATGAAAAACCTTAAGACTGGTCAGGCAACTGGTAATGACCACGGCACACACACCACTAGGAAAGGCAATGCTGCAGAGTCAGGGCTCATTAGGAGAGGTCTTAAGGGACTCCAGCATAAGGACCTTGGAGGAGCAAGCTGGACAAAGGAGTCTTGCTCCTTTTATAAAGTGTAAAATAAGGATGGATAATAAGGTTAAGAGTCTCCAGTGAGATGCCATCCACAGTGCTGTGGTGTGCTACAATGTCCACTATATACACTTTAATGTACAGTAGAATGGGGAACTTGCTTGTACAGCAAATGGAGAGGCCAATCATCAGCCAGTGCTTTCTGTTCTAGCAGGTTGTCTAGCTCCACCAGGGAGAACCACAACTGACAAAAGATTGATGGCAAAGGGGTCCACCTGAACCTTGCTAAACCTTTGCAAGATCTGGAACACCACTTATGGGTGTAGAGGCCACTCTACGGGGCATATGTCCTGTCTTGACAGTGCGTCCACTAGACCATTGTGAAGTCCCAGTAGGCAAATTGGTCACAATGAGTCTAGCCCTTAATGGGCCCACCTGAGCAATTTTTGTGCAAGGTGGAGAGAGCCATCTGACTTGGTGCTGGCCTAGTGATTGACATATTTGATTGTCACAATGTTGTCTGAATGTCCTATAATAGGTAAGAGGAACTTGTGGATCAGTTAGACTGCCCTCAGTTCCAGCTAGTTGATGGATTCTGATCTCACAACCAGGGCTCCACAAACCCCCTAAGGTTGTGACAAGACCAGTCCATTTGGTTGTGGAGAGCTGGTCCATGTCCAAGCCCAGATGCCCCACTGCTAAGAGCAGGGCCTTGACCAGCTCCAGTACTAGCACTATTCCAGTGGAGTCGTTGATTGCTTGGCAGAGCTTTATTCTACAATCATCGATTTTAGCTGACCCAAGTCTGATGGGTCGTGACAGGCATGAGAGAACATGGGACTTAAATAAAATTATATAAAAAGGAAACAGAAACTTTTGTGTATCAGACATTGATGTCATGGTGTCATCAGATCAGGCCATCCCTGTGCAATACAGATTAAATGAGATATCCTCTATCACTATAAAATTTACTCAGTTTGTCATGCTGGGGGAACCTTTAAAAGTCCTATGCTGAAAGCTTTAACAGAGAATTTTAGAAAACCTAGGAAGATAGAACTGTTACCCATTCAAAGAAACCTTGAGACATTGTGTAAACAGCCCTAGCCCTAACAAAACAGTTGAATATAAATCGTAGTGAACAGAATAAGTACACATCTGTAATATTAACTTAATGTGTGAGTGTGTGTTTTTGTGGGGTAGGGATTGTATTTCTGTCTGTGAATAAGAACTTACAGGTACTAATCCAGGAGGTTGGTACAGATGATGGTATGCATCAAGTGCTTAGGGATGAATGGAGCTATTGATGGACTATGCCACATGAAACCCAAAGCCAGAGAGCAAAAGACAAAGTCATGTATTGACTCATCCACCCATCTGACACACACACACACACACACACACACACACACACACACACACACACACACACACACACACAGACACAGCATATCAGAATCACTCACTCCGCCTCATCTTGTCTTTCCTGTACATCCCTGAACCCCGAACCCCAACTCATCTGTATCAGGTAGTGTGTGTAAGTGTGTATTATATCTCTCCTCTCCTGCTTGCGCCTTTGTGGTTACAAGAGCCTCATTTTCTTCTTTGGTTTGATTGGAGATTGGTGTGTAGGTGTCTGTCTTTATTTATTTATTTGGGTGGGGGGAGGGGGGGGGGTTATGCATATATAACCAAAGACAAAAGGAAATTAAAAGAGAGGAGCAGGTATAAAAGGGGATGAAAGCGAGAGCACAGAAGAGCCTGATTAGTTTGGCTCTTCTCTCTCAGTTGCAGGTTTTTTTATCTTTGGTTTCAAAGGCTGAACAAGATGGAAAATCATCCAGCAGCAGCTCTCATACGCGTAAACACATCATCGCATTCTAATGGGCAGAGCACGCCGTTTCCACGACAACATGCTTGAAACATGTTCTGAGATGGAGGGATTTGGGATGGGGGGGGCTGTGGCTGTTAGAGAGGGTTCAGGAAAACAGCACACTCTATCAAGCCCTAGTCTCCCCCCTCCCAGCCCCTCTCATTCTGTCTCTCTCTCTCTCTCTCTCTCTCTCGCTGTAATATTTGTGTATGTTTGGCTGTGAAATCTGTCCACACAGTACCCTGTCTCCTATTTGCATTAATTATCTTGTTTGTCAGTAAGCATGCTGCAATGTCTGAACTTGTCTTCCCCGACTGGCTGCATTCCTGTTCGCCTCTCTTTTCCCATAAACACTCGACACTGTTCACACCTCCTTCAACACACTCGTTCTGATGACATCTTTTGAAAGAGTCATATCAGGTCCAGCAAAGCCACGGTTGCCTTCAGGCTCCAGAGAGAGAACTGGTCCAATATGAGGTAGCACATTGTTATCATTTGTCCTCTGACACTTGGCTACTCATGTCACAGACGTGTGTAGAATCCCTGGGCTCCTTGATTCAGATCACTGTTTCACTTCTTGCACGTGCTTGCAGTATTATGTGCTTTCTGGGTCGATCGTGACCATATTTTAGTTTCACAAATGCAAGAACAGGAATGTTCTATATTTCTTATCTATATTTTTCCTCAGATATGAACTGAAAAATCTTTGAAAAAAAAATGAATCATTAATATAGGCATGAAATAATACAGTGGTGAAACACTTACATGAACTAGAGTCAGGCCTGGAAAACATTTCTAATGCATATGTTTCAAATATTTATGAATTGGAAATAGGGGAAAAATGTCATTTATATCAGTATGCAAATACAGAAAATAGTTGGCACAGTGATACAAGTAAACGCCTGCTCTTGATGTTCTGGTGGATCTCAAACCAGGAAGTCATAAAATATATAACTGTTGTTACAGGGTGTTTAAAAAGAGTTGCTGTATGTAATTATTCATCGTATAGTTACTAAGTTAATGAGCTGGTTGATAGCTAACAGGAAACAATGTTTTGATGTAGTAGGCATAAGCTCTTGCTAACACAGGAGAGAAACACAAGGTTAATGGTTACTGTACATTAGGGCTGTAATTAATTTGAATACATTATTCCCAATGAACCATTAATGTGTTCTAAGCAAGTACAAATACAAATACAGATGTGAACAGGTGGTGCACTATTATTATTATTATTATTATTATTTGTCATGTCACTGCAAACCAGCAACTCCATTTCCCAGAATGCACCACGGACTACAAACACGGCCGACAACTGCAACTCCCAATGGAACACACAGACATGGCACCTTCTACTGAGGACTAATCACACACACCTATTCTCAATCACACCACAGTACTTAAGAGACTCTTACACACAAATGGTGAAGTATTACGCTCAGTTGACTTGTCTCTGGCGTTTACCAAGCCTTTACCTCATGTCTATTCCCTCGGCTTTGATTCTCTGCCTTGCCTAGTTTGGATTGTTTGCATCATCGTTTAACCCTTGCCTGTCTATGGTTATTGATTTCTGCCTTACCCTGTGGATTTGTCTTCTCATTAAACTGCCTTACCTGCACTTGCTTCCGTCTCAGCCTCCATTACGTGACATAATTATTATTATTATCCATCCATCCATTTTACATACTGCTTATCCTACATAGGGTAATGTGGGAGCCTGGCGCCTATCCCACAGAACTTGGGGCACAAGGTGGGGGGACACTGGATAGGGTGCCAACCCATCACAGGGCACAATCACACACACTCACACACTATGGACAATTTGGAAATGCCAATCAGCCTACAGTGCATGTGTTTGGACTGGGGAGGAAACTGGAGTACCCGGAGGAAACGCCCAAAACACATGGAGAACATGCAAACTCCACGGACACAGGGTGGAGGCTTGTATTAATATTATTATTATTATTATTATTATTATTATTATTATTATTTTACAACGCTTGACAGAAAGGCTAACAGGGCATCTGGTTCACACGAGTGATACGTCTTGCATGACTTTTTTTTGCAAGGTATGAGATCCCAGTGGCAAATGGGAGATTTTTTTTTTCCACAGGTTGCAGTCACATACAAAGCTCGCAAGACAAAGAAATAACACATTCACCTACATGAAGGATATGTTTACAGTGATGCATTTACATCACTCCAGCAACTACATCTCAAAACCCACACGTTGGAAATGTGAGAAATTTTCTTATTTTTCTCAGCCTTTCTCAGTGTGTGAAACACTCATATTTCTGACATACGTATAATCTCCCTTTCTATGCAATATTTATTTCAACAGAAATGGTCCGGTGCATCATAGACACACTGTCCGCACTTACACTTTTTTATTAGATTTAATTTCGACTATAAAATAAGAATATTTTTAAACTAGCCCAATCTGACACCCAGTCATTAACTGTCTTGGCTGCTTTACCTCCACTGAAAGCGACCAATGGATCTTTATTAGCACTTGTTACAGTTCCCTGTTATGACCACTAGGTGCAACAATAACTCTATGGGAGCTAAATGGGGCAGTGAGGGCACAGCCCCACAACTGCGCAACAGCCAGAAAGGTGAGCAAATCAACAAAACATCAGCTTACATCTGTCAAATACAGACTTATTGTCAAATACAGACAAAAAAAATCGTTGGTCAGAGGTAATTAGTATTTAAATGTGTTTTAAATGTATGGGGACATGAATGAGGACTTTTGGACATTTGTTAAAAGGCTGATATAAACAGTGGGCCTCTGCTGCATCTGCCCCTATGGACGAGCCAGGTCAGGTCATGGTGGTTTAAATTAAACTATTAGTTTGTTTATATTTTGGGAAATAGAACCTAGAAAATAAATAAATGTGTTGAAAAATATTGCAGGCAGATACGAACTCTATTTCTAGAAAGAAAAACAAAAAAGAACAAAAAAGCCTCATCTGGTTTAGACCACAGCCACTTTATTTTTTAATCTGAATACATATACAGTACATATACAGAGTTTGGAGCACTAAACAGATGCAGATAGTGGTAATGCAGTAATACTTTACGAACCAAAGAGGCAATATAATAACAAAGAGGCTGACATTGATTTAATGCTAGGTATCTGAAGGATAACTAGCGTTAGCCATTATCCACCAGAATTCGATCTCATGCCCTCTTACAAAAAATATGGCTGTATGTTCAAAATACTTTTATTGTGGTATGTTTTTTCAACATTTTATACACCTTTTACATTTGTTGTATTTTGTATCGTGTATCAAAATAATCTTTTCCCCCATCCCTGTGTAAGAATGAATTAGAAACGTATATCAGCATGTCCGAAACACAATGTTCCATCAGATTCAGTGTTACAGAACAGTTCAAATATCCTTCCTATGAATGCATTTATCGAAATAAAAGGCAGTTTATACACTACACTGCACTGGCACCAAATACCACAGCTGCAATCTGTTTGGGTTCCACGCTAATAACTTAGCAAGAAGTTGTTCCTATGTGATTTGATGGTTTGACTGACGGGCTTTATGAGAATAATTTCTCTTTTATTTCCCTCCTGCACTGATTTTATTGAAAAGCGAGAGGGAGAGAGAGACTCTGGCCTGTTCATGTCATTTCTGATTGGAATTATGAATTATGATTCATACAGTCACAGGTAGCCATTATTGCTAATCATTGCACGCTTAGGGTGTCGAGGAAATGCAGTCAAATAAGACGGACAGCTGAAAGGCGAGAGAAAATAGAGGATTGAGCAAGAAAATCATAGCAGCAGGAAAGGAAGAAAAATGAACGAGAAAGCAAGAAATAAGCTGTGAAGGCAAGGAATTAAAGAGGGAAACAAGTGTTTGCTGAGCTTTTTGCCTTTCCTGACCTCCCATTAGATTGACCACATGAGCACAAGGCAGTAAATCCAGCGTTGATAGATATCAGCTCTCCACCTCCTGAACCTCTGCCAGCTGCATGCTAATATTTTTTTTCTGCCTAACACTCCCTTGCCTAACAAGTCCCCAAAGATGAATAAAAACGTTTGACTGTGCATTTCCTCAAATATTAGTACAACTACACTGATTTACCCAAATCCCTTCATTTCAGACCCAAATCTATTCTGTAAAAATCTGTATTCTGTAATCTGTATAACCCTACGTTCACATGGAGCTGTGATTTCAGCAACAGCAGCAAGTAGCAAAGCAACAGTGCAACAAGAAACATGTCAATTGTGATGTTCTCAACTCAACGCAAATAAATGGTGACTTGGTAAAATGACAAATCCAAACCGATGGCACAAACAAATCCTCAGAACTATAGTATTGGCCCATGTGGTCCAACATTTCTTCAGTTTCCCACTCACTATTTTAGTTCCTACCGACAGTCAGTCCCTTGTTTGACATGCAAAAACCTAAGAGAAACTGTCATATACAACTTGTTATTTAATGCGTATAGAGACATTGCAAAGAAAAATAAAGCTCCGCAGGAGGTTGCAGAAATCGGTAGTATCTCTAGCACATGATAAATGGTCTGCACTTATATAGCACTTTTATCCAAAGCACTTTACACTGGTTCTCATTCACCTATTCACACACGCACTCACACACCAGTGGTAGCAGAGCTGCCATGCAAGGTGCTAACGTGCCATCAGGAGCAACTTGGAGTTCAGTGTCTTGCCCAAGGACACTTCAGTATGTGGAGTCATGTGGGCCAGGAAACAAACCTCTAACCCTACGATCAGTGGACAACTCGCTCTACCACCTGAGCCACAGCCACCTGGTACAGTTCTTTGCTTTGGTAATCTGCCAATAAAACTAGAACACAGCAAGTGCATCCATCCATTTTCCATAATACTTTTACATTACATTACAGCATTATACAACTGAGCAGTTGAAGGTCTTGCTCAGAGGCAGCTTGGCAGTGCTGGGATTCAAACTCACAACCTTCCAATCAGAAGTCCAACGTCTTAACCGCTGAGCTACACAGGGTCACATGGAACCTGGAGGCTATCCCCGGAAACTAGGGGCACAAGGTTCCCCAAGGGGTGCCAACCCATTCCAGGGCAAATTGCACACACATTCACACTCAATACGGACAATTTAGAGATGCCAATAAATCAGCCTACACTGCATGTCTTTGGAAAGGGGGAGGAAACTGTGAGTACCTGGAGGAAACCCCCAAAGCATGGAGAGAACATACAAACTCCGCACACACATTGCAGAGGCGGGAATCGAACGCCCAACCCTGGAGGTGCGAGGCAAACATGCTTAAACTAGTGTTTAATTAGTTAGCCTTAGAAGCATTTTCATTTTGGCTGTTTCACATTGAAGCAAAGCAACAATGTTGCACAACTAAAAGCCCACACCCACAAGAGACAAACTGCAAGAGACACAAGCGACTTGTCACTTGCTAGTGTGAATGTAGGATATTGTAACATTTACACTTTCACTTGTTATTCCTAGGTCTGTATCTTTCGGCTGTTTTTTTTTTTCATGTGCGTATCTGGTGTTTGTGGGGAAAATGACATGATTTGAGTATGATTTGATCAGTTGTGAGTGTCTGAAGTGTGAAGCTGGCCGGATATACACTTCATCTGGGAGTGACTGGTTCACTTGAACCTGAGAAGAAGGTCTGCTAAAATCGCATGGAGTTACTGAGTGTGTTCACTGTGTGTACACGTCCGTGTGCCAATAATTTGAGAGTTTAATGGCATGACAGTGCTGACATACTCTCGCTATCCAGTCTGTAATTACCACAGATAACACTTTCATCTTTCACACTGTGAAACACACTGAGATATGTATGAACACGTACACAGCAAAACAATACTGTAGCAAGACGAGCACACACACACATACACACACACACACACACACACACACACACCTGTTGCAGATAAGAATCATTGTTCTTGGCGAGCACCATTGTTCTCTCACACACACACACACACCTTCTGTCTTGGCGTCTTTCTCCTCCCAGACAGACGGCCACGCCATCACCAAGGTTACTGTGCCATTGTGTATTTTGTTGCCAGGTAACCAGTCACCGTGGCAATGATGGAGAATCCTAACGAACGGTGGGGCTCTGATATAAATCGTTCCCTCTTTTTCTCCTGCTGCTTCTCCCGGCCGCCTGGCTGAAGACAAAATGGACATTGGCCCCACAGAAAAACACAGGGCGCAAACAATGGTGGAGAGGAATGATGTGTTGTTTGATTTCATTTCCTCATTCCCTCCATCTTGGCCAGTAACCGTTTAATGAAATGTCTCACCTCGTAATCCTTTTTCAGCTCTCTCTTTTTATCAGTCCGAATAATGGAAAATGCCAGCTAGGCCAGCATCTGGTATTTTCAGTTCATTCTGCAATGTCAATGGTTATCTCACGTCTTTTCTCTCCAGCCATCTTTTTTTTTTTTTTTTGTTGAAAAAAACACCCCACTGAGGTAGACGTAGAACTATGGATTTTTAACTTTGTTTTTTTTTTTTGTCCTCTACTTTATTGTGTGTATCATTCCATGGCTGCCTGTGTGGTCTCTTTGGAGAATATAGTCTATGCAGTTGAATATAATACTGAATATACACTCACTGACCACTTTATTAAGAACACCTGTACACCTGCTCATTCATGCAGTGTGCACAGGCTCACTGGCAATGTTTTTCCAATTTTTAACTGTCTGGTGTGGGTGAGCCTGTGCTCACTGTAGCCTCAGATTCTTCTTCTTAGCTTAAAGGAGTAGAACCTGATGTGGTCTTGTGCTATTGTAAAGTTTCACGTTTCGTGCATTCTGAGATGCGTTTCTGCTCACCGCGGTTTAAAGAGTGGTTATTTGAATTAACATAGCCTTCCTGCCTGCCCGAACCAGTCTGGCCATTCTTCTCTGATCTTTCTCATCAACAAGGCATTTCCACCCACAGAACTGAATTAGGTTTATATGCACCATACTGTGTGAACTCTAGAGATTGCTGTGCATGAAAATCTCAGGAGATCAGCAGGTGCTGAAATTTCCAAAGCACCAACCAACCACCATGACACAGTCAAAGTCATTGAGATCACATTTTTCACAGTGTTTGGTGTGAATATTATCTGAAACACTTGACCTCTATCTCCATGACTTTATGCATTGTGCTGTTGCCACATGATGAACTGCTTGGAATTTCCGGTGTAAAGGTGTTCCTATTAAATGGTCGGTGAGTGTATGTGTGGGGTGTGTGATCATGTATCAAACCAGCCAATATATATATAATACAAAATATATACAATATAT
>JANDJT010000206.1:20233116-20263116 GCA_024331685.1 Stegophilus panzeri | reverse complement strand
CTCTCTCCCTCTCTCTCTCTTTTTAATCAGGGTACTACAATTTAAACTATCTAAACAACTATGTTTTGGTCCAAAGGTCCTTGAAATAAGTAAAAACTGTTTGCACTTCCACAGAGAGAGAGAGAGAGAGAGAGAGAAAGAGAGAGAGAGAGAGAGAGAGATCCAGTACAGCTGTTTTGGTTGTGTTGAATGAGACGTTTGAGTGTCATTTTTATGAAAGGAAAGAACATAGGGTAGGATGTGTACACACACACACGTGCACACTCACACACACACACACACACGCACGCACGCACACACGCACACAGTGAGAGAGAAAAAAAGAGAGGAAAGAGAGGGCAGGAATGTACTTCAAAACTCATAATGCAAAACATTCAGCACTGGGAATTTTGTGTGTTTGTGTGTGTGTGTATCTGTGTTAATGGCTTTTAGATGCTGCTGAACACACTCTTCCTCTTTAATGCAATTAAGCAAACTCGTGTACCCCTCTCTGTGGCTCTCTGCATGTATGATCATGCAAACACACATACACACACACACACAAACACAAACAGTCGTGTGGGGAGATACTAGCACTCCAGAGTCACCGGGCTTGCTGCAGTAATTAGTTCGGTGCACTTTGCTAATCGAACTACAGTGAGTGGTGTGATACACAGATTTACACACACACACACACACTCTCTTTAACTGCGAGGAGCTAAAATACAAGATGCATACTGGCATAAATAAACGGACGCTAATGTACACACACACACAGTACAGTGAGTTGTTTGGACCCTCTACAGTAGCAGTGCTGGTGATGAAGGATGAGTGCTAAAGGAATTCCTAGAGTGCATACTACAGTATAGAGAGGGTCTCTCTCTCTCTCTCTCTCTCCTCGTCTGTCACTGTTTTGTGTTTCCTCCAGAGTGAACAAACATGGCCACTCGTCCTTTTCTTTTGTAACCTGCAAGCTTTTCAGAATCTGCCACAGCGTGCATCCACATGCATATCTACTGCTCTTTGTGTGTAGTGTGTGTGTGTGTGTGGACTATCATTGTCACATTCACACACGATATGAACAGCGAGTTGCATCACCCACATTTACAAATACAATCACACACACACACACACACACACACACACACACACACACACGTACTACACTTTCAGTAATTTGTCATTTTTCCCTTTCCCATTCCCCAAAGGGTAAAATATGACAGAAAAAAACCCACACCTCATGTTTTTCAGCTGTTTAGAAGCATGTTGTATGGGACTGTTAGCCCCGCCCCTTCCCCTAGTCCCGATTTCTAACCCCAACCCTAAAACCTAACCTGAATCCTACAACAAACCCTAAGCCATATACTCAGCTACAAACTCCAATAGCAGTAACGACAGGAAATCATTGTTCATGTTTAGTTTTGTCCCCAAAGAAAAATCTATTTTTAAATCTTTTCAACATGATCTGAATAATTACCGACCCATCGCCAAACTGTCTTTTATTTCAAAAGTCTTGGAAAAAGTTGATTATTCTCAGATCTCTTCCTACATGAATACTTTTAACATTTCAGTCTGGTTTTAGAGAACTACATAGTGCTGAATCTGCTTTGTTAAAGGTTACCAATGACACTTCACTCTCTCTTGACTCTGGTTCCTGCTGTATTTGAATCCTGCTGGATTTAAGCGCAGCCTTTGATATAGTAGATCATGACACACTGTTAAAGAGACTTAATCATGTGGCTGGGTTTCAGGGACCTGTGTTGAAGTGGTTTGCCTCGTACCTTAAGGGGAGAACTTTTTCTGTTAATGGAGGAAATTGTTTCTCATCTCATGCACAGATCTCTTACGATGTTCCTCAGGGTTCCATTTTAGGACCGCTTTTGTTTGCTCTATATATGCTTCCCCTGGGTCACATCATTCAGAAACTTAACTTATCGTATCACTGTTACGCTGACGACACACAGCTTTATTTTCCTGTCATTTCGAATAATAGCTGTTCTCTGTCAAATCTGTTTGAATGTCTTTATGACATTACATGCTGGATGGACATGAATGATTCACAGCTAAATAGTGATCAAACTGAAATACTCATATATTGGCCCACCAGTTTCAACTACTGCTATTTTCAATCAGTGCATGATTGTGCTAAAAACCGTGTTGTCATTCTAGATCCTACGTTGTGTTTTGATAAGCAGATCAGTGCTGTTGTCAAAGGCAGCATATTTTTCAGCTGAGATCTATTGTTAAAATCAACAAAATGCTCACTAAGAAGGACCTGGAAACGGTTTTTCATGCTTTTATAACATTAAGGTTAGACTACTGTAATTCCCTCTATTTGGAATTGCCAAATTACAGACTGGCACCAGAAAACGTGAGCATATTACTCCTGTCCTCGCCTCTTTACACGGGTTGCCAGTCAATTTCCGCATTTGATTTTAAAATTCTGCTATTCGTTTTTAAAGCTTTGCATGGATATGCTTCAGAGTTCATATGTGATCTCCTTACTCCGTATACTGCCTCAAGATCTCTTCGATCATTCAGTCAGCTACTCCTTTCAGTCCCTCGTTCACATTTTAAAACCAAAAGTGACCAGGCTTTCTCAGTAGCTGCTCCCAGGCTCTGGAATAATCTCCCTTTTGATATTAGATCTTCCCCCTCTATTGCCATGTTCAAATCTTCTCTGAAGATCCACTTCTATTCGTTTTCTTTTTAATTCGGTCTGAGGTTGTCGAATTTTCATTTGTCCATTGGTATTTGGTACTATTAAATGTTTGTTTATAGATCTGTTTTATTCTACTTGTACAGCACTTTGGTTTCAGCTTCTGTTGTTTTAAATGTGCTCTATAAATAAATACATTAAAATAAACATCTATACTATCTATTAAAGTTCCCATAATGTCACAATTAACTGAATTCAGTGAATCCATGTGGTGGTGGTGGTGATGAGGGTATGTGTGTGTGTGTGTGTGTGTGTGTGTGTGTGTGTGTGTGTGCGCTTAAGCAATATTGTTCCAAATGTCAGGGATGAGACTGCAGGCCTTGGAGACTGCAGAAGCTGTCCAGACACACACACACACGTGTATGCATGTACGCGCACACACGCACATACACACACACACACACACACACACACTTCTTCTAGCCATTTTCCTCTCACATCATTTCCCCCTTCCTATTCTTTCTATCACTGAATCGTTTCATCTCTCCTTCAATCTCTCCACCATCCTCTTGCTCCATCATCCCCCTCTCCATATATGAGATTGTGTTTGCGCTAAAGGCCACACACTGCACTTCTATATGTCAGGCGGAAGCCCGTGGGGGATCGCTGTCACTCAACCACATTGACTTTGCTACAGTAAAGCACATGAAGGCAGAGCCAAACTCCCTGCAGAGGGCAAGTACGAGTTACCGCTCATCATAGAGCTGTCTGACGAGCACATTATTCAATACACAATGACGGGGTTTAGTGAAGATTTAAACCAGGAAGACACACACACACACACACACACACACACTCAAATTATTTCAGCTGAAAAGCAGGAAGCATTTCAATTCAATTTGCCCTGTCATTTTAAACCATTTGTACACTTTATATATGTGAATAATACATTTTATTTAAAAAAAAAAACATTCTTATGCCCAAGAAACTACTTAACATCATTTAAATTGCAGCTACTCTTGTACTCTCATAAAGACTGCTAAATAAATGTACATAAATATGCAGTTTGCGAACCCACTGCTAATAGTTAGCAGGCTAGTTAACTGCTAGGTAAAAAAAAGTGTAAAAAGTGAGAGTAGAGGAAAAAAAAAGTAGAGAATAATTTGGTTTGTCTGTTTTCATTTACAAGTATTTCTGTAAATATGGCTCATGCTGTAGATTTGAAGTATGCATTAACACAATATTGCGTGGTATCATGATGCTACTTGGTATCATAATAGTTCAGCTGGTATAGTATCGTAAGCAGGGCCATAGTTTCCGGGGTATGGGGATGGGGGGGTAAGAATCAGAACTAGAAATGTATGTAGAAGCATGTGTAGTAGTAATTTGACAACTGAAACATGTAGAATAATTTATGTAGTAACATTATTGGGGTTCCGAATCGACTGTGAGTTAGTCCTAATAAATCAGATAAAAATACTAAAAGCACAAGTTTATTGCGCAGGTTTCTAACGCCCAACTAACGCCTCGCAGCACACCGCTAGATTTCTGCTGTTTGACTGGGAGAGCACAGGTAGCTCTAAAGATGAAGATGAAGATGAAGACAAGCGCTACCCAGCAAACTATTGTGCATTGCTGGTCATACAGGGAAAGTAAAAAATATAATAAAGCATGTAGGATGATACGGTGTAATCTAGCGACACTCCTCTAAACGACACGCCACATATATTCACACACAGCTCATTCATGGCAATTTAGCCATAAACTATCAATAGAACAACTTAGCGAAAAACTGCCTAGTGTTATGTTAGCTAAATTTGTTTTTAATCGTTCTCATTATCATCAACAACAAGGTTGTTCACACTAAATGAAGTTTTAATCAGTTACAGTGTGCATTCATTTGGACTGTTATTATGCCCTGTGTAATATGTTTTAGCGAAACAATCATTTGATCATAAATGCTTGTGAACGATACTTAGAGCGATTAGACAGATAGATGGATGGGTAGATAGATAGATGGAAAGATAGATAAGCAGAGGATAATTATGTAGCGACACTGTGGACATAACAAAGAGCTGATTAATCCCCCAGTGTTCAAGATATGTTTATGATCTCGTTAAACCCTTACGAACAACTGAGATTTTTTTTATATAACCAACATTAACTAATAAGTCAGCTAGGTAGCTTTGAGTGTAGGTTTGCGACTGAAAATGTCCGGATATTGCATCATCTTTCAGTATTTTGCATATTGGACTATATGATTAGCTCAAGCCGTTGAGCCTGGCTTATGTGATCATGACTTAAACAACAACAACAACAAAAACTTTTTACTTTTACAGAAGCACTGAGCAAATAAAAATGCTAAAAAAAAAAATCTACAGTTTATATAACCATAATAATATTCTACCCATTTAAAAATCTGTTGAAATCAAGCAAGTTTTTGAGTTTTTAATGTAAAGAAAGTTGTGCTCTCTGTCCCACATACACAAGCACACCAACAGTTATGTACCCAAACCACATGAATGCACATATGTGCAGCGTGTGTTACCGCACTTCACATCAAGCAGGTATTTAATCCTGTTTTTTGTTAATTAAACAGAAACAGAGGAGAAAAGTGCTGCCATGTGTCCTCTGCACATTTAAACACTCAATATAAAATGTGCCATTGCAATTGCAGAGCCCAGCTTCCTGTTTTTCAGAAGCTCTGTGTGTGTGTGTGTGTGTGTGTGTGTGTGTAAGCAAGGCAAAGTTAAGGCACTGCACCAAGCTCATAAGTGCTACCACACTGGTGACCGAAGGCGCCATAGAGCCGGGTTTACGCACCACCTGGCATCCGACTGACTCATTCGCATACAGACACACACACTTGTGCACCAGTGGTAGTTTTCAGGGTGGTGGTTAAATTAGTTCTAGAGTTGGAATGCTTTTAAAAGACAGCAGTGTGTGTGGTTACAGTCTGGAGAACGGAGCGAAAAAGACGTCTCTTTCGTTCTCTTGTGAACATGCACAAATAATACTGCAGCTCTGGGACTCTCGACAAATAAGCTGCTGTTGATGGAAAGAAGCAGGCCACACTGGTTTAACCCAGGATAAAGCTGCAGGCCAGAATGGATATTAACTTTCGACTCAATCGGGACAGGGCTTAACCCCAAACTCTGTCTGACCAAACCTGGCCTTTGACCTGCCTCCCCCTGGCCGACCTTCTGCCATCAGTTTCTCTTACAATGACCTCTGACATCTTCACACACACCCCCCAAAACACTCACATACACACCGTTTCAAATGGGAAAGTCAGCTGCTGATTCCCATTGTCGATTATAGTTAAGAGAATCTCAGCTGTATCAATGTCCGAGAGCCGTGTAACTGGAACTTCTATCAATCCCTGACAATGATCAACCACATTTCCTATAAAGTGCCACAGTAAAACCAAATATTGTAAGGAATAAAACATGACAGGCTGTGCTATTATGGGAAAATGTTCAACGATGGGATGGGGCGATGTACCCTGATGCGAAGTGGAGTTAATGCTACCACCCTGAAGTGGATCATTGTCCAATAACAACACACCTCAAAGTGTTTATATGCCTCTTACACCACAGCAATTTCTCAACTATTGTTCTAAAATTTACGCACAATTTACATTTAACCATTGTATAATTACAGTTCATGTTGTGGCACATCTGCGAGGCAAGTTAGTCCCAGTTATCACTTAATTTAGACTAGCTATAAACATTTGTTCCCTCATCAGACTCTCTTTTTTCTCTCTCTCTTAGAAGTGAATTAGACAGAATGCAGATGTGCCATGTGACCGAGAAACCAGAGCGCACAAACTCCTCTGTCCTGAAGACTCTCCCACGGTGGGAAAACATACAAAGTACAAAACACTGACACTGGAGACTCCATCCATCCATCCATCCATCTATGTTCTGTACCGCTTATCTTACACAGGGTTGCGGGGATCCTGGAACCTAGGGGACTTAGGCCCTGTTTACACTAGTGCGTTTTCGTTTTAAAACACATAACTGTTGCTACGGTTACGCTTGTCGTCTCCACTACTCCGAGACTTTCGGAAACGCCGAAGACCCTGTTTTAGTTTGAAAACTCCGGGCTCACGTTTCAGTCTAAACAGACCAAAGCGAAGACTTTTGAAAATGAAGGCATGGCTTCACCCACATTTGCCCCCTGATTGGGTCTTCTAGATCATTGCATATCCTTCCCTGATTCGTCAAGCCCCTACCATATGACCGTTACACAACAACACGGAGACTGAACTGCAAGCTTTGCTGGCTTTGTTGTCATTCTAAGCAACCATTGCGCAGTTACATTCTGTATTTTATAATACTGCAGCTGCCTACATGTGCAAGAGGCAACAAATCTCATTTTGAGCGGCATAAGCCCTACTTGGATCACCGGTTTGTTGTGCCTGCCGATGACTAGCAACCAACTTCCTGTTTAAACTTGTATGTGTATGCCCAGTGTGCATGAATGGTCATGTGACATGCGTATTCGGTCGTGCAGTGTGGACGGAGATCGTTTCTGAAACATGGCAAAAACGCCAGTGTGGACGAGGATCGTTTTCATTTTAAAACGCCGTTTTAAAACAAAAACACACTAGTGTAAACAGGGCCTCAGGGTACAAAGCTCTGGACGGTGTGCCAATCCATCACAGGGCACAATCACATGCCCATTCACACATTACGGACAATGTAGAGATGCCAATCAGCCTACAATGCATGTGTTTGGACTGGGAGAGGAAACCAGAGTACCCGGAGGAAACTCCCAAAGCATGGGGAGAACATGCAAACTCCATACATACAGGGCAGAGGGGGGAGTTAAACTCCTAACCCTGGAGGTGTGAGGCAAACGTGCTAATCACTGAGACACCGTGCCGCCCCGACACTAAACGTCATCATATCTACAATTATACACTTATGATAAAAAACCACATGCTTTTTAATCCATTTATTATTAGTCTTAGATTATGTGACGTGTCCAGCATACAAGTGAATGAGTGCATTCATATAAGCCTGTGATTTTAATAACAGCTTGCGCAACAGTCAGAATCATGCTGTTCTGGCAAATTAATCAACACCATCTGACCGCTCAGATTCGAGAGTTTGTCAGTGCTGTGGTATTTTCAAAAGCGTCCTTTTTCCCTCTCCAATAAATGTAGCAGATGCTGCAGAATTTATAAATCACGCTGTACACCTGTGTTAGACACTCTCATATTCTAATGAATACAGAAAGCGCATGAAGAGCTCTATGATAATCTCTCTGAATTGGGGTGGACCAAACACAATCCCTCTCCCCTTGGTTGCATTTTGCTTTGCCATCTGAGAAAACAGCAGCAAGATAAGAGCAGCGGCCCTGAAGTGATGGCGCAACGCTAATTCAACGCTGATTTAACGTTGATTCAGTGCTGGAGATAGCCAGGGGCCTGCGGCGCCGCAGAGATAAGCTGACAATGAAGGCCGGACAAACGTTTATCCAACGTTAGGCATCAACCCGGAATCTTGCTGGCATCGACATTTTTTAACCAAGATAAAGAAGCAACAGAGGACAATGCGGAAAGCAGGGGGGTGGGGGTGGGGGGGTGCTTTTAAACACATGAATGCTCCTGTGCTGTAGTGTGTGTGTGTGTGTGTGTGCGTGACTGTTGGTGGGGATACAAGAAGAATGAGTTAGTGTAAGTGGAAGTTAATGATGGTGATGCGATTAGAGCAAGAGAGGGAGAGGTAGAGGGAGATGGAGAGAAAGAGAGAGATTTACTGTGGGTTAGTGACAATGAGTGAAAGAGGATGAGGGGCAGATTAGAGGAGAGAATAATAGGAGATCAGAGATGCTTGTCGAGCGTGGTGCAAAGGATAGAGTGATAGAGGAAAGAAAAGGAAATGACAGTACCCGAAGAGAAAAAGGAAAGACAACTTAGGAACTGAGATGAACCTATAGGGGTGTGTAGGAATGTCATGTGGAGAGAGAGAGAGAGAGAGAGAGAGAGAGAGAGAGAGAGAGAGAGAGAAACAAGAGAGAATAAACATGGAAAGGAAAGACAAGAAGTGAAAAGTGTGAGGAAGGAAGGAATTAGAGTGCAAGAGAGAGAGAGAGAGAGAGAGAGAGAGTAGGAGAGCAAAGAGGTTCAAGCCAAAGTCAATTGAACAACTAATGTGAATCGATTTGTAGCCGATGTGTGGCTCTTCAGGGAGTGAGTGACATTTTGCAGGAATATTTTATTTTCAGTAAGATCGAATGGACTTCTTTCTGATCCAACACTCACCACTAGGCCTTTTACAAACCGCAAAAATGGGTGCGTTTAGGAACAAGCGTGTATATATATATATATATATATATATATATATGTCTGTGTGTGCACGTGTGTGTTTGTGCTTGTACATGTATAAGGGGACAATCAGAATTATTTATTGAGTCTAAGAGAAATCTGGTGACCCTCAAAGGACGCCTAAAGCATGGGAAGAAAGGAGAGGCAGAGAGAGCAAAAAGGATGGAGGGGAGGAAGAGAGTGAAGAATGCTCAATTAAAAATTAAAGAGCTTTAAAGCGAGAACCACCCTATAGCCAGGGGCAGTGCTTCCAGCAGAAAGAGAGAGAGAGAGAGAGAGAGAGAGAGAGAGACAACACAGGGCAGATGAGGAGACCTTTAAATCTTCCCACCTGCTTTCCATATCCTTCTTTTTTTTGTAAAGGTGCCATTTTAGTCAATAAACCAAATTCCACACCCATAATGTAAAAAAATCAACACGGAAGTATATTTAATCTAAAGGCCAGAAGCCATGTGTGTGTGTGTGTGTGTGTGTGTGTGTGTGTGTGTGTGTGTGTGTGTGTGTGTGATTCAGTGGTACAGAGTAAGATTTTAATGTGCAAGGATGAATGATTTAAAGACAATCAGATAATCTGTCATACTCTCTCATACACACATGCACGCATTTGCACGCACACACCTGCACGCACAAACACACACACACACACACACACACACCCCACTCCCCCTCTCTCGTGGCTGACAGAGTGAGAAATTAAATTTTTCTGACGAGAAACTTGTTTTCTCACTCCTTCCTTTTCCCCTCCCCTATGTTTTTATAAAAATTTATTCACTTATTTATAGAGCATTTCAGTCAGAGAAATTAAAACAGTGCAGTGATGTGAACTACCTCACCGTGCCTCAAGCAGATTAATAATACAGATTGCAGATTACTGAAGGACAGAGATAAGCACATGCATGCATGCACGCACACACACAAACACACACACACACACACACACACACACACACACAGACACACACACACACACACACACACACACACACCTACAGATTCCATGTAGCATTCTACCGCCTTCATTTTTTTTTTTAACCATATTTCATTATAATGTTGCCATGGTAACGTCTTCAACGTCAACAGACTTCTTATCAAACAGCACAAGTTCATTTCCCTTGTTTGTTAGCGGGACTAATAGGTATTGATGCAACACCGTAGAAAGTGTGTGTGTGTGTGTGTGTGTGTGTGTGTGTGGGTGGGTGTGTGTGTGTGTGTGTGCGTTTGCAGGTTCCTCTCGGTAGGGGATCTGTGAGATGTGTGTAGTGTGTCAGTCATTTCTCTGTCTCAGAATCCATTCCTTAATCACTCTCAGAAGAGGAGAAGCAGACTGTGTGAGACAGACACGTGAAAGAGCAGGAGAAAGAGGCCTATATCAGTGAAGGTGTGAAGCCAGCAGTTATGTGAGTAGGTGAAGGGGATGTACACAAAGCCATGTTCGTATCTCACACCTGCAAGACTGACACACAGCAGACAGAAAACATCATCCAGCTGACATGCAGCAGAAGCTGCCCTGTAAAACAGACTGACTCTTTTGCATCTTTCATGGTAGCACATGGAGATCCTACAGAGAGGACCGCTCCGACACGATCTCCATTCAGCACGTCTATATATGTGTGTGATTATCACAGGCAAGAATTTCAATATGTTTCGCTGTACTGAGAAAAGAGTGAAATTCTGTTTGTGCAAACCTCACGTGGAGGTCTAAGGGCAGCTGTTGAACCTTTTCAGTAAATGTTTCAAATACACAACGATATGACGGGAATATAAAAATAAGACTATTACGCTTTAATAATATTAGGTGGAGAACGTCCTGCTGAAGCTGTTCTTGTTGGGGTTTTATCTAAATTGCCATCAGTAATGCAGTAAAAAGGCATTTCTGTGACTTGTGTTTTTACATTTATGTTTTATACACTAGTCGACTACACTGGTAATGCATAACTGCAAATTATTCCCATCACTAAAAGGACAAATCGTACAGATTAATGTTTTCATTTACAATAACTTTGACCAGGGGGCGTTAGCTGGACTGTTAATCATCCGGGGCTGAGCCCAGATTCTTCTCCATCCCCAATTTTTTTTTAAATGTACTTCTAAATAGACTGTTTGCATGCATTTTTTGTTGTTGTTGTTTTTTTTGGGGGGGTTTTTGCATGTGAGGGCTAATTGCTTTAAAAAATGTGAAAATTAAACAAAAAGTTGGATTTAGTATAAATCATGCCTCGGGTGTTATCATCATTTGCAGGACTACCAGACTGATAAATTATAAAACATTTTGGCTATCTAACATGAGACTAGGCTAGTTTGGTGTCGCTAGCCAAGGGGAAGCACAACTAAACTCTCATTGTATGGGTTTAGCTGCTACAGTACAATGTAAAGTACGTTAGCTGTTCTTATGCTCTGCTCATATCATGTTCATGTAATTTAGAACTAATATAGGCATATACACACCTAGTTTTCCTGCTCAGGATGAAAGGATGATAGTGTTTCAGTTTCACCGCTTTACTGGTGAAAAATTGGCATATATCCATTTTTCCCCTCACACTAACTGACTGTGAGGCAGAATCGAGAGCTGTCAGCCAATCAGACACGAGTATTTCCACATAATTTCTTGTAAATCCTGTCTGATTGGTGTCGCCTCCGTTCACTGAAGATAAATACAACACTTCGTTCCCTGAAGATACAAAATTACAACATCGTCGGCTTCTTTTACTGACATTCTGTTATGTAGTGACAAACCACTCCAAGTGGAGAATTATTCGGGGCTAAAGAAAAAAAAAAATCTTCTTTCTCGGGACTACAGCCTCAATACCCAGGCTGGGTTACACCCCTGACCTCAGAATTCATGAAAGTGTTCTCCAAAAATTCATTCATCTTCAGTAACTACTTGATCCTGAGCAGGGTAACAGGGGCACCGGTTGCAAGAGATGGGCGCACACACACACACACACACACACACACACACACCCCTTCAGAGATTCTAGTCCAACTATTGGCACACAAAGGAAACCGAAAAACCCAGAGGAAACCCATGCGAATACGGGAAGAACACAGAAAGCACTTTTGCACAGTCGTACTGCCCCATCAGCTGCCCTTATAGATGAGTTTTAGGTAAAAAGGTTCTGTTTTTTTTTTTTTTTTCAAGGAAACATGACTAATTTATTGCTCTTGATTATAGCACATACACTACAACTGCGATGGATAGAGATAGTTAAAAGTCTCAAGTATTCCTTTAAACGTCCCTTAAAAGGGTTAAATCATCCCGCCCACAGTCTTTTTTTAACGTCTTTCCCATTAATTTGTTCCTCTTCCGCTTTAGGCCCTTTCTAAAAAAATTGCAATTAAACCATTTCCCTTTTTAAATCTGCTAACCCATGCCCTCAAGACCGCAAAAGCCAAGATGGAAAATGCCTACCACTTCACCTGAGTCTCACGCTCTTTCTCATCTTGCTCTTCTCCACCAGACACGTGTCTGCGAAATGTTCTCACGCCTACGCCATCCCAGCATGCACCAGGCGGTGGGAGTGGGCAGCACTGTGCAAATAACGACAGCCTTCTGTGCAGCATCAGGGGTAGCTTTTCTCTCCCCTTCCATAATCTCACAATGCCCTCCGTTCAAATTGCAAGTGTAGGCGCAGGAGGGGCGGGGTTCGGCGTTTGACGGACAGTTGCGTGGGCTGCGGTCACACTCTGGCTAGCACTGGAGTTAATGTTAACGATGGGACGTCTGAATGGCTCCTTGACGTGCTGATTGGAGGAACTCTGGTTAAGTGGTCGTGTGTGAGAGTGTGAGAGTGTGGGTGGACAGTTCCATGTCCAACAAGCTGTTTCTATTTACTCTAGACAAGCATAGCGCCCACCATCAGTGCACGCCTGTCAGCCTCCGGTCTCACCCCAACCTGCGGGCGTTCTCAGCTGGATACAGCTCCCTGCCGTGCACCCATCAGCCCCTGCAGCTCTGCCCCAAAGACTGACAGCTACTGTTTAAACCAGATATTCACCGTCTCATTCCCATATTGATCAGCACCAGTGAAACCAGCAGTCAATTGGGCGGCGCACTGGAGTTTTTCCACTTGCTCCAGCAACCACTCTATCTGTCTCTGAGGTCCTCTGAAGTCACGGCGTCTGCTTTAACCATCAATCCTCTTATTGATCACCCATTAAAGTCATACAGCCAAAGAGTCCCATTGACAATTTTGTCCTGTTTGAAGGGAGGGCACACGGATGAAACCGCACCACGGGAGGGGGTGGGGGGCTAATGGCCGACTGATGCATTCTTGTTTTACAGCCACAGATTTATGAACCACTCACAGACCTGTCTAGACTGTGTGTAATGTAATTAGAGTGATTTATTAAACCGTAACTGTCCAGCTTATTAATCAACTAATCAAAAGGACACAGGTCATAACTAGCTAGCTTTGACGAAAGACTAATCAAAAGTGAAAGCTACTAGGCTAGCCCCCAATTAGCATGATGTGACTTGAATTACACTAACTGCTGCATTCTTGTTTCTGCAACCTTCACTTCTTATTAGGCTTCTTAGTATGTAAATGATATTTCAGACAAATTATTTGTTTGTTTGAGTGTGTATAGACACAACAGACCATCATGAATAAAAATAACCAGTACAGCTGTGCAATTAACAGAAAAACATGGCAAATTCTAATATGTTCCATGTGCATGTTTGAAAAACATTAAAAAGTCATTCTTGCCTGATAGTTGCAGTATATTATGTCTAGATTTCGGACAGAGTTGACGTTTAAACAGGGTATTTCGGACCCACAGACCGTACTGTATCTCTTTCCTACTCTACCTCTCCTAAAGCTTCCTCTCACATGAGTAAAGGTGTGAAACACAATTTATCGCTTCCTCAGTTTTACTAACTAACATCTCTAGCTCACTCTATGGGCTCCTGTCTTCTGGGCCATGCTCACAGCTCAAGCAAGAGCCAAAGACATCTTAATACAATAAAAAGCAAAAATAAACATAATTATTGTGATCGTTATAATTATCTGCTACCCTGCAGTCCTTTTATGAATTATTCATTTGGTAGTTAATTAAATGGATGTGCAAGGTCTGTGTGCATGTGTGTGTGCATGTGTGTGTGTGTGTGTGTGTGTGTGTGTTGAGGGGGGTGTTGAGGCGATAAAAGAGACAGTAGTAGTAAAATGAGAGAAATTAATCCTTACTCCATGGGCGAATTGAAAACTTCACAGAAAGGGGACATGAACAAGAGCACACATGCATAATCTTCAGTATCATTCGACTACAACAACTAGTATTCAGTTTTCTACACACACACACACACACACACACAAACCTGAAACCCAAAACAGCACAAATCTTTGAAGACCTTGTAATTCCACCCACTTTAGCAAATGACAAACGCAGTAATGTGTATTCTTGAGGATTTATTTTTCTTGGGATCTCAAGATAGCCAATGTCGTTTTCTTGAGAGAACAAAAGTTGTGTTCATCAAGATCATGACTTATTTTTCTCACCATCTCATGATAACGAAAGTCGTTTTCTTAAGAGCATGACTTATTTTTCTATGTCGAAATGCATTATTGGCTATACATACTATACATCAAGGAGCACCTTAACAGAAAGTAGTTGGTCAGTCTGTACTGACAGAGTTTTTTTTGTGATTGTTGCGGCTGAAATGCTTGATTTTGCTGCGACTTTTTTCAAAATTTGTGATGCAACTTGCGTTTTTTTGTGGAAAACTATTTGAATTGATGAAATTGCAATTGCACAAAATAGTTTTGCATGGTCTTTCACAGTGACGTTTATTGGTAAATGAGACCTTTTAGCTGTACTCATGTCTGTCTATCTATCTATCTATCTATCTATCCATCCATGGAAAAGTCCCGGTCCTTGAAATTTACTGGCAGTGAAACTGAGCACTCGTTCAGGATTGCTATTGTTATGAATCTCCGGAGGGAACCATGGACTTCAATTCCCAGCAGCCACTGCACCTCTGCATCATGGTCACATGACCACCCACACCTGACTCTCATCCCAGTTAACAAGCACCTGTGTATTCAGTCACAGTTTGTACAGCACTCTGTGTCTGGCTTTGATTGTCGTCGGTTGTCACGTGATGCTCTCCCGTGTATCGGTTTATGTTCATTTTCCTTGTTCACATACACTTAGTGTCTTTTGTGTTTGGTTTGAACTAATATTAAACTTTGAATCTGCAAGTGCATCTGCCTCCGTCTCCGCATTTGTGACAGAAAGCCAGATGGATACAATGGATGTAGCAGATTTTTTTTCCACCCAAGAGAGTATCCTGGAGTCCCTGAGGTCGAAACCAGAGGGGAAGGAGGATTAGATCAGGGCCACAGAAGAATGGCTAGAAGGCAGGCATAAAATCTTTCCCTACCCTCCCCTACTGTTGATCTTGCTCAGCCTGTCGAGTCAACGGAGAACTTCGCTCGGCCTCCCTGCTCGACTGAGGATGCCGCTCAGTCTCCCTATTCAGCTGAGGACGTTGCTCCGTTTCCTGTTTCAGTCAAAAGCTCTGCATTGCCTCCCTGCTTCACCTCGGATGTCACCATGCCAGGCTTCTCTCCGGACGTCGCTCTGCTTCCCTACTCCGCTGAGAATGTCGCCTGCCTTCCTGCTCCACTGAGGACATCGCTCTGCCTCCATGCTCCGCTGAAGACGTCTCTCCTTTTCTCTGCTTCATGCCATATGTCTCTCCCCCTTCCTGCTCCATGGAGGACATCGCTTCCCCCCTCATACTTAGCGGAGAGCGCTGCTTCCCCCTCTGGCCTTGCAGAGAGCGTTGCTTCCCCCTCTAGTTCCGCGGTTAATGTCGCTACCCCCCTCTTTGTTCACTCCATGGCCAAGCCAGGCCAGGGATATCGCGTCATCTCTCCACGGCACGGAAGAGACCATTCCGCATCTGTCCCCCAGAAAACACGTCAAATGTCCTCTTTATGGCCCTCTTTAGGACATTCAAGGGAACTTAGAAACACTTAAGGAACTCTGGTCAGGGTATCCAGGACCCCCTCCCAAACTTATTACACACTTTGGGAGCCACCCGATAAGGAGGGGGTGGGGACTGGTGGGTGTTCTGTCATGAATTGCCGGAAGGAACTCTGGACTTAAATTCCTGGCAGTCATCTGCATCACTGTCACATGACCTCGTGCACCTGATTCTCATTCCTGTTAACAAGCACCTGCGTGTATATAATCACAGTTTGCACCACACTCTTTGTCTGGCTTTGATTGTCTTCTGTTGTCACGTTCGGCTCTCCCGCCTCATATGTATTGCTTTGTCTTTTGTTTTGTTCTTTATTAAGCTTTAAATCTGCACGTGCATCCGGCTCTGCCTCTCCATATCGTGACAACTATAGTGTTCAGATTTCAGAGTTGCCTTCTCAAGTGACTGACACTAATTGGGAAATGGTCTAGCACTGACAAACATAAGGTGAGATAGATAGATGTACTTTATTGAAAATATATAGTGGAACGCCACACAGTCACCCAAGCTCAGGACTGAACCTTAGTAGGTATGTAAATGTAACATTACGGAAGTCCATATAAGCCAAGTGTCACAAAAGTTGTTTTCTTGAGATAACGAAAGTTGTGTTCATCAAGACCAAGCTACTTTCTGTTAAGACACTCCCAGATGTATATTATGCTTGCCCAATAATTCATTTTGACAAATGAGAAAAATAAGCTGTGATCTTGAGAAAACATCTGTCAATATCACAAGAAAACTACAGCCACAACTTTTAATGTTTCTTCCAAACCCATGCCCCCAAATCAGGCCTGAGTGGCTGAATGCTAGTACAAGAGTTGGAGCTTTCTGGTTACATGTTGGTAGTCCACATAATTTTTGCTTTTACCTGACGTGCCACCGAGACCGGAGTTTCTCATCTTAAGACCTATTGAGATTGGATTAGTTTTACATGGCAAGGTGGGATAATGTAATGAATACTCTAGTATCTCTGGGACTTTAGCCCTATCGTGTTAGTCATTTTAAACGGATTCTCCCTGCACACGTCTGGAAAGATTCCAATGTATTTTACTTTGTATAAAATAACCAATAGAAATAACCCCAGATTATTTATATTCCGTCTGAATTTAAATATTGGTAAACATTCTGTTAAATCCTATATGGTAGACAAGTATTTTTTGACTTTAAAATGCAGAACAATAAAAATATATTCTAGGTTTAAAACGACTTTAAAAGCACAGGTTCACCCTACGTGCATGGTATGGTCATGTGACCTACTAAAAATAATAATAGAATCATTCAAAGTGCTTTACAAAAATGACAATTATATAAAACAGTAAAAGAATAGATGGCAGTAAAAGAATAAATGGAAGCATTAAATAAAAGAAGAGTTTAACGTGATTAATGAATAGTTAATTAAAAACTAAATTAAATGAAATAAAATATGAAAATACAGAAGGGAATTTAAAATGAAAGGAATTTCATACAATATGAGTCTCAGCAGACTCGGAGACCCTTGCACACAGCCTCACACCCCTGCATCCTAGATGAGCACACACCCCTGGCACGAAGCCTAATGGCCTTGCTTTCTTAAATAGGCTGCCTCCTAAGTGAGTACACTCCCCTGCTTACTAAATGATATAGCACACCTTTTTATATGAACAGTTTGTATTAAAACGAGGTATATGACGTAGGAATGGAATTTTTTTGTGATGAAAGTGTTCGCATTCTCATGATTTATACAAAGATCACATATTTCATACGAATCCACCAAAATGATTACAGACGGACTCAGAAACTCTGCACGTACTATATGGCATGAAGTTTGTAGACACCTGACCAATCACACCCATATGTACTTGTTGAACATCCCATTCCAGATTTAGTCTCTTCTTTGCTGTTCTAATAACCTCCACTCCTCTGGGAAGGCTTTCCACTAGATTTTGGAGTGTGGCGGTGGGGATTTGTGCTCATTCAGCTACAAGAGCATTAGTGAGGTCAGGCACTCATGTTTGGGTGAGGAACTTTGGTACGTAGTCAGCATTTCAATTCATCCCAAAGGTGTTCAGTTCTTTAGTAGATATTTTATTGAATGCAAAAAGAAATTCGCCAAACATGATGAAAAGTCTTCCTGGCCCAACCTTTAATACATACTTAAACATCAAAATGGTTATTGTGCTTTTTTAAATTCTTTGGCACATATATCGTGTATCGTTTTAGAAATTCTGTCGTATTTTTCAGTTTATGTGTCAACTGTCTGGAAAAATTGTCAACTTGTCAGGCTGTAAAATACATTTCACAGCCACCAAACCATGCTGCTGTTCAGACTTCAACAGACTTGGCTTATGCCAGGCTTTTCTGGTCTATATTGCTCTTTTTGAAAATCCTATGGCACGTTATTGCCTTACGGAAAGTCATAAGGTATTTTTTATTGTCTTTAATGCCTCAGCTGAAACCCCAGTACACACATCGAGCCTAACCTTACCTAAATGAACAGCTCTGTAAATCAAACATAGTGCAGTTGTGTCTAGCCACTGTTTTTACAATGTTCCCATCATGTGTGCGCATGTGCAAGCGTGTGTGTGTGTCCGTGAGTGTTTATCCTCTACCACTAAAATCACAGGCCAGCTTGCACTATAATAACATTACGGTCCATTCACTTCATTACGTATCTGAGGGATTGTGGATGCCTTCATTATGGTCTAATGGTATTTGGAGGTTTGTGGTAATCAGTCTCCAGGGAGCCACATCCCCCGGCCTGTTTTCTTCACATAAGCACACATACAGCCCTGTCAGCACGCTCGCTATGCGTTACACACCAGCACAGAGTCAGTCCACACCTCCTTTCAAGCTGACTACTAAGGTGCCTTCAAAATGACCTTTCCTGCATGGCTGGTTTGCGTCTCTCTCTCTCTCTCTCTCTCACACACACACACACAGGACAAGTGCAGGCAGATGAGCTTAATCAGCACATAATACAGAGAGTATCACACAATGCAGTGTGCTAGTTATTTATTTGCTTTCTAAAGAAGTCCTTTGTGAGCCAGGGTGCTGGCTTCGAGCTACATTTTAAACCGATGTCAGTTTGCCTGAGCATGTACACACACACCCACACACACACACACACACAATGTGAAAAGACACACTGTGACACATACACACTCAAACATGTCTTTACATGAAGATTTATGTCTACCTTTGGGCTGTGTGATAATACAATAATAGCTGAAATGATAATTACTCCGTGTGATATTGAAATCGTAATTGTTCGTCACAATTATTCAGCTAATTTAGAGAAAAAATAACATTCCGCTACACTTGATCATGTTAAGTAAACAGCATCCCTCAAATGTATAAACATTTGTGTTAAAGTAAGACTTAACTCAAATGTTAGCCTCTGTGTTAATCTTTAATAGATTAGCTGAGACTTGTTGTGTATAAACGTTTGTATCCCCTATGCTTTCTGAGTGAGAAACCCTAACCCTAACCCTTACCCTAACTGTTCAACATCCATTTAACAGCATATTTCATGATTAAAACATAACATAACATATAACATGGTTTAAATACTACAGCAACTGAGCCAGTCAGTTATCATTAAGCTCAAAAGTTTGCACCCTCATTGACTTTATTTAATGTGATTTATTAACAGCGAACACATTTTTACTTTGCCTTATTTAAGTCATAAAAAGTTCAAGCAGACTGAAACACTCAAAACAATGTGCTGTGAGCAGTGAGGTTAAGGTTCAGGGCAACCACAGAACATAAAACATCAGCCAGAGATGGAAGATACACAAAGACACAAGCAGTGAGTGAAATAATGATAATTGAAAAAGAAAGGATTGCAAATCCAAAACAAACAGCAGGAAGCCTAAAGAAGTGTAACTAAAAGTCGTGAGGAAGGACATTATAAGGACATTATTAAACACATTTCTATACATTTGGCTTCTTTCTGGAAATGAATGCCAAAAATCAGCAAAATTATTTCTCAATAGAACAGGACTATTTCAAGTTTTCAAGGTTTCATAATCTCATATTTGGTTTATTGTAATCTTCTGACAAGAAATACTAGATACATTGGACTATATTCAAGATACTTTCACTTGCTAGGAGGTCAGTTTTTTGCAGTGCTGAGCCCTCAGTGAAGAGTCTTGGGTAGAAGTTGTTACATAGCAAACAGGGGAAGTCCCCTGGATGTTGCGAATGTCCACTTAGGTCCACATTTGGTCTGGTTTATAACGTTCGCTGGCAGATGTTCCGAGGACGTCAGAGGATATCAAATCATAACACTACTGAATGTGTTAATTTCAGCGAAAGTCCCCTAAGCGTCCCGAATGGCCGCTGGGCGTCCTGTGAATGTCCCCTTGAATGTCCGTAGGACGTAAAGGGGACCCTACACATGGACGTTCGGGGGACATTTGTAGAGGCCATTTAGGGAACATCCTGGGGACCTTTTTTTGTCAGCTGGGTTAGTAGTAGGAGGGAAGTAGTTGGTACGGAAGCTTTGGCTGTGTCTGAATGTCCCTACTACCCTAGTACACAGTAAGCGAAAAGCAGTAGGCCAGAATTCTCAGTATTCATAAAACAGTAGGCGAGATATACCCAGATGTCCTGCTGCTTCTGCTGAGAGTCTGCAGCATGGAACCACTGGACACTGTGCTAACCCATAATGCAATGGGACTGGTGCAGAAGAGCTGTCAGAATCAAAAATGGCAGAAGGCAGCATATTGGCTGTTTTTAAGTTGTAGGTCACATGACAGTGCCAACATGGTGAATGTAGTAAGTCTGGATTGTATTCATGCTACACACTTACCCCGATCAGTACGTACTGTATCAACGGCCGAGGTACCGATTTTATGGAGATGCCAGTGATCCTGACCCTTTCTGCTCTCTGGACCTGCCTGATCCATCCTGATGCCCTACCTCTGGATGGAGCTCTCATCAGCTTGAAGCTACATTCTGCCACTGAGGACGACCCCAAGCATTGCAGCCTGGAGATTGCTGAATATAGTGCCGCTTGAAGTACCATGGAAATGCTTTTGGACCTCAATTCCACATGGACATTTTCGCTGTGGTTGCTGTGACTACGGTTGCTGTTATGGCCTTAGGACTGCAATTACCACATATAATTTTGCACTCAGGTCTCCTTTAGTGAACAGTGGACTAGTTCAACAAAACAGACTTCATATAAAAACCACGATGAACTTTCCTTTAGTTTCACACTATCCGTTGTTACCCAGATGAGGATGGGTTCCCTTCTGAGTCTGGTTCCTCTCAAGGTTTCTTCCTCATATCATCTTAGGGAGTCTTTCCTTGCCACCGTCTCCACTGGCTCGCTCAATAGGATACATTTGCACATTTAAAATCTGTATCCTGTGTTTTTATGTTTCTGTAAAGCTGCTTTGAGACAATGTCCATTGTTAAAAGCACTATACAAATAAAATTTTATGGAATTGAATTGAACAAATGCAGTAAGTACTGTCACAGTACATGATTTCAGATGCAGCCTTTTTCACTAGTGGAGAAAGAGAGAAGGTGGAGCTTCAGACAAGATCCTTCATCCAAATTTCAGTTCATTTAAAACTTTATTTGAAGCAACTTAAGTAGCGGAGTGCTTTAGCACACTTTTTGGCCAGTTTGTTACTCCAAACTCACATTGCTTTGTGTTTTTCTTACTACAAACTCAAATGTATTTTATTTTGTTACTGCAAACTCACATTGTTTCATCATTTATCATTTCAGAATAAGGGTTTTCATACTGTTGAACCCACCTGTTAACCTTTTATTTAAATAGTGAGCTTATGATTCAGTGCACTGATCAGTGACAACTCATACGTGACATTGCTCATTTACACAGTTTATCCAAGCTCCAGTATCGCAGTCAATTGTTTAATTAATTGAGTCAAAAATCGTCATGATGGAAATGCACTTAATTGCCCTAACGTCTGCTTCAATAAACAGTATGTGATGAAGGGCCTGATACTGGCAATTTCACACACATTCATCACAGCAAGCAAAACTAATAAAACACGACTACACAGATACACAAATCTGACTGGATAAACATCGAGAATGAAAGGGGAGGGCAAAACACACACACACACACACACACACACACACACACACATACATCCCAGTCCAGCTGGTGCTCCTATATTTATTTGTCTTAGCATCTTTATGAGGACCTACTACTGACATTATTATTAATAATAAATCTAAACTCTAACCTTAACCTCTGTAGCCAAAAGGAACTTTAGACTTTAGTTCTTTAAATAAAAGTTGCTTTAAAAAAAAAAAAAAAACTAAAACAAAAAAATAAACAAAAAATGTTTTCCTCATGGGGACCAGCTGAATGTCCCCACAAAACTGTCAAATTCCTATCCTTATGGGGACATTTGATCCCCATCAAAATATAAAAACAATTCCACACATGCTCTCATAAACACACACAGACACAGACACAGACACACACACACACACACACACACACACACACACACACAGAGTGCCAAAGTGTAGGTTCAGTAGCCCCAGGGTGCTTGGGTAAGTCTGAGGGGCTCAAGACAACTAATGCTCTTGGCACTAATACCTCATTACTAAACTCATTCTTCACAACACACACACACACACACACATACACGCACACACACGTCCAGGTCCAGCTGGGGCTCCTGTATTGTCAGACTGTCAGACTTTAAGATGCCCAGGTGGCACAGGAAGCCCTGGAAGCATGCCTAGATGGAGACACACCCCACACCCACACAGCCGTTCTCTCTCTCTCCCCCTCTCTCTCTCTCTCTCTCTCTCTCTCTCTTTCTTCCACACAAAGGAGAGCAGAGCGCTACCTTGGCGCAATTAGTGCGACGCTCATTGCTGGGGGCACACGAGGAAATGAGCTGAGGAGCTGACTGGGGTGTGAGAGCAGGGGCGGGGTGTGAGGGGGTGTCAGAGTGACGCGGGGGTTCTGCTTCAAGGAGGAAATATAATGTGCTATACAACTATGTAAAGCAGAAGGTAATCACTCGGCGCCTCTATAATACCCTGCTCTCCCCCCACACACACTTTTCTTTTGCGCTCATTCTCGGCTTAACTTGGCTGTTGTTGTGCTGTCACGCCTAAATGAGGATACAGGGGCTCGTGACGACAAAGGAAACACTTTATATATGAAACTAGACAACGTTTAAAACCTCCTAATTGGCTGATGCTGTGCGGTTGCTTTGAAATCGCAGACAACAATGAAGAATTCAATTAAAATGTTTTTATTAAAAGGATCACTGGGCTATTTATTACTAATGAAGCTGTTCACAATCACACAAATTAGCGCAAATGAGTGTTTGTAGCAAAAGTGATATAATAAAGAGCATGTGTTTAGGGAAAGCTCATTTGTGAGCTGGGCCTCCTTAAGCAGAGGAGCGATTCAGATCCGTCTGACTCAACAGCGCCTGCATTAGCCGTTAGCAATTAGCCATTAGTCCCACAGGAGGCAGCGGCCAGGAAAGCTGTGGGGACGCTACTTTGGAACGAGCGTTAAATTGCTGTTTCTGAATGTTCAACTAATGTGCTCCATCCCCATATTCGCTTGTGGGTTTTAGTTTTATGAGCAGGCCTAAGGTCATGCTCAGGCGCAATGGAAAGAACAAAATTATTTATTTTTTTTAATGGAAAATGGGAAGCTTCTGCTAATGCAATGCTGTGACACTCAATATGCATAGCCTACTGTCTTCAAATCAGAGATTAGTAGATTTGTGCCTAATCCAGAGTTTTTAAAACGTCTCTAATGACGTTCAGTAATAATTCACGTCTAGATCATATGAATAGTTCAAGGAAAATATGAATGTAAACAGATGAGAGAAAACGGTGATTAATTTCAGTTAAAAGCGGCTAGTGCTGAAAGTCGGTGCCGTATAAAAAATCCCCAGCTTTCAACACTAACCATTTTTCAACTGAAGTTAATCATCATTTGTTTACATTAATATCTTCCATGAGCCATTTCTCTGATCTAGACAGCTAGTTTGATCTGACATGATGTAATAGATGGCTAGTTTAACTAAGTGTTTTTGAAGGTACATGGAAGTGCACTTACTTCTTTCAAATAACTTGCAATAAAATTCACTGAAACTATTGTATCAACCATGTAGTGCTGATAAACATTTTATTTCACTATAAATATACAGAGCATATACTGTACGTTTTAAGCCATTAAGTTCTGCAGCTGCTTTTTGTCTGTTAACTGAAAAGAAATATAGACTATATAGAAATATAGATATATATATATATAGGTCACTGGCTGCTAACATGATCAAACTGTATGCTGGGAAGTTTCTTTTAATCAGTTTCGATTTTTGTTGGGGAACGCTTACTATAACATAACATGAATAATCATGCACTAATACCTGAATTAATACTTACCTGAATATGAATTAATGATGAGTTAAGGCATGTACTAATCACGAACTAACCTTAACTACGACGTGAGTTTTATGAGTTCATGCGTGAATAATGACCACCTTAAGTACATGTTAGTTAGGTAACGTATTAATTAGGGGTAAACTAAATCAAACATGCTCTATAAGAAAGAATATGAATGAAACTTGCAGAATTTCAAATTGTTTATATAATTTGCAATATGCAAATACAAGCATTATTGGATGTCGTTGAGATTATTAATGCGTCTTTCTACGTTTGATAAGGAGGATCAATGTCAGTTATGAAAGTAATCCAGTGCCAGCCAATGATGTTAATGATGTTAATGATAATGAGTATTTATTGATCACATACAGCACAGTGAAATTCTTTTCTTCACATACCCCAGCATGTTAGGAAGTTGGGGTCAGAGAGCAGGGTCAGCCATGATACAGCAGCCCTGGAGCGGAGAGGGGGCCTTGCTCAAGGCCCCAACAATGGCAGCCTGACAGTGCTGGGGCTTGAACCCCCAACCTTCTGATCAGTAACCCAGAGCCTAAACCACCAAGCCACCACTTCCCCCCATGTGTGTACGCAGCTGCATATGGCAAATTATATAAACAACTTGAAATTCAGCACGTTTTATTTATATTCTTTCTTGTAGAGCATGTTTGATTTAGTTTACCCCTACATGTTAATTAATACATTAATTAACCAACATGTACTAACATGTACTTAAGGTGGTCGTTATTCACTCTCGAACTCATAACACTCACGTCGTAGTTAAAGTTAGATCCTCATTAGTTTTGTGATTAGTACATGCCTAAACTCATCATTGGTTCATATTTAAGTAAGTATTAATTCAGGTATTAGTGCATGATTATTCACGTATTACTATTATAAAGTAAGTTGTTAAGCTGTTTTTATATGTGTAATAGCAGTGATCATAGACTCAGCTCCAATATAGTTTAAAGAACATTTTGCCCTGCAGCTTTAGCTAACTGTATTAAACGAAACTATTTCATGAACCTAAGAATGTTCCATCAGTCACGTTAATTTTTTCCCCCTGTTTAAATTCACTACGGATGACATTCAGAATGTTACAGACTACATCTAATGAAGTGAAAAGTGAAATGTGCCGATGTTAGAACACATTGAATAAATTCCCATCTGTAGACTGTCCCAATTGTCTTCATCAGATGAGTTCATTACAACATTTTGGATATACCACTCTACAGTGAATGTCAACATTTTATCCAAGATTTATGCCAGATTAGTTCAGTGTACATTGTGTGTTTACTGTTTCTGCACAGGCGAATGCAAGCTATTTTTTGTTACGCAGGCAGAAAGAGAACAGCAACCTCTTCTCTGCATCTGCCAAACTTTCCTATATATCATCTAAAGTCTTTCCTACATCCTCCAGAGTCTTTTCAAACTTTTGGCTACATCTCGCAGACCGCACAGTGAGCCTGAGAGACTGACACGATGTCGGCGGCTGCGTTCAAGCCGCACCGTATTAAATACATCAAAACCGACTATGTCTACGCCACAGGTTATCATAGGTGCCGTTGTTTACTAACACTATTTAGTTCATTAGTTTGCAACAATGGATGTCGATGGTGTGTAATTTAACAGCGAGTCAAAGAAGACCATTGCAAAAATATTTATTTCTTGAACGCAGCCCAGTTTAAATAGTAAAAGGAAAAAGGGCTGTTCAGCTGTTACCACAACTCGAACCAGGGTTATAAGGGGGTTATAAGGGGGTGTGGAGTGTCCTTTTGGCTTCGTATTTCGGGTGGAGCGCAATTGGTCGGTAATAAGGAGCTGACATTTGGCAGAGTACTGCATACAGAGTGTTGTGACACCCCCTTGTTCTCTCATTGCGTTTCCCTATGGCAGATGGGTACTGGGCATGACGGCAAGGTCAGGAGGTCATATCCACATGGGGTATGACAGTGCGTGTGTGTGTCAGCGAGTTGGGAGAGTCGTTAATATTGTCCCTGATATAAATGACGATGAGAGCTGGGTGTGTGTCAGGTTGCATGGCATGTATGTGTGTGTGTGTATGTGTGAGTGTGTGTGTGTGTGTGTGTGTGTAGACTAAACCTTCAACAGTTTTAATTGTTGGGTTCCTAAGCTGTGCTGGAGGTGCTGAAAAACACAAAACTTTATTATGAAGTAAAAATGCAGTAAGACAGACAGACGGGCGAGCAGCTAGGAGGCACTGACTTGGGTTACATTCTCTCGCTCTCTCGCTCTCTCGCTCTGCTGAGGTAAGCTCCAACATAAATGAACTGAGAACCCAAAGGGAGTTTCCCTAGTGGATTCTCTATGGCGACAGAAAAGCAGTATGAATGTGTGTGTGTGTGTGAGAGAGAGAGAGAGAGACAGAGAGAGACAGAGAGAGAGAGAATATAAAACTCTATATTTTCTACTGCATAAAATACCTACATAATATAATATATCTATTATAAACAATGTCAAAACATTTTGGTCCATTCGAGCGTTATTCCAACCATGTGTGCGTGCCTGCGAGGGTTTGTCTTATATAAAGTGTGTTAAAATACTCAGCTCCTCTTTATAAGTCTTTGTCTGTCAGTGCGTGGGATTGCAGCCAGTCTCGTCTAATTGATTATGTGGCTAAGAGGGTGAGGCTCAAAGTCCAGTCGAGGGCCAAGGCTCCGTTACGCACTCTCCCAGAAGGCACTGCTGAAAGGACGGACAGATTAGGAGTGGATGGAGGTGTGCGGGGAGTGGGGGAATAAAAGCGAGGGAGGAGGCGAAGTAGGGAGAGCGATCGTTTGCTCTTGGACACGCATCATTTTTTCTCTAAAGAAGTCTGGCAGCTGTTCTGTGAGCAGGGAGAACAGAAGGAGGAGGTGGGAGGAGGAGAGGGAGGAGGAAGTGAAGTGAAGGAGCGGAGGGGATGTTAAGGACAAGTAAGAAAAAATGAGATTAGTTTGGGGTGAGTTTGTAATTATGTTAAGAAAAAAAAAAGTCCCCCTCCAGCATTGTTGTGTGTGTGTGTGTGTGTGAGAGAGAGAGAGAGAGAGAGAGAGAGAGAGAGAGAGAGAGAGAGAATGATTAGGGCTGGTGATGCATTATACAAACACTTCTTATTTCATTATGGGGAAAAAACACTATTAACATCACACAAATGTGATCATTTAACACACACACACGCACACACAGCTGTTTTTCTGTTCGGAGAAAAATAGAAAAATGAAGTATATATACAAAGAAAGTTTCATAGGAGGGAGTTGAAGTAATACAGCTCACAGTTGGAGCTAAGCAGTTCTTTGAGAATGTGGGATTTCAAACTGATACACGATGTAATTTATCACCTTATTAGCAGTTATTTATCCAGACTGAGTAGACAAAACAGCATGCAGTGGATCAGATATATTCTGTGTCGTTTACACTCTGCTTTCTGGTGAGAAAGAGAAATAAAAATAACCTTAGACACCACAATGAGCCATGAAAAAACATTTCCCTATATCATCCTGCACTTAGGAGAGAAGATAATACATTGTCACAGGAGTGAGAATCTCAAGGGTGCATCCTTTGTAGCTTTAGTTAGAGGAACATTATTGTAGAAGAACACTATTACAGCGCCCCTATTATGCTATATAAACGTGCCTAATTTTGTTTTAGAGTTCTCATACAGTATGTTTACATGCATCCAAGATCAAAATACACTTTAATGTTCTCATAATTTACATTGCAGCATCACCGCTTTTTTCTCAGGGTCACAAACGACTGGCTCAAGGATCCATTTGCTCTAAACTCCTCCTTTTAGAGCGCGTAATCTGCTCTGATTGGTCAGAGGTCCCAGTCTGTTGGGATTGGTCTACCGCTTACGGCGCGTGTCGGAAAGGAAAGGGCAGACATTACCATATCTGAATTTCAGATCAGTAATAATGTCGTCGGTTTTACCTTATCGATTTGAGCCCGAGTCTGATAGAGATGCATCGGAAGATCAACCCGAACCATCATCGCAAGCACGACGAGAACAGGATGCTTCTCAGTGGTACGTTTATATGTAGTTTGACACTAACGTGAGTTAGCTGGTTAGCAGAGGCTAACAGGCTAACAACTGTGCACTGGCTGTTCACGTATACAACACAAAACTACACATTTGGAACAGTTGGTATAAAATATATACATAAATAATTAATCATACTTACAGGTTGTGATCCAAACGTGCAAGATGGTCCAAATAAAGTGGGTCCGGCCCCGTCTTTAATGAAGAATCATTTCGCAAATCCCATGACCACAACTTCAGTGTTTGAGGGCGGGTCAAAGTAAATGTTGTTTGCGAGCAGCCAATGAAGACCAGAGGCGGGGCTTTTTGCTACAAACCTACGTAGGTTAATACAGGAAGTAAGTCTGGAATTACTAACGACTCGTTTCAGCTGTTCAGAATCGGCTCTTTCTGTTGGGAGTCAATAACTCCGTTTGTCGTGCACTTTTATTTTTGAAACTTTGCAGATGTTTTTACATTCACAAACAGCTCTATAACACACTACATGAAAGGTAATATTGAAAAAGCATAATAGGGGCGCTTTACGGGACATAATTGGACCTACACCCATTCAATCCCACCACTTTCAGCTGCGACCAATGTATTTTTTTTATTTTATTTTATTGTCAGGGCTATTTACATTAAACATGAACCTGAGAAAGATTATTTCCACACTGGAGCTCAATAAAAGAAATGTATAATGTATATCTACCACATCGAATACATATTCACTTTCTATTATTGATAAGATTGCACTGCCACATTTATAGAATTCTCACAGGAGAGGTAAACATCTGAAAGGGATAAATTATTGCTTGTTGTAAATATATAATAGACTACTGACATTTGTAACTATGCATATTGCACTGATTTTAAAATACATGGAATCCCCAAATCTCCATACACGGGGAAATTAACACTTTTTTTTTTCTTTTTAGCAAAATGTCTTCCAAAATGTACTTAGTTTATATTATATATGCTGTTTTTTTTTTGTTTTTTTTTCCAGATATACTTTAAGAATACCTTTGATAAAAGAAGAACATATTAAAATCCTTCTCATGGCTGGATGAGTTTAACAGAGTTTAACAGACTGGAAGTATTGCAGACCAACTGAGAAGTGGACATCCACCAACATCCACTACATCCACAACATCTTCATGGCTGTGTATAGAGACTTTTGGGACACCCTGTATTGCTACTTTAAATGCCTTTATGTGTAATTGATATTTTATTAGTATTGAAAAATGCAATTTAATGCATGGTTTAAACATTCAGAGCAAATTGGCCAAATTCTGAGTCTGTAGTTTCCCATCAATCACAAATGCGATAAAAAAATAAACCACACATTTATGTTTTAAACTTCGAAGCTGTACCAGACCACTGCTGTTTGTTTGCACAATGAAGAAAAATGAAAGATACAGATTGAAACAGTCAGGTCCAAGTGAGGATCTGATGATACTTTTAACTCTGTACTTTCCCAGCAGTCCTGACTGTGACCAAGAACTAAACTTATACGTTCTCAAACATTTCCAAAACCATTTTTGAAAGATATAAGAATTGTAGCATAGCTGTGTCCGGAGGGTAACGTTCCTGTACTCATATCGCTGAATACCTTAACAGAAACCTCATTTATA
>JANDJT010000206.1:20220567-20231534 GCA_024331685.1 Stegophilus panzeri | reverse complement strand
GTGTGTGTGTGTGTGTGTGTGTATGTGTGTGTGTATATGTGTATGTGTATGTATGTGTGTGTGTGTGTGTGTGTGTGTGTATGTATGTGTATGTGTGTGTGTGTGTGTGTGTGTGTGTGTGTGCGCGCGCGCATGGGATCTGCTGCACAATGCTATTTTTTTCCCCTTGTCACATTTCACAAATCCTCTACAGAACAAAAGTTCCTGCAGGGAATGTAGGGTAAAAAACCCAGGCAGGGTGATGTATTGATTTCTTCGGGGAGTGTGTGGCGTGCGCAGCATACCATCTCGAAGTTCTGACGCAACGCTAAACCTGACTCCGGGTCAGTAAATGTTTGCGCAGCGTTCACGCTGAGAGTACTTGTGCTGATCTGAGGTCAGTGCGGATCAGAACGAAAGCATCCGACGGGGAAGTGCTGGGTTTGAACTAGCACGGCCGAGGAGCTGCACGCTGAGTAAAACTCTGCACAATACACATTGCAACCCAAAGTAAACACAATGCTGCTTTAGCATGCTGCCTTTCTTGGGTGGGCTGTGGTTTGCTAGATGGTATCCCTGATACTGTGGTAAAGAAATGAAAAAGATGTGTGTTTCCTGCCACTCACTTAACATTCCTCATGTAGAAAGAAGTTATATTTAAAGCCTCAGCCCAGAGCTGCTGAAGCGACATCACAGCCCACTGAGGCCCACTGACTGAGAGGATTATAAACATAACTCATTTGCTGAAACAGTTGCTAAAGTAATCCAATCTGACCCTTTCCCAACTGGGAGATTGGTGCTTTTCACTGCAAATTATTTTTTGAGTTCATATGCATGATGTGTGTGTGTGTGTGTGTGTGTGTGTGTTTTCTTAATGGGACAGACGTGATCCGACTTTAAGCCTGTGTATAGTAATCAAATATACTTTTGTGTATCATACACACACTGTAAAACCGGATAAGTTCATTCAACTCAACAAATTTGAGGAAACTAATTACCTCAAAATTTTTAAGTTGATAAATCAATTTCTTTAAGCCAAATACACTTAAATATAACAAAAGTTTATTTTAAATTACAAAGTTTCAGTTAAATTTTTGATTTATCAATGTAAAAATTTTGAAGAAATTAGTCCTCATTAATCCTCAAATTTTTTGAGTTAAATGAACTATCCGGTTTTAAAGTGCATTTTTTTTTTTTTTTTTTTTTTTTTAAAAGCGCCACAAAATAGATTTAAAAAAAATTAAACTCAATAAAAAAATTGAGAACAAATGTTCTGAGAAATGCAGTGGATATAAAACGTCTACACACTCTTGTTAGAACTGCAGCTTTTTGTGATGTAAAAAACGAAAGCAAGATAAATCATGCCAGAACTTGTTCCACCTGTAAGGTGATACTGTAGAGCAACCAACAACATTCAAGCGAAAAACAAATACAAATGTTTTAGGGGGGAAAGACATTAAAAAAAAAAAAAAAAAAACCATCCAAGAAGCTGATTGCGTAAGTGTGCACATCCTTGTATAATATGCCTGTCAGAATGAACCAATCACGCTCCAACTCATGTTCAAAAGTAAGTATCATATACCTATTATCTCTGAAGTGATTCTGATGCACTCCTAATAAAGATCAGCTGTTTCTGTAGGATTTTCTTGACATCATCTTGGTTTCATCCCAATGCTGAAGCCATGGTCTATTAAAGAGCTTACAAAGCGTGTACGGAATCTCATTGTCAAAAAGTACTGATAAGGAGAGGGGTAGAAAACAAGAAACAGTCCATACAGGACTTCACAGAGTTTTTTTGTGATTATCGTGACCAAAAATGCTTGATTTTGTAGTGCCTTTTTAAAAAGTTTGCGATGCAATTGCATTAGCGTTGCTACTTGATTCAGCGAAAGTGCAATTGCATGAAATTGTTTTGCATGGTCTTTTGCAGCAACGTTTGTTGGTCAATGAAACCTTTTAGCTGTACTCATGTTCGACACAGGTGAATCAAAGAGGGCTTTGGTTGAATCTGTGTTGTGATGGTGTCACATGACCAGTGTTGGCTCAAATCTGTGGAAAAATGGCAAGCTCCTCGGAATATTGTAGAGTTTGCTAGATTTTGTGTTCATTTCTGCGATCGCAAAATCATGAAATCCTGAAGGGATTAGATCACCGTGAAGACCATCAGCACCAAGTGGAGAAAACGGGGGAACACTGTGACATTACCGAGAACAAGATGTCCTTCAAAAATTGACCAAAAGACAAGAAGAAATTTTATCAGGGAGGCTGCTAAGAGACCTTCAGCAACTTTAAAGGAGCTGCAGGAATATTTGGCGAATATTAGTAACTCCCTACATGTGACGTACATATAATCACCCCCAAACCATGTGGCACAATGTGTTATGGTCTGATGAAACCAAGGTAGGAATTTTTGAGCATAATTCTAAAAGATATGTTTGGTGGACAGTTTATTACCCAAACTAACACCATAGGCATAGTGAAGCATGGTGGTGGGAGCATCATGCAATGGGGCTGCTTCTCTTCAGCTGAGACTGGGGCTCTATTCAAAATAGAGGGAAAGCTTCAAATACCAATCTATTTTAGCCAAAGGTGGGTAGTAATGCACTACATTTACTTGAGTAACTTTAAAAAAAAAAAAAAAAAAAAGGACTTTCAAGAATAGGTTTAGGCCATACTTATACTCTTACTCAAGTTAAATTTTAATCATAGAAATGTACATTTTACTTCACTACATGCTACATGGCTTGATCCCCCTGAAGGACGTCAAAACAAGACGTTGGGGCGGGCGTTGAAATTTTCACATACTACTCAGTTTTAATAGTGAAAAATTGTTCGCATCGCTCAGTCTATCTGAAAAGAAAATGTCGATATAAATTTGCCCCCCCCCTAAAATGGGTCATACTATTGTCAATGCATGAACACGTGCAGTAGGCTAAATGCGGGAAATACCACGCAGTCATGCACTCACTCGAAAGACACTTTCTTGGAAAATAAATGTCATAATCTAAATTATAGTCGTATCTCAAGCATAAATTTCCTGCACAGTTTATCCAAATGAAATGCTTATGGTGAAATGATTACAATGAAGTTTAGCTATTGTCTCACGCATGGAAGTTACGTCTTATTCTGTAGTAACAGTAAGCTATGTGTGCGCACGCGTTCTGTCATGATCATCAACTCAGTGGCGAAAAGGTTAGGAATCACTTCATTATAACTTTGAGATGGTGTTTCATAAAAAAACCCACGACTCACAAATGTCTATTTTATCTGAGTATAGTTTAGGTTAGTAATACAGTGAACATGAATGCAGTGACCTTTTTACATTTAAATAGCAGGCTTTTTTTGCACTCAGATTTCATTTAACACTGGTGATGTCACGAGTAAGAGAAAGGGAACAGACATAAGGCAGTTTTTTACCTGCAAGAAAAGACAAGTACGTTGAGAAATAGTTCAGAAAGTACGTGCTACTTTTTAAGGCATTCATAGAACTGTTCGTCACATAAAGCTGAACAGCATTGTATGGATTATAGCATTTACAGTGTTGTGTTTTAAGGATACAGGACCGTGGTTCACTGAAGCACACATCTGCATTACACGAACTAGTTAATCTGGGCAAACTGAGAAAAGCTGATGCAGTCAATGTATAATTTGCACACTGACCACAAGCGAACTGCTCCAGAGTTTGTTTGCAATCAGGCCTAGACCACCTCGGTCAGGTGGTCTTGGCCCGATTGTTTGGGTGCGGATCCGAGCACAATTGCGGTGTTCATATATGTCTAAACAAACCAAACCAAGGGGAAAAACGCACCAGGTTCCGAAACAAATGCTCCAGATGTGAAAACGCCCTGAGATTCAGGATTTTCCCTTCTTTTGAATCTTTTCTGAAGTAACTAGTAACTTGCTACTTGAGTAGTCTTCTCGTTAGATACTTTATTAATCTTACTCAAGTCATTATTAACATGGGCAGTGGGGGCTCAGTGGTTAAAGGCTCTGGGTTACTGATCAGAAGGTCAGGAGTTCAAGCCCCACCATTGCCAAGCTACCACAGTTGGGCCCTTGAGCGAGCCCCTTAACCTGCAATTGCTCAGTTGTATAAGTGAGCTAAATGTAAGTTGCTCTGGATAAGGATGTCTTCCGAATGCCATAAAATGTAACTTAACATTATTACTTTGACTGTTTTCTTGAGTAATCATTTTTATAAGTAGTTTTACTTATACGTAAGCTTTCTGTCTACTCTACCCACCTCTGATTTGAGCTCAAAACCTGCAGGCAGCTGATGGTGAAGTAAGATTTTATTTTCCAGCACGATAACAACCCAAAGCACAAATCCAAGTCAACAAAGAAATCTAAATCCTCCTGAAAACCTGTGGAATGACTCGAAGAGGGCCGTGCACAAGAGATCCCCTTGCAATTTGGTAGATATGGAGCATTTGCACAGAAGAGGTAGAATACGATTGCCAAATTGAGATGTGCAAGTTGGCAGTGTTTACTACTGTTTAAATGAATATCATACTTTTAAATAGTTTGTAGTAAACAATGTGAGAAAAATCTCCTTTTATGACACGTAGGTCAAAAATCTCAGGCACATGACTGAAAAGATGCAAATATGCATTTGCATAGAATTAAAGTTGCTCATTATAAACTACAAAGAGTAAGTACTAGGCTAACCCCAACCTTAACCTTTAGAACTTTTCATACAAATAGAGTTGTGCAAATTCTCAATTTGCAAGTGTGTACATAAATTTGGTTTGTGATCTCATTGTCCAAAGGGACTGTGCATACGAGTGACTGATGAATGAATTTGAAAATACAAACATTACAAAAAGGATCAATTCCTTGTTACTGTGTGTTTTATGCGATATTTCCAGTTGCATTAAATATAAAAGTTTCTGTTCACTTCTGTTTGTTTTCCTTCAAAGGCAAATTGGTTACGATTACTTTGATACATTTCCCCAGGTCTCTTTGTTACGTTGCAACAATATTAAACCAGCAGGAATCAACATATCGGCATGCGCATTGATTGAGCGAATCATTCGGCTGAGTCAAGCACGAGCTGCGTAGTGAGCCCCAGATCATTTCGGTGCTTTATATCTGAGAAAAAGGTAGCGTTTCCACCTCACGGCTCCAGGGTCCCTGGTTTGCTCCTGAACTCGGGTTAATTTCCATAGAGTTTCGCATGTTCTCTGTGTCTGCGTGGGTTTCCTCAGGGTCCTCTGTTTGTCCACCCACCTCCCAAAAAAAGAATGTATGTTGCACCAAGGTGTAAATGATCCTGTGAATGTTCATGTATGGTGGCCTGAGATGGACTGGCTTCCCATCCAAGGTGTATTCCCACCTCATACCAGGTGTTTCCAGGATAGACTCTGCCACCCTGACCAGGTCCGAGAGTAAAGTGTTTACTGAAGATGAATGAATATCTGGCAACGTTTTAGTGATTTCATCTGTAAGAAATATTCATCAGCAAGAAATATTTAGGAGGCAGAGCGAAAAAGCTGACTTTTACAACAAAAGTCCTAATATATAATGGTGGATGGCATAGGTTAATGGTAACAGCATGAACTGATTTTGAATTGCAATCTGCAAAAAATATTTGGATTTATACACTACTAGCCAAGAGTATAAGCTTACTTTATACAACTGAGCATTTACAGCATGTAGTTTTTCAGTAGACATCAAATTAACTACCTTAAAACTCTCATCAGTTACATATTACTTGAGTCATTTCCAAGAAAGCATAGCTGGTGGCCACTTTATTTATACATCACCGTTCTTGCAGACTTGTGACAGCTTCAAGTTATCAGCTTGTCAGCTTCCATATAAGGCGTTTCCTGTCTTTCATGTGTGGTGAGATAGACAGAGCTGAACTGAATAGATGGGATAATCCATACGCTCTCCAGTTACAGTGAACACACAGCTCAGACCACCTCAGTACCACTGTGACCGAGGGCAAAAAAACTATCTATGAATCACACAGAGATTCCCAAACACATCTGTGAGGACTTGAGGGCATGTGGGGATTTTTTTTTTTTTTGTGGAGGGAACATAAGACTGAGTGTGTGACTGTAAACTGTACATCGCTGTAATCAGATATGTCTGTGATAACACACAGTAATAGATGCAGGTTAATCATGTGAAAGAAACACCAAGTTCGCCGCCAGCAGTCTATGCAAATGCTAATCCATTCTCTCCCTCCTACTTTCTGCACTCCGTCACTCTCTCTCCCTCCATCATCCCATCACTCACTTTATCACGTTTTTTTTTTTATACCACAACCAAAAACCAGCTGAACATGTCATCAGAGCCACTAATAACTGTAACAGGCTGGTTTGTTTTGCATTCATGCAACAGAGTGTGGAGAGAAAAGGAGATATGTCGAGAGAGGTAGAAAAGGTGAAGAAAATGCAAATGAACGAGAAAGAGATGAATGGAAAAATAGAGAGAAATCAGGGGCCAGCATGCAAAAGAAAGAGAGATTAGGATGGAGAACTCCTGGTGACTACTTAAGCACTCGTATTTTCATCAGCCGCTCGCTGTCAACACCGCCTACAGGTGCAATCAGAAAGTGAGAGAGAGAGAGAGAGAGAGAGAGTTGACTTTCAACCTCCACCTTTCTTCACCTCGACTGTCTCCTGTCATATTGGAGAGAGATCTGTGGGAGGCTTTTCATGTTCGTCTCTCACCTCCACCCCCACCCCCCCCTCAATCAGCACCATTACAATGTCTTGCCTTTTTCTTCATATTCGCTATTTGATATGCAGACTGCTGGACACCTTTTGAAATGGTCAAATTACAACCAGCTCGATAAAAAAAAAAAAAAAAAAGCCCTCTCTCCCTGACCTTCAGAAAGGATCCCCATGGCAACACGGCTCCCGCTGTGACATTAAGTCAAGTGGGCCAGTCTTGGGTTTTAGCTGTGGAGACTCGCCGCTGGAACAAATCTGATTAGACAGGATTATCTCCTAATTGATTTCACTCCGGGCCAAAGTTTTAGATTAGTTTTTCCTGGTCAACTTTTAAATTAACAAAGAGAAAATTCGGTTGGAAAAGTAGTCAATAGAAAAATAACTGTCGCTGTGGATCAAAAGTTGAGTAATGTGTGTGTGTGAGCATTTTTGAGTAAAGGTAAATCATAGGGTTTAACGACAGTGTGTATTTTTATACATGAAGGTGTGTGTGTGTGTGTGTGCATGGGTTCCTACAAATCTGTGTCCTACATATGGTAGCCATCAACTCAATCATCATCAATACTCATCATAGCATGAGTGCGTCTGGAGAAAAATGATTACAAAGTAATGATGACCGCAGGGCCCTAAGTTTATGCTTGTGTGTGTGTGTAATATTTTTCTCTCTTCTGTTCCCAACCAATCCCCTGTAGGGCTTAGTCATATTAGATCACCAAAAACATTATTACTTCCATATTCTAGCAACCCGGTAGCATATGGTGTCCTTTGCACAATATTACTCAGCTCACCGAACAGCTCACTCGCTGCTAAACAAACATAAAACCTCACACAGGCCACAAAGAGCTCCATCAACAGACCACAACCTTCTGCACCTTTGCATGCCCTCACACAAAAACACTAACCACCACTAGATTAAAAAAAAAAACAACAACCCGAAAACAAACAAAAAAAACCAACCACCTCATTTATTGGTGTATCTGAGATTCGCTGAGTGCAGCGGACCGGAGGCATGCATTTTATGTATTTAAATCTAGCTGTTTTCTCAAGAAAAATGAAAGCCCGTGTCCTCAGATTGTAACTTAATAATATAATTTTTCGTTGAAATTACAGTAGTTCTTCAGTAAAGCCTGGATCTGACAGTATGAATCTGCAACAATGCTGCTCAATAGGAAGTCATTTTACCTGAACATCACCTGTAGCTGTATGGCAACTTCATAAGCACCAGATGTTGGCATTTCCATGTTTGAATTCAGGCCTGAAAGATGTTTTATGGCTTTAAAAAAAAAAAAAAATGAAAGTTTTTTTTAGATTTAACCTGAAACTATTTCATACCTGAAGCACTTCTGTGACTTTATGGAATTTTAGGCAATAAATATTTAGATAAATTTGGGCCTACAGGTACAGTACGTAAGGTATCAGAGTGCGCATCATTGTGGTTAAACTGGACAAATTGGTGGATCGTCTTTATGAAGTGATAGAAAAGAAACCGTTTTTGAATTACAGCTACTAATGCTACATCATAGTTCTTAAGAAAATAATACAACAGTAAGGCGATTAGAAACTCTCAAATATTTACTGATCATTTTACTCAAGTAATAAGGAAGCTGGACAAGAAGTTAAAAGCTGGCAAACATGGTCTTCCAGTTTGACCAGCTTGGCTTGTGTTTTGGCAACTGGTCAGACCAACCTAGATTTTCCAGCAAGGACGTGTGTGTGTGTGTGTGTGTGTGTGTGTGCATGTGTGTGTGTGTGTGTGTGTGTGTGTATATATAAAAGATACTATTTCAAATTCCAAACAGGGATCTGTGTAATATGGTCAGAGTGTCTACTTCTATGTTTTATTTTACATGGCTTAAAACAACAACAACAAAAAAAACACATTATCCGAGTCTGTCTAGCGTCTTTATTTTCTCTTGGATGACTGTGTTGTGCAAGCAGCAGAGAGAGAGAGAGAGAGAGAGAGAGAGAGAGAGAGAGATGGCTGCTTGATGAGGCACTTGATTTTACTTGGTTTCATCAGTGTTTCTACTGTATATACCTGTCTGCTCCTGGTTCAGAAAAGTCCCAGCATGCTAATTAATCCTACTAGTAAAAACATTTCATATGTCGTGTGTGTGTGTGTGTGTGTGTGTGTGTGTGTGTGTGTGCGCGCGTGTGGTGCAGCAAGCCGCAAAATGAGGAAGCGTTAAAACATCAACGTCTATCTGAAAAGTTTTCTTTTGCAAAAATCAGCAGGAAGTGTGAAAAAAAAACCCCAAAAAAACGAATATCCTGGACATGAAATCTGCTCATCCTGCAATCCCAGGCTCACGTTTTATCCCATTCCTGTAATACATCTAGAAAAAGGTCTGCTGATGTGATACAAGATGTTTATATGTAACTGTTTTGAGGTCTGTGGCTGAACAGTTCATGAATAAAAAGCTCTCACAGCTCCATTAAGTGTACATATTTGCATAATGTTGGATTTCTTTCCCCTGCCATGGATCCCTGGGTGCAAAGTTTGGAGACTGCCCTATAAAACAAGAGTTATACCATCCTGTCTTAACTTGCTGATTTTGCCCAGTGTGGGACACGTTTCCTTCTTGCGCCCCTCAGATGGCCTCATTTCCCACTTGCACCAACGTTGACATATTTCAGTATTTTCCTAACTGTAGTAAACACATACAGAATGTAATCAGCAGCAGAGATATAAAGCAGTGTCTATGGGCTAAATGGCGACTATTACAAATACAATGAAACAATGCTGAAATACAAACAAACAATGGAAACCATTACAGAAATTCAAATGGTTTCCACTACAAATACCATTAAAACCATCAACAAATGTAGTGTGTTTTGTGCCATATTCTGTTAGGATTTAATGATTTGTATTGGCTTCCACTAGACATAAACATGCCACCAATAGAACCCAACACATTACCAGTAGAGACCCACAAGGACCAATACAATTCCCCTTATAACTTTTAAACCCATTAGAATTTCTGTAATGGTTTCTATTACTTTTTTTTTACAGCAAGGAACATTGACTTTTGACCTTTCCTTTGCCACAATGAAAGCGTAAATGTCAGCAACTCGTATATTATCAAGTTCACTTTCATTATCAATGCAGCCAGTAAATGCTATGCGTACACCTAAACCCCTAACCCTAACCCTAACCCCACATTTGGTTCCCACCAAGATATAAACACAAAAACATAAAAACACGAACAAGCACATAAAAATAATGCGAGTTCAAAGATTGGTGCTTAAACAAATTTTGCAATTTTTTAATCAACATTTCTTCAAAGGAATGTACTAATTTTTTAACCTCTCGTTCTAAGAGGTGGATATGGGGTGGAGGGAAAGCGAGGAAAGAAAGAGAGGGAGTGGTACGGGTGGGAGAGAAGAATGGAAGGATGAACACAGAAAAGAAAACATCTCACACACAAATGTAGTGTCCCACAAACGTCTCAACACGGCAACTGGAGAGGAGAGGAGAGGAGGTCCTTTAAATGGCCGTCACTTGCTGGCTATTGGCACAGAGAAACATGTATACGCGCACACACTGAAGCGTTCTCTACAAAAAAATCACACACTCCTCTTGATTCCTTTTCACTTTTGTTTTTTTGTTTTTTTTGTTTTGTTTTGTTTTGTTTTTGTCTGCCTGCAAATCACAGGTCTCAGCATCCATGGCTGAAAGCAAGCGTATGAAGAAAGGCTGAAAGGAAAAACACAGAGATGTAACAACATGGGAAAAAAAAACAAAGTCCAGACATGTTCGTATTTCCAGACGTGTCTTCTGCGTCGAGGAGGCCGCGTTGTTCGATAAGACTCTTCGTAACGAGATCAGAGACACCAGCTTTTTGCCACTAAATAGTCCTCAGATGTTGGCGTTTGTACGTGTGTGTACGCCACACACACACACACACACACACACTCATGAGTCCACATCCACAGGACAGAAACATGGCTTACAAAAAGCAGGATTTTGAATGAACAGAAATGTTGAAAGCTGACCAACAAATGAATGCACCATACTTATTTGTCACTTAACAACAAAGCAACACTGACAACTTGATCGTAAAGATTTAACAGAGAATATTGACATGACACAAAAACAATGTTGTTCACTTGCTGCAGTGTTACACCAGATCAACTCAGAAACACTCAAACAAAAACTCGGTCATTTTCATATCCAGGTTCTAAACAAGTCTCGCCTTGAGCGCTAAACACACCAGCAAAGTGGCGCAAGGCCTTAAGGTTCATGGATTTGGCTGTGTGTATGTGTGTGTGTGTGTGTGTGTGTGTGTGTGTGTGTGTGTGTGT
>JANDJT010000206.1:20205966-20219173 GCA_024331685.1 Stegophilus panzeri | reverse complement strand
TTTTTTACCCCCCCCCCTCTTTCTTTTTTTCTTTTTTTTTTCATAAAAAAAAAAAGTGTTTTTGCACATTTAAAAAAAAAAAAAAAAAAAAAAAAAAACTTCTCAGATTGTGCCTCTACCTCAACACTTTCACAAAACGAGGTCTAGCTTCAAAACTACATCATTGTACAAGGAGCTATAAAAATATACATGGAGAGTGGAGACTCCTGGGAAATGAGGAATGACTAGGGGGAAACAAATAAAACAGAAAAAAAACCTTTGTGAAATGAAATACAAAGTATTAAATTAACTTACAATACAGAGGACAAACAGGGTCAGCTTTTTGTAAAGCGCAGAAAAGAAAAGCAGGAAGGAAAAAAAATGGTCTAACAACAGATATGGTGTTTTACATTTTGAAAAGAAAAAAAAAAAGAAAACGAAAAGGACATCTAGAAATTATTTTACTGAATATTCATATATAATTATATTCTATATTGAATGAAAGCGATAAAAAAAACAAAAAACAACACTTTTTGATATTCGCTCATTTTTTCGTGTTTTGGTTTTGAAACAGTCTAACTCACATTCACTCAGGTACAATGCTCTCTCACAGATAAACACACACACACACTCACACCAACACACTGTAACTGAAGCACACGATATGCGCACTCGCCGTCGCACTCCGTGCAACAGCAGTGTCATAATTATTACCCTACACACTCACAAAATACGCACGTTATTAAAATATACAAGATCTTCAACGCGACTATGGCTCCTCTAATCCGATGCAGGGCCTTGGGTCATGTGATGGCAGCACTGCATTGTAATTGGCTGAGCCAGGTGCGCCTTCTCTTATCCGAGGACGAACACAAATGGGACAAACTAAACTGCTATTTGTGAGTTATTGTAGTGTTCAAGTTCAGGGAACATCACACTGGTCTAGGGTCAGTTTACTTTCAGTCTCTCTCTTTTTTTTCTTTTAAGTTTATTTCACGTCTGCCGTTACTTCACAAATGTGACGTGTGTGAAGGTGTTTTTCTCAGGGACACCTTTAAGAGACTTCAAGCCATTGCTTCTCTCTTGCTCCAAGGGGTCTGGTTGAATGTTATGAGAGCTTTGTGTGCTCTTAGAAGAAGAAAAAATAGCCCTCACTCAGGGATTTTCTCTCAATACTTAAAACACGCCCCTCCTGATTACAAGAGTCAGAGCTTTAGGAGGCGTGTGTATATGTGTGTATATGTGTGTGTGTGTGTGTGTGTGTGTGTGTGTGTGTGTGTGTGTGTTGATATGTGTGTGTGTGTGTGTGTGTGTGTGGGTTTCAGTCACAGGGTTTGGGGCTTTCACAGTCAGAGCTGAGACTGCAGAGATACAGGAGAAGTCGGTTCATACTGCTATGGTTTAGGTAGTAGGTGAGGGGGCGTGGTCTGGGCACTGCAGGCTGGGATTAATGCTGTGCGCCCATCCTCATACTTTGTAGTAGATGTTAGCGGGGCTCTGAGGTGGCATCTCCTGCACGATGTAGACTGGGTGCCCGTAGTCCCCACTAACCTTCTCATAGTGTGGGCAGTAGGCCGAGTCTGAAGTGCGCAGTGGGATGATGATGTCACTTGGCTCGGAGCCGTTGTTGTTCCCACCCCCTCCTCCACCCCCGCGCTTAGGTGAGGTCAAGGATGAGAGAGAAAGCGGCGGGTGGTGCGACTCGGAATGCTTCGAGTGCCGCCGGCGGTAGCACACCACACAAATCACTGTGGTGACCAGAAGGAGGAAGGCGGAGCCTCCAGCTGCTCCTGCGATGACGGCAATGTTGGAGGCGGGGAGAGGACCATTTGCACCGCCTGCTGTGGCTCCGCCCCCACCAGGCACTCTGGGAAGAGTTGTGTTCCCACTACCACCTGAAAAATGACAGGAGACAAGAAGATCCTAAAACCTTTATCTTCAACACATGGCCACTCTATTGCACTCATTCCTTAATTAGTACACTGACTTCAATAATTTCATTTAATAGTTGATTTATTTAATAATCATTTTAAAAAGAAAGGCTTTAATGTAGAACCTTTGGCTTGAGAAGACCTCTGGTGGAACCCTTAAATATTCCATGTATTATGTTTCCCTTCTGAACCCAAAGCTAAGAATCCAAAGCCATCTTGAAGACCCCTCCATAACTTTACATTAGCTTATTAACCTATTAATAAAACCTCATGTTTGATGATTAATTCCTTAAGTTTTTGCTATAACTGCTTAAATGATGGCAGAAACATACATTTTAATGTATGTAAAACTTTTTGATGTACACATGGCATAATATTGGTAGCTCTTTCCCCCTCAAGATAGTTTGGGGTTAAAAACTGGCAGGACTTGAAGAGATGTCTGATGCTAATGATCAACTAATATCTCTAACAAACCAAAATAACCGATTTTGAGAATATGTGTGAAGACTGACACTTATCAAGGTCTTCTAGACGTACTGCTACAAGACAACCGGTTTAGACGTGTTTCCCAGTTCTTGTTTTTGGAGTAAAATCATAGATCATTGAGAGAAAGGTTTCACTCACTCACACGCACACACACACACACACACACACACACACACACACACACACACACACACATAGAGTCGTAGTGCTTTGTGGCATGTGACTACTGAACTCCACTACAGATTATCTTGAGGAAATAGAGCATGTCTCATTGACAATGAGCAATAGCTTTTCATCTCTCGGACCCCATTCTACATGGTTAAACAGATGGCTGAAATGACCATGCTTGTAAAACATGGACAAAATGGCAGACAGAATACCCCAGCATTAGTTTAGTGTAGTTTAGGATTATACGTTTACAATACATCCAAAAGGCAAAAAACCAACTGTTGCTAAATGATGGTCATAATGTGGGTTTGATGTGTTCTTGTGTCTGTTTGTTTGTGTGTGTGTGTGTGTGTGTGTGTGTGTGTGTGTGTGTGGTAGTCAGGGAGACAAGAGGAGCGCCAATCGAGCAGGGGATTGGTCAGTAATATTGGGGATCTGTCTGCAGATGTGCTCGATTGCTACATCCTTATTCTGTGCACAGTTCCTCTTGTTTCTTGTTTCTCTCTCTCCCTCTCTCTCCATCACCCCTCTCCTCCTCCTCCTCCTCCTCCACAATATCCCCTCGCTGTGTGGCTCTGAGTCTGTTCCTGTTATTGACCGTCTCTCACTTCACAGCACCTTAAGTGATCTTCCTGTACAAATTCTGCATCCCCTCTAGCAAGCCACAAGTCTGACACTCGTCTAGGTTCATCTCTTATTGCTTGTGGGCGTGGCCTGTCCAGTAGGGGCGGGCGATATGCCAAAATATGGCAACTGAATCGGTACTTAAAGACATTTTCTCCGATACAGAATATGCATCACTTTTCTAACAAAGTGCAAGCAAAACAGTAGCACAAGATTAATTTTTATTTTTTTTTGTTTACGAACCTTTAAAAACGTTGAAACGGCTACAAAACAGACATCCAATCAGCTACTAGTTAGTGCAAATACTGATCTCGGCCAGCGTTCTAAAAGTGCTAACGAAAGCAGTGTGCTGTAATTTACTACAATATCATTAGCATATTGTCATATTACCCAGCCCTGCTGTCTAGATGTTTTTAGGTTCTGATCTCACCAAACTGTATAAATGCTACTTTATAATTAATACACATCAGTGTATACCTTTGCTTTGAGAGGTATTTTAATACTATAATAAAATACCGCAAATAATTCAATTACGGTCGTAAATATTTCTTCTGTGTTTGTGCACCGAACAGTGTTAAATGGGCAATAAACTGAAAACAAAAAGTTTTAGGATTGTTATTTATTGGAATCAATGGTTTAGATTTATTTCCACTCTATCCACTTTCACTTGTCACCGTCAGCAGAATCATGGCTCCTGTTGCTTTGTCACTTTCTAGGCTGAACACAGGCTAAGAGAATAACGAGAGATCTAGTGTCACTTCTTTATCACTGTCTGCCCCTGTCCTTGCTTCTGTCACTCCTTTCGTCTTTTAGTAATGCTGGATGGTATATAGTGCATGTCTCCTGCTCCTTACCTCCCCCTTGCACTTTAAAATTCTTTACCTGTCACTCCTCTCTCCCTCTTAAATCACCATCCCCTGTTCGGCCTTTATCTCTTTCGCCTTCCAACCCTCCCTCCCTCTCCTCACTGTGGCTTACTTTTTTAGCCCTATAAAAATTTCACCCCAAGTTGCATCAGTAAACGTGTGTATGTATGAGTTAGCGTGTGTGTGTGCCAGTGACGTGTAAAGCAGCTTGAAGGCAGACTAAGAGATTTAAAAAAACAGTGTGTGGAAGTTCTTGACAGAACAAACCACAGACAAATACAAAGAATGACTAATAATCACCTCTGTCCTCATCCTCCCGCTCTCACTTGTGCCCTCCCTCCTTCCACTCATCTTCTCTGTCTGTCTTCCTCTCTTTATCTTCCTCGCCATCTCGCTGGACCAACAAAAAACGGGGCGCCAAACTAATAGCAATAATAACTCTTTGAAATGGCTTCCCACTCTTCCCTGCAACCTTCTTCTCTCCCAGGACGGCCATTATCAAACCATACACTGCCTCCGGCACGGGCCTCGCAGGCCTCACAGCAGACGCAGAGGAGAGAGAGAGAGAGGGAGAGAGAGAAGCACAGAGAACAGAGGGACGGAATATATCAAACGGAACTGCAGTGCCAGCATTCGGCCGTTTCTCCCTCTCGCTCGAGCCATATGTCGCCTCTTTCTCTGATTTTCTCTCCGGGACCGTGAGAGAGTGTTTTAGGTCTTTGGTGGGATGTGCTGCATGCATCCGGGCTGTTGCTTTGGCATGTTCTAATAATAATTGAGGGTTACAGTTTTATGAGCTTACCTTGGTTTCTGGTGTTGGTATGACCTGCCTGGTCCGGTTTGGCAGATTTCGGGGGCAATCCGTAGGGACCTATAGAAAATAAATAGTAAACATTTTAAACATGAAGCCAATGGCACAGGGCAACCATAAGAAAAGTCTTGACACCCCAACTGCCACCCCATTGCCAGTGTTGGGTAAGTTACTCAAAAAAGTAATCCACTACAGATTACTAATTACTACTTTAAAACTGTAATCTGATTACATTAATGATTACTGCATGTAATCAGATTACTAATTACTTCCACGTTACTTTCAAAACCTATCAAACCTACAAAAATACACTACAAAGTGAAACTCATAGTTCTTTCAGTAATTTTAGCGTGTGTCAATGTATGAGATGATCAGAAAAAGTTGGATTTATCATAAAACTTCCCTCAGGTGTTGTCAGTGTTTGTAGGACTACCAGACCGATAAAATATCAAACTTTTCTAACTAGGCTAGTTTGGTGTCTCTAGCCAAGAGGAGGCACAGCTAAGCTATCATTGTATGGGTTTAGCTGCTACAGAGTCATGCAGAGTACATTATCTTTCCTTATGCTCTGCTCAGATCATGATCACGTAAATTGGAACTCATATAGACATTTACACAACTTGTTTTCCTGCTCAGCATGAGAGGATGTTACTGTTTCAGTTCCAACCCCTTTACTGGGTTAAAAATAAACAAATAATCAGCATATATCCATTTTTCCTCACTCTGACTGTGAGCTAGCGTTTGGCAGAACTGAGACTGTCAGTCAATAAGACAAGAGTGTTTCCACATATAAACCCTGTCTGATTGGTCCTGCCTTCGTTCACTGAAGATATAAAATTACAGGCCGTCTTCTTTTACTGACGTTCAGTTACATAGTGACAAACCACTCCAAGTGGAGAATTATTTGGGGCTAAAGAAAAAAATCTTCGGGGCAAAATGTGATGTATTTTAAAAATGTACTTGATATAATATTTTTTTCTTAACAATAAATTTGTAATGCAAGTAACGTAATTTTATTGACATCAGTAACTGTAATCAAATTACATTTAAATACAAATAAATTTAAAATGTAATGCGTTACTTGCGTTATCAGAAGAAGTCATTAGATCACAGTAACACGTATTTACTTTGTAACGCGTTACACCCAACTCTACCCATCACTGACCTCAAATCACAACATAATGCATCATATTTAGTTTATTTCAATTTAAATAATCATAATAATCATGATAGCTGCATTGTAGGTATGTTGACCAAATCCTGTAAGTATTAGTTCTTACTGGAAAGGTATAAACACATTATGGCTATATGTACATGACCAGGGTGAAATGACACAAATCCAATTTTCTGCCTTAATGTGACACAGATTTGATATTATTCAAAACTGTCTGGGCATAAAAATCCAATCATTTCAAATAAGACTTGAGCTACTTTCATATGTGGTCCTAGCTGGGATATATATCTAATACTGTAGATGCCCATGAATGAGAACAGTTAGATCGGAATTAATGTGGCTTTTTTCCAAACACATATAATTGACTACATTTATATGCACATCAATATTCCGAAATTAATTGGAATTTGGCAATATTCGAATTAATATTGTGTCAGGTAAACACAGTAATCCGATTGCCCATTAATTGATTCAGATTAAGGCAATATTCAGATTTCCCACCCTTGGAATATGACTGTTTTAATTGGAGATTTGTAAGATGTAAACACCATATTCAGAAAATCCACTGAAAGGAGATATATGTGCACGCTCAGTCCGCAAGGAATTGTGGGTGGCAACAGCAGCATCTTAAATCTCCGGGAAAATAACAGCAGGAAAGGAAGACCGCATGTGTAGATCGGCATAATTACAACAACTGTGTATACAGGAATATTCTGATTCCTGTACCCATATAAACATCATATTCGGAATATGGCTGTGTAATATGGAATATGGAATATGTAAATGTAGTCATCGTCATCATCCAGCATCGGCAGTGCGGCAAAACAACAATGTAGGACAGCAAGCGGTGACTATATTCAGGGGAAGGATGGGGAAATTGGTGATTTCCTCAATATTTGGGGAATCGATTCAAGCAAAACTGGAAGTAGGGTTTGGACCAACTGTCTTAGAATTCTAGGTACAGACGCGTTCACATTAAAGACATATATGGATCATGTCAAGATAGACAGATCCAATCTGAGCCAAAAAGAAAAAAATCGTAATTGTGCAAAGAAGTTTGTAATGTGAGTGTAGCCTGTCATTATTTGACCACTCATTTGGCACCAAAGAACAAATCAGATTTTCTATTAATTCTATTTGCCAACCTTTAATGTGCTCTATGCCCACCCAATGACTAAAAGCATGCCACTGCATAAATCCACTAAATGGCTTTGCCTAGTGAAGCTGAAACAAACTCAATGCTCTCTATAATGCTGAAGGAAAAAAATAATAATTCACAAGCTCTATGCATTCAATCAGTTGACAGCAGTGCTTATGAATATGATGCGCGTGCTTCAGTTGCTAATCAGATGTGTTCTACCACAGTCCTCTTGAGCTTATGGGCCACTGTCATGTTTTTGTTGTTTTCAGAATAGCATGCCTGTGTGGATGTGTGTGTGTGTGTGTGTGTGTATTTTAGTGTGTATCTCATCAGAAATCTGCACCCGGCTTCTATTTAGATGACAAACAAAACAGACGTGACCTTTCAGCCAGAGAGCAGATAAAAAAAAAAACCGAGCGAGAGAGCGAGAGGTGGATAGAAGGATATTTTGAATGCACAATGTTAATAATGTCAAAAATTGATATAGTATTCTGAGAAGCTGAAGTAGAGTTGCCGAATAAGCCGTAGAGAGACATATGAACTGAGCAGAGCGATAGAGTATGAGGAGTGATGAACAGATAGATAGATAGATAGAGAGAGAGAGCGAGAGAGAGAGAGAGAGAGAGAGAGAGAGAGAGAGAGACTATTCTAGCCAATACCGTTGTTAACTGTGAAGCGTGTGTTTCTCACTCTACATGGCTGTGTGTGTATCAGTACCAAGCAATTGTGCAATTGCTACGGTTGATAATAGCTCCGGACTCGAGTAATGTGCCTCACTTTAAACTCTCTCTCTCTCTCACACACACACACACACACACACACACACACACACACACAAAACAGTTATGGCGAATGTGTAATGACAACATGGGCAGGATTCAAAACTAGTGTTGAGTTAAACCACGCTCCATGATGATGTCTATCACCTTATACTGGAAACATATGCATACTGTATGGTTATGTGTATAGGCATTTCGCTATTATCCTGATAAAATGCTTTTGTTTCCATTATCTGCGAATTTTGTCTGGTTAACGTTTGTGTGACGTTTCCATGGCTGTTGTTCAGCTATTTGAAACATTACTGAACATTATTAAGTCGGTCTTTAAGGAAGTAAACAATTTGAAAACCTACTATTTTGTAGTTTAATTACACGGTGTATAACAATTTTCAATAGTTAAGCAGAAGACACAAAACCGAATCTGTTTCAATTAATCATAATGTGGAAGAGCTGGCTAACTCACTGAATCTCAAGCTACCGAGTTAGCACCAAGGAGTATTCTAGCAAGCTTCGTATCACATATATTGTTCCCATGGGTCCTAAAGTTGCATGCATGAAGGTCATGTGAGATCATGTGGATGTCTTACTGTACTTATATGACTTATATGATATAAAGGGAAATAGGAACTGTCAGCTAAAGCTAGCTCACTTGCATTAGGTTGCTATTAAATGATAAATTATTTACCTACTATGCGCACTATAATTTAAGTGTTGACTAAAATAAGATTGTATTTATAAGCTGCCAATACACTGATGGGCTACACACTGATCACTGCAGTAGCTAAACATTATCTACATAACCTAGATGGACTCTTGGTTTCTCAAGGGTTCTTTGATGACTAATGGTTCTAGTTTTTTTTCCAGAAATTTGACTTTGTAGCTTTCCTGACAAGAAAAACCTTCTCTTGTAGGGTTCTATACAGAAGCTTTAAGGCTTTGTTTTTATGCTAACTAGTTTAACACCGCAACATATCCGGGATCCTCAAAGGTTCTTTTTGCAAGGACAACCACCTCTAGGGGGAACGCCTCGGCAAACACATAGCCGGAGATCTTCACTGAAATTGGCAATGACACATACTGATTAAGGATGAGGCTTTATTTTTAAATATTCACTATTCGAGAGAGTCTTAAAAATATGAACATTTTAATAGTAATTAAATAGTAATTACAACAGCAATACGTGAATAATCATGCACTAATACCTACATTAATATTTACGTGTACCAATCACAAACTAACGAGGATCTAACCTTAACTACGACGTGAGTGTTATGAGTTCATGCGTGAATAATGACCACCTTAAGTACATGTTAGTTAGGTAACGTATTAATTAGGGGTAAACTAAATCAAACACGCTCTATAAGAAAGAATATGAATGAAACGTGCAGAATTTCAAATTGTTTATATAATTTGCCACATGCAGCTGCGTACACACACATCATTGGCTGGCGCTGGATTACTTTCATAATTGACACTGATCCTCCTTATCGAACGTAGAAAGACGCATTAATAATAAACTCCAATAATTTCATCTGAACACACAAACATCACTGGACGGCGTTGAGATGAGATGTGGTCGTTATTCAGGCATGAACATAAGACTCGCGGCGTAGTTAAAGTTAGCTCGTCATTCATTTGTGATTAGTACATGCCTTAACTCATCATCGTTAGTTCATATTTAAATAAGCATTAATTCAGCTATTAGTGCATGATGATTCATGTTAAGTGTTATCAGGAAGGTCTTGTGGCTGCAGGTTATGAGGTTTTGCTCTTTGCTTTGCTTTTGCTCTGCATCAAGACACGTTCACTGTGGATTATCTGCAAGTCTGAAAGCTATTCAACACAGTTTATTTTTATGCATGTGGGTTTGGGAAAACATTTCATTTTAAGACAAAAAGGCATACATCCACCCTCGTTAGTGTAGCATGGTGTATCACATGACGGCGTGGTATTTTTAGAGCAGTGTCGTGGTGAATGTGTAAATGCTTTTACAGTGCAAAATAGAAAAGATGTTTTCCTCCAGGTCTGTACAAACCGAGGAGCTTCTAGACCCTTCTCTTATACCGGTTTGTTTCAGCTTTGAAAGGTAAGCAGCAAACTTTAATGACAGTTGCCATGTGTATATATAGCTAGTTAAACGTGCTGTAAGAGAACACACCAGCTCAGTTCAAATGTGGAATGTAATGATGCACAGCAGCTGTAGCGTGTTTCAAATATTGATGCTTGTAAGTGACTAGGTTGTCAAAAGTACCGGTACTTCGGTACCAAGTCGGTACTAAAAAGAAAAAAAGTTGATGGTACCAGATTTTCATAAGTACCAGTAGTACCGACATTGTCTGACAGGTAGTCAGTTGGGAACTTTTCACGGGTGCACCGTGCAACAACAATTACACGTGTTTCGGCTACGTTATTGTAGGTAAGTATGCGGTTTGGGACGCAGCCATGGCCACCGATGGAGCTGCTAGTGCTTTGGTGGCTCCAAATCCACAAAAACAAGAAAGGTGGACTTTGGATTTGAGGCAGATCACAAAGGGAACATCATCAGCAACCAAGAACCAATTTGCAAACGGTGTAATCGAAGTTTTATGACACACGGAGGATACACACCTAACCTATTCAAGCACCTTAAAGACCCACACTCGGATTTAAGTCAATTTTTGCCTTTGTTACTTATTTATTTAAAATGATCACAGTTGATTTGTTTTTGTTGTGTACGAGCTCTCGGACTATCGTTTTCCGCTTTCAACGCTGTTACCGCTAAGTGTGTAAAAGCCACGCCCCTAAATTTTACATGTGCAGTTAGATTAACCCTGCTTTCAGGAAAAAAGTGCAGCTGGCTTAACCGCAGTATTTATTCAAGGAGTTCAAGCAGGTGAGTTTCAAATGATGGTAGCAGTTGCATTATGAATGTCGTAGCGTAGTTTAATTCCGGTGTGTTATTGAAAAAAAAAAATTCTTGTTTTTACTTACTTAACGGTTAGAATACGCGTGTTTAACGCTAATACGGTCAAGAGTGCTTATTAACCATTTAATGTTATTTAGTGCTTATTACCATTAAAACTTTTATTGGGGTCAAATAAATGGGAGGACATGATGGGGTTTATTAATTTTACATACCAGAGGCTTTTTGCTGACCTATATATCTGAAATTTATGTGTTTCATATAATAATAGCACTGTTAAAGTCTTTAATATCAGTCAGTCAGAAAAACATTTCTACTCTTGGATGGATAACTATTATTTGTTTAAAGTATTCAGAATGGCATTTTCAAAAAACTAAATTATACATTGATATTTAACTTTATGAATAAAATAGCGTGTTGTTCAATTAGCGTGTTTTTGTGTTTTGCTTTGGTACCGAAATTGGTACCGAGTACCGTGGAATTTTACTGGTATTGGTACCGACTAATGAAATTTTGGTACCGTGACAACCCTATAAGTGACCATCAATGAGTATGTCTGTGTACTGTGTGAGTGTGTGTACTCACTTTGTCCAACTTTGAGCACCACCTTCATGCCTTGTGTGGCACACACTCCTCCTCTCATGCTCTCCAGCCCCTGACGCGTGCCGTCCGACGTGGCTGAGGAAGAGGAGCAGACAAAAGAATGCACACGTGAGGATGTAAATGATAAGCACAGCTCTTTTATCTGGCAATTATGAAATACACCCGATGAGTGAATTATTTACATGAATCTATGAGACTGAGCACACTTGCATTCTCTCTGTATATTTTACCATGCTGTAACAACACAATGTCACTCGGCAGCACTGAGTCACAGCTCTTACACCGAACACTCACACACAAGGAGTGCAGAAATAATCAGTGCAGGGCTGCAGAACTCAAAAATGTCCTCGTTTAGAGCTTCCCTAGAGGACATTCATTTCCTAGAGTATAACCCTCACCACACACACACACACACACCTTGACCTGGTCAGTCAGATGTGGGTGCGAGGCAGACATGAATCTGACTGAACCTGGTTTATCAAAGGACTAAACAATGCTTAAAGAAAGGCTCAGTCAGAACTTGAGTACTTGCTGTTAAAGGACAGGGTGTCCTTGGTGCAACTTTAATAAGCAGGAGAAAAAGGAAAAGAGAGAGAAATTGTGTGTGCTCCAGAAACAGAGAGAGAATGTCTTTATATACACGTTAATATAGTTCTTATTTACTGAGGGCTGGAGAAATAGAGGATGAAATGAGATAGGAGAAAGGTGAGGCACTCGTCCACTGTCCCTCTCTTTCTCTCTTTATCAGAGCCTCAATTGGAAAGTGCTACGTTTTTCCATTTAAAAAGAAACCGCCGCAGCTCAGAGCTCAAACAGGGCCTGAAGGATCCACTCGATAAAAATAAATAAATAAATAAATAAATAAAAACAACAACAATAAAAATTTTTTAAAAACTCTCACGTAAATGCATAAAGGGGGAAAAATCCAGGAGGTTCAAGAGGTCACATGGAGGAAATATTACAAAGAGAGAGAAAAAAAGGTTGAATTTGAACAAACAAAAACGAATAATAAAAAAAGAGAAACCTTTAAAAACATTCGCAAACATCGGAGTGTGCAGTTGATTTCAGATAATCGTCCATGTATAAAAACTCCAGCATGCAAAAATAAATAAATAAATAAAATCTCTAGACCAAACCCAACTTGGAATAGCGGCGTATATATTTTCTTAGTGCCATTGCATTCTTTGAACATTAGCAAAGGAAATCCAGCCGCAGTTGTTTGCACCGTTGTAAATCAGGAAGCTATACAAACGCCAAGGCCTTAAAACCGCAAGCAGGCTTGCTATGACGCTACGCTACGCCACCACTCCTGCTTTGTCCAAAACAACAACAAGCACCACTTCAATTCACTGTGAACGGAAGGAAACTCAAAACGTTTGTGCCAAACCTTCCAAAAAAAATAAATAAATAATAATAATAATAAAAAAAGGATGAAAGACTGCGTTGCCAGATGAGTTTAAACTGCATTTAAACCCACAGGAGTGGGTTTGTTTTACTGTACTGTTCTGCCTGCGAGATCTCAGGACTCTTTCCACCTCTTCATAAACAAATAAAACATAAAGACACATTAATCACTGCTTTGGTGACTGTGTAGAATCCAGGAAGTCAAGGTTATTAGATATGACTGGGCCATCCTCGTAGGTAATAACGTGCTACTTTTTTTCCGCAGCATGTTGCCCTGACTCATATTTTCAGGGATAAAAGCGCTTACTGTAAGACGATATGAATAATCAGCGTTTATAT
>JANDJT010000206.1:20190035-20194212 GCA_024331685.1 Stegophilus panzeri | reverse complement strand
ATCTCCCATTAGTGTACAAAAACCTAGAAATTAGTCATGCAGTCTCAAATAAATAAATAAATAAATAAATAAGTACACAGGTAAATACAAATAAATGAGTCCTTCTCAAACGACTCAACATGATTCTCAGTGTAGTCCCTGACATCTGGACACATGGTCTCATAACTCCCTCGTTCAGAAATGGAGATGGATTTGATCCGAATAATTACCCGGCCATCTGTGTGAACAGTAATCTGGGGATAGCTTTTTGTACTATTATTCATTCAAGACTTAAACACTCTCATCAAGCCAGCTGGATTTGTGCCAAGTCACAGAATACAGGGTCGTAGTGATGCCTCGCACGGCTTCTGACAAAGGTCTAGTTTACGAAGCTTATAGAATATGTGTTAAGGATAAATCGGTGAACTAATAACATTCGTTTAGTTACATTCTAACGTGAGCAGTATTTAAACGTTACGTGACTGAACAGGCCGCCATTTTAGAGCGTCCTGCGGCACTTCGGCACAACTCTGAGATCAAATTGCTCCTCTAAGAGAACGACCTGATTCTGTTGCCCCCCACTGAACACGGCCTAAAGCACAGTCTGGATCTACTGGAGCACGACTGACAGACCTGGAGCCTGACAGGAAACATGAAAAAGACTAAAACAGTCATTTTCCAAAAGAGATCCAGACCTCAGGGCGACACTGAGCACCGGCTGAACAGAGACATCCATGGACATCCATTAATGGGCCAGAGTAGGCTAACTTTAATCGACCCATTTAAAGACTTTAGGTTTACATGGTATTGTTGATTTGACGATATACTGTCAAACATTGGTACATGCAATACAACTGATGTAATGTACAGTGCTTAGGGCAGCCCCCGTCACTGTTAGGCTTTTATAACAGGAATTTATAAGCATCATACTGGCCACTTTAATAGGAACACTCACTGGCCACTTTAATAGGAAAACCTGTATATCTGCTCATTCGTGCATTTACGCAGTCAGCTGATTACGTGGAAGCAGTGCAATACATAAAATCATGCAAGAGCTTCAGTTCATTTTCGCATCAAACTTGAGAAATGGAGGAAAATGTGATCTCAGTGACATTGACCATGGCATGGTTGTTGGTTCTGATGGGTTAGTTTGAGTATTTCAGAAACTGCTGATCTCCTGGGACATTTATATACAACAATCTCAAGAGTTTACACAGAATGGTGCAAAAAACAACCTGTGCTCACCTCAGATTCCTGTTCTTGTCCAGTCTGGCCAGACCTTTCTCTTCAACAAAGCGTTTCTGCCCACAGAACTCCCGTTCACTGAATGTTGTTGTTTTTATTTGTTTTTTTAAACATATACGCACATACTTATATATCAGATGAGGGACTTTTGTCTAAAACCTTCTGTTGGATATCTCTGGTCAGTAGGTGCTTATACTGTGGTTTCAATAAGTGTGGTGAGAAACTGAATACTAAAAAATGTCAGTATTATGTTCTACAGCAGAACATAGCCCATATTCAGTAATGATTAACAAATGAAATTCAGGGAAGGTATAAATTATATTTAGGTCAGTAATTGTCTATTCAATGCCTTGTTAAAAACCTAGTTGACAAATACACAATGTTCATGTATCTCAAACCTCTTTGTGCCTATTGATTTTAGAAATGCACAAGACGTGTGTTGCAATTAAACAACAGCCTCATTTTCACAGAATGTGACTGAAATGATTGAGGTATAAGGTCCATGCTCCTCCACTATAGTGAGTGGAAATTGCTACATAAACCACAATGTTACCTAATGGGACAAACATCCAGCTGAAATTATGCAAGTCTGTAAAAGCAAGTGCTGACACGGCCTCCCACCCCTCCACAGCTTCACCAAGACTTCTACTGTTACACTTATTTGCATTTTTTTTTCCTTTTGTCTTCTCATTTCCCTTCCTTTATTTTGTTCCTCTCCAATCCCAACCCAACTCCGAGTATAATCAAAGCCAGTGCTTCATGAATTTCTTAATACATCACTTCTTGTTATTTTTGACGACTCTTTGGGAAAGCTGCAACTAAATATGGCCGTGCCAATAAAGCTCATCACATTGAAATAAAATGGAGAGAGAGAGAGAGAGAGAGAGAGAACAACTTAGAGAAGCAGCCAGTCGAAATAATACATCCTGACATCTGTCCCTGCCCAGTGCTCCAGGGAAAGATGGAAAGAGAGGGAATGAGAAAGAAAAAGACTGAGGCAGATGAAGGGAAAAAGAGCTGATGGATTGTGCAAGAAGAACAAGTGATGACAGTGAAATGACACTGTGTGTGTGTGTGTGTGTGTGTGTGTGTGTGTGTGTGTGATGCAGGTGGACACGTGTGTGGTTGTGTCTTCGTGTGCATGTACATGTTGCTTCATGGGATTATGGGCTGACTGTTCAGTCACTGTGTGTGTGTGTGTGTGTGTGTGTGTGTGTGTGTGTGGTGTGATTTGCTGAATGTGACATACTTTCTGTTGTCTGTCTTTCCTCAGTGGATTTGCAGATTGAAGCTGGGTTTGGAAGCCTGCTCTTTTGGAAGGATGCTCTTTTGGCAGTGTGTGTGAGGGAGTGGATAAGAGAGGGAATGAGCTTCTGTGTGTGCGAGTGTGAAGGGGGAAGAGAGCTGATTAGATGGATTGTTTAGGATTTCTGTATTTGGAGTATCAGTGCAAAGTGCAATGTTTAAATCTTTACAATTTTGAACCTCTAATTTGTTTCTAAACAAACACAGCGTTGTCGCAGAGAGGTAAATGTTGTAAATGTTACGAGATTTAAATCGGTGCATCATTCTTAACACTTACAATATGTTGATTCAAAGCCATTATTATGGATGTAAAGGCTGATAACTCTCTTATTGCCATAATTAAAGAGGATATGTTTTATTATTATTATTATTATTATTATTATTATTTAGAAACATTATAAAATGAAGTTAATTTTGAATTTTGCATTCTACATTTTTCTCTTGCTCTTACGCCCAGTGCCCATCAGTTCCAATGAAGAAGGTTCCAGTGAAGGAGGCGTGGCTTCTGTGTCTGTCAGTCCCAGTGAAGGAGGCGTGGCTTCTGTGTCTGTCAGTCCAAATGAAGAAGGCGTGGCTTCAGTGTTTGTCAGTCCCAGTGAAGGAGGCGCGGCTTCCGTGTCTGTCAGTCCAAATGAAGAAGGCGTGGCTTCTGTGTTTGTCAGTCCCAGGGAAGGAGGCGTGGCCTCTATGCCTGTCAGTCCCCCACACAAATGCATATCTGACCTGCCTTTCTCATATCAAATTGTAAAATGCAACTCATAATTGTAAAAATGATATTGTGTTATTGTTAAAAGGGCAAATATAGAGAAGTATAAAAAAGGCATCTTCTTCCCTAATCCAATGTTTAACCACACACATTTTTAATTGTATTTTTGTATCATACTTGTACTCATGGCACTGTTAAGTCTCCTCATGAGTTGGAATGAACCTTTTTAGAATGTTGCCATGATAACATTTGTAATTTAATGTGTCGGAAGAAGTCCTTTTTTCATCAAGATACACTGAATAAATGTGTACTATACTATTTACATGACTCAATTCAAATGAAGAGTTAGGAAGGTTGAGATTAGGATTGGCGCGTGGTTAGCATTCAAATGTTTTCTTACGATTTTATTAATAAAATTCAAGCATAAAACACATTGCTCTTATCTGATTCGATGTGGATTCATTTTCCATGAGATCAGGTTTGAAATATATCTAAACCATGTGCTAAACTAGCTTACACAGGTATGCACGATAGTGTGCACGATAGGCAGGCAGGACATGCAAATGTTTTAACAGGATACTGGGGCCAGGGATTATTTTTGGTTCTCTCTCTCGTTCTGTCAAATACCCAAACTTACAGAACTACACCTGCTATCTCAAAACTACCGGCACAATCTCCACCACCAGTGCACCAGTGACTCAAGTGGAGTGTGAGGTCTGGTTTGAAAATGCAGTTTCCTATAAATGTATTCCTTATCGCACCTCTGCCTGTTTCAGACACTTCAAGTTTGAGAGCAGGCTATTAGCTTGTTAGTGAATAGACACACACACACACACACACACACACATACACACACACACACACACACACACACACACACACACACGGTCCCATTATTTCAGGTTGTTTTGAGTTTGGAGTGTGGGGCATGAGAATTAAGTC
>JANDJT010000206.1:20182535-20185035 GCA_024331685.1 Stegophilus panzeri | reverse complement strand
TTATATTATGTGATGTTATGTGAAAATGATTAAAACTGTATTATGATTAAACTATGTAAAGAACCTCAACCTTGACAGTCGGGGGAAACAGACCACGTGAGGAGAAAAAGAAGAAGGAGAAGGAGGGGGACAAGACAGCAACATGGAGGAAGACGGACTGGAAAGTCTTCTGGTTCGGGGGCCGCTGAGAAAGCTATTCCGGACATTAGGCACATCCAGCAAGACCTGAGAGATCTACAGCTCGACACACTGGATGTAAAAAGAACTGAAAAGCTGATATGGAAAAATGATTGTGTAGTGAAAGAATGTGATAGCGTACTGAGTGTCTTAAATCAAATGACAGCTGAAGCTGAAATGTTAAAAGAACGTGCTAAGTACAGGAGGACTGAATACATTAGGAAATTAAGTCAGAGACATGGGAAAATAGCGAGACTCTCTAACCTTGCTAGACAAATAGATGAAATGGAAAAATTGATAGAATGCTTAAATCTGAAGAAAGCCCAGTAAAAACATGCATCATGTTTCCACTTCCTGTTTTTTACAGTCAGCGCTAAAACACACACAGCTTTAAGGCGAGTGGTCAAAAACCACAAATCCGGACTGGAAAGTCTTCTGGTTCGGGGGCCGCTGAGAAAGCTATTCCGGACATTAGGCATTAGGACATTACCTCTGTCTATCTGTTAAAGACCCAAATAAGGGCATGCTTTCTGTTTTCTACATGTAGCTTCAGAGTTTTCGCTCGTAACCGCATCCGGACACTGTTGAGAAGGCGTTGCGGTTTTGAGCGAAAACTTGCTTGAAACCACAAGCGAAAGATGTGTATAAGCTTCGAACAGGTGAGTGTTCAGGGCCGCACCTCGGGTGAATATTACTCATTTTAGTTTCTTGTGAAGGAAGAAAAACTATCTGATCCTGCGTGATCTAAAGGGATTTTTATGTCTCTTCTTAAAAGATAACCATTGTCAGACTCTGCGTAGTCACTGGTTTTCCTGTATTTTATTTTTCTTTATATTCTGAGTTAAGATAATTGTAATCTTCTTTTTGTTCTTTAATAAACCGAAGTCCGTACAAAGGACGGTTCGTATATCTTACTCTGTGAGTAAAATTCCTTTGGTACACACCCCTTCAGCGAAAGGGAAAGGATTTCATTGGTTCTCTAGCCCAGCGGCACGAGACTCCACCTTCTGAGAAGGTAAGAGGAAGTGTTTTTACATGCTCTATCAAGTTGTATGACAGAGTAGCGAATAGAGGATTAATATTTGTGATATTAATTCTGATGAAATTCAACAGTATATGAAATGCATGACTGGAAAGAGTGCACATGTGACCAACCTAAGGAGATGAAAACAACTCTCTCTCTCTCGCTCTCTCTCTTTCTCGCTCTCTCGCGCTCTCTCTCTCTCTCGCTCTCTCTCTATCTCGCTCTGTCTCAATTATGTAGCATGTGTTCCAGCTCATTTGAAGCCCATTGACTGAATTAACACATGCATAAGAGGATCTAATATAACCAATTTCCCTTAAAGGCAACAGTCTGCTACATACACACTCTTACAGATTTCATATAAGCACACACACATGCATTTAAATGCAATGTCATAATACACAAGCAATTAAGCATGTACTCTAATCTATAATAGAACTCGCTATGGTCTCTCTCTCTGTCTCTCACTCTCTCTCTCTCTCTCTCTCTCTCTCTCTCATACACACACACACACACACACACACAGAAACTGAAATTAAATGTTCAGTGACCCTTAAAATGTCCTACTATATGATCCAAATCACACCTCATCTCCATCATGCTAATCTCTTTCTGTCTGTTTGTCTTCCCATTTATCGCAATTTGTCTCGGTGCTAATCACGATGAGGAGACATCAGTGCAATGCAGAGGACAAACAGAGACCTGGCCAGCTGATCTGTACTCCACATAGGGAAGAGGAAGCTGTTCAGGTGCCTTTTATTGTTTTGGAGACGATGATGATGATAAAATGTACATGTAATCATTGGTATACATTTGATATATATTTCACATTTAATCATTTAGGAGATGCTTTTATCGAAACGTGCTCAAGGGAAGGGTTAAGCAGCGGCTGTCCGGCTTAGCTGGGATTCAACCTCACAACCTTTCAGTCCCTGTCACAGAACTTTAAAATCTGCAAAATATTGTTTGTCACAAGCCTGTAGACGTATTTACGGACTAACAGTTCAGCCAAAAATGAAATGTACACAACTGACACACAATCCCAAACGTAGTCAGTGAGCCAAGACATGCTCGGCAAACTGGCAAGTCGTTCAGTATCTCAGTCTAGCTCATGTGCTTCCTGACAAAGAACTACATAGCTAGTGAAATGCCAAAAGAATACTGCATTACGTTCTTTCTCAGCACATTTAGTGTCATTCAGGGGGAAGTGTCCAGAATGACTGGGATCCTGTGGAATGCAAAAAAAAATTGCAAGAGTGAATACTTTACCCTGGTCAGGATCGTTGTGGTTTAAATTAC
>JANDJT010000206.1:20142968-20165468 GCA_024331685.1 Stegophilus panzeri | reverse complement strand
AAAGTCCCACAAAAGTTTGTGTTCGCTGTCTGTCTTCACCACACACTGCTGGAAGTTAAAATGCTGCTTTATTTGCAGTAGTTAAAAAATATGACCAGCCATTAAGCAACGCAAACATTGTACAGATACACAATATACATTTGGGGAACCATGATTTGTATAATGTCTCCGTTCCTTGACAGGCAGCAATGATTCCTTGACCTTACACACCGTCTTGGTGGAAATTATTATTTAACTTCTGACTCATTTTGCAGTTTCTCTAATAAATGTCACAACTGGGATTAGGCAGAGGAAACTGATCGTAGATCAGGGAGATCGTTGCGAACTGCACTTCAAGCGGCGGAATATTTTACGCAAACGTCTAAATCGGAGAAGGGAAATTATTCATTTGACACGCCTGGCATGAGAACAGACATATTTATAGCCTCTGTATGGCTGTATCTTTAAGTGCCTCTGCCACAGAGGAACGAGTGCGTTGTGAAATACCGCCCCCACGGCATGCTCGCTCTGACAGATGCACTGCACAATTATGTCCCCCTCGCAACAAGAGCTGTAATCTCCGTCACCCGTCCTTCCATTAACGCATTCCCCCTTCTGTCTTTCTCTCAGTGTCTCTCGCTCTCTCTCTCTCCCTCACCCTTTTGTTGTTTTTCAGAGCAAGTGCTTCCACATTTCACCCCCTCCCACTGCTCTACAGGGCCCAATCTTCTCACAGGGGGAGAGAGAGAGACAAGTAGATATGGGAGGAAAGAGAATGGGGTACGAAAGTGTGAGAGAGGGAGCTCGAGAGGCTCTGACATTAACAAGATTGCTTGTTAAATAGAGTGGGAGAGAGGGAGAGAGAGAACATGAGAAAGATATGAAGGTGGAGAATGAAGCGGCTGTAATTGGTAGCTTTGTGAAAAGGTTTCCATCTGGGAGCCTGTGCTTGTGTGTGTGTGTGTGTGTGTGTGTGTGTGTGTGAGTAAGTGTCTAAAAAAGACAGGCCTGGTGTCTGGGAGTGGCACATACACCTTTCAGTCACAACAGTGAAAGCCTAATTTCACACACACATGCAGACATCCCCACACATGAGCAAATGAAATGATATATCAACTAAATTGAACACAAATTCTAATCAAAGTGTGGACAAGTTGATAAGAGTCAAGTGCCGAAATGTCAAAGTAAATCAAGCGAGACCTTTTAAAACTCGAAATTGAGGCATAAGAAGTAAAAAAAATAAATAAATAAATAAATAAATAAATAAATTTTTAAAAATCACAAGTAGGACAATCAGCTATTTAATTGAATTATTCGAACCATATTACGGAGACTGCGTGTGGCAGCCTTCTTCTGCGTGTGTGTGTGTGTGTGTGTGTAATTCTACATAATCCCATCACTGTGGGACTCTCCTCTCCTCACAGTGCCAGACATAGCAACACAGTGCCAATGATAGGAGCTCAGTCCAACTACACACACACACACACACACACACACACAGTGAATTTAAGCATGAGGATAAAGTGCCTAAATGATTATTCCAGTGCCTTAAATGTCATAAACACATCTTAGCGGCTCAAGCGCATAATAAAAAAATCCCAAACACTGAAATAATGTGTGCTATTCTTACGGCGGAGAGATTGAGCGAGATAGAGGGAGTGAGAGAGAGAGAGTGAAAAATGGCTTAACACAAAAAAACAGCGATGGCTTGCCGTGACGTGACTCTATAAAACGACAGCATGACACACTATTGGCATTCGGGATTATCTCTCCATCCTACTTACCCTTCTTTCGTCGCTATTTTCTTTATTACTTTCTTCTTTCTCTCTCTCTCTCTCTCTCTCTTTCTTTTATGCAGACCAGAACTATAGAACAGCAGTTTGCCAGGCCTTACGGAACTCGGCTCCCTCGCTCTCTGCATGAAATGTAATTAATAACCCAGGAATCTCCATCCATCTCTCCCCCTGTCTCTGCTCCATTCTGAAGGGTTAAAAATTCCCGACGGAGCCGTGTGTGACTGAGAAAAGTACAACAGCTCGGGCTAATCAAATTTCTCACATCTGACTATGGGTTTGCATGTCTGAATGAGTGCGAGTGTGTGGGAGCGACAGCAGAGGAAAGAGAGACGGATCTCCACGTGAATGCTTTTCGATTCGACCATAAAGAGAGTGTATTAATACAATGTATTCAGAGTTCAAGTACTTATAACGTTTCGTTGATAATGTTATCCTGAATGTTAGCAATCGATTATGCATGTGTATTATAAACAGTAAAAAGTGAAAACTGTTCTACTTTCTAAGGGATTAAAAAAAAACACAATCGTGAGGAGGTACAATTGTAAATCATGAACCTCAAAATGTTTCTCTTTTTTTTCCCCCACTTACCCACAGTTATTTGTACCTATGCGCATATTTAGCTCAATTTGACATGGGATCCTTATAAATGACATGTAATATGAACATGGGAACATAATGATTATTGAACATAATGCATTCATCAACACAACAGTCATTTTGAATTTGGCCAAATTTCAAATATGGCTTTGGTATAAAATACTGTGCAAAATAGTATATATTAAAGCCATATTCAAACAGTGCATACAGTATTCAACCAGTGAAACTGTTCTGACTTCATTCATACAGTGTAAGGTGTGTGTGTGTGTGTGTGTGTGTGTGTAAATGTATAAATAAAGAGAGCCAGGAGACAGAACAGCGTAAGAGAAACGTGTTGTCTCATAACTTGTCATTATAATGAACACACGGTCACATTTTCTCGCTCTCTCTCATTTCTGAATGTGTATTTAATCAGGACATCAATCTCATGTGTGGGGGAGAAGCGAAGAAACAAATCCAATATGAAGTGTACATGATAATAGATTTTGAAAAAAAAAGGGGGGGGGGGGAGGGGTTACATATCAGAGATAACCCATTTGTCATCTAACCCCCCAACCCCCCCTTCTCTCCTCTCCCCCAGCCCTCTTTCTCTCTCACACACAAGACAAAGACAAAAATAGCACATTGTGATTATAGTGCTTAGTACTGTAATGAAAACATGCAGTGTAATTTAAACCAAACTATTCAGGACATCATGATACATTGAAAAGACTGCTCTAAACTCTACAAACACACTGAGATCAGTCAGAAGACACAATGTTGTGGTTTATTAAATAATCAGAATGAAATTTTCATAATCCCTCTGCTGCCTGTAAGGTGAATTACAGTTACAAGAGTTCCTCCTCCTGATCGACCCCGAGCCTCGTTTTGAAAGGAGATATGCTTTTGAAAACTGGATTTTAAGGGGGAAATAAAGTCGGGGCTGAGCAGCTTTATTCTAGCCTGAACTGAAAACAATGGCAACGTTCATTTCATGCCAACGTGCAGAATTGCAGTTTTTTAAAGAAAGTGTTGAAATGACATGATTATTGCAGGTGTATGAACACAATTTAACATTACAAACGGCACCGTTAAAAGCATTCATTTGCATATTGTAGGCTGCTGTGGTATCAGTAATGCAAAGGTCAGTACTGCAATAATGATTAACAAAAGGATCTAATTTAAAATAGCCCAGAGTGAGGAGAGAAAGAGATGGACGCAGGAGGAATGAGAAGAAAAAGAAGGGGAATGAGATGGAGCGTGATGAGATACAGGGGAAAGGGTGGTCTATATATTTACCAAAAAATAAAGAATTTCATTATGTATCGATTTAAAACCCTGGAATGTGTGTGTGTGTGTGTGTGTGTGTGTGTGTACAAATATTTTCAAGTAGGTGTGTGTGTACAAATATTCAACAGTATATGTGTGTGTGTACAAATATTTTACAGTGTGTGTGTGTGTGTGTGTGTGTACAAATATTTTACAGTGTGTGTGTGTGTACAGATATTCTACAGTATATGTGTGTGTGTACAAATATTCTACAGTATATGTGTGTGTACAGATATTCTACAGTATGTGTGTGTGTGTGTGTGTGTACAAATATTCAACAGTATATGTGTGTGTGTGTGTACAGATATTCTACAGTATATGTGTGTGTGTGTACAAATATTCTACAGTATATGTGTGTGTGTGTGTGTGTGTACAAATATTCTACAGTATATGTGTGTGTGTGTGTACAAATATTCTACAGTATATGTGTGTGTGTGTGTGTGTACAAATATTCTACAGTATATGTGTGTGTGTGTGTGTGTGTGAGTGTGTGTGTACAAATATTCTACAGTAAATGTGTGTGTGTGTGTGTGTGTGTGTGTGTGTGTGTGTATGCGTGTTTAAATCTCATGCTTGACATCTCAAGGACAAGGACAGTGATTTTGCTGACGCTACACCGAGAGACACATGGTCCAGAAAAAGTGAGGAAGAAGAGAGGATTTTGCGCTTGTCTGAAAACGCAAAAGAGATTACAGCCTAGAAGTAGAAGGAAAACAGATTAAACAGCAGAAAAAAGAAAGAGTGACAGACTAAAAGAGAGCGAGAGGAAAACTACGAATGAATAAAAATGAGGACAGAAATCCTGCGGAAGCAGCAGGGCCTGAGCGAACAGAAAGCACTAGGTGAAACAGCAAGGTTTCAGTGACAAAGGTGGGATGAAAGGCAGAAAAACCTGTGGAATAGGAAAAGCTGGAGAACTTCTGAGCTTTATAGAGGAGGCATAGCTGGAAAAAAAAAAAAACACAGAGAGGGATGTGGGGAGGGGTGCAGGTTTCTACACAGAGGAACAGAGGCTCCTAATCCCTGAACAGGCAGCTTTGTAGAGTGATTGACAGCAGAGTGCGCCACACTGGGCCGCCGTTGAAGGGGGTACACGTGAGCAGTGCCAGGGGATAATCCACCCATCGCTCACACCCCCATAAGACAGGGTCAAGTGGTACAGGCCATTTTCTGTTGTTTTCCCTCTCGCCTTTCGCACACTCCCATTCAGAAACAGGTTTCTTTGTTTTGTTTATGGTTTTTGGTTTGCAAATGTCCTCCTTAATATGCTAGTATAAAGAGGATAAGTCTGGCTAAAGCAGACACAGACACACACACACACACACACACACACACACACACACACACACACTGACAGGACAAGAGCTGGTCAATCTTTCCATTCTAATCTCAGTCGGTGCTGTGTAAAAACGCGAGCAGCAAGCCGCAGTAACACAGAGGAAAAGGTAGCAGTGTTTTCCTTCATAATCTGATATTTTCCCCAGAAAGCAAGTCAACAGCACTCCTGTCATAAGAAGAGTGTGCGTGAGAGTGAGAGTAAAAGAAAGAGAGAAAGAGCGGTCCCTTCTGTAGGCTGTTTCTATTCCAAACATAAATGAAACTCAATATCTTAACATAGACAGAGAGCTGGCAAGACCTCTCAACAACAGAGCGGTATGAAGTGGACTATCTGAGTGTATTAACTCTGTTTACAGATGGCCATGTGGGGAGAGAGCGAGAGAGAGACAGAGAGAGAAATAGAGAGAGCGAAAGACAGAGATATGACTAGTGGAAACAGAAGAACGTGTTCATTTGCACAGACGGAACCTCAGATGTGCAGTGATTGTGATTGATGTGTTTGACACATGAAACTGTATTGAGCTGCTCTCATTTTGAGGTGTGTGTGCACATGTAAGTAGTTTAGTAAAAGCCTCAACATCATCATTAGCCTGCCTGTGTGTGTGTGTGGTATGTGCTGGATGTTTACATTTACATTTTATGGCATTTGGCAGACGCCCTTATCCAGAGTGACTTGAGGGTTAAGGGCCTCGCTCAAGGGCCCAACAGTGGTAGCTTGGCAATGCTGGGGCTTGAACTCCTGACCTTCTGATCAGTAACCCAGATCCTTTAACCACTGAGCCACCACTAACATGTTTAAACACTAACATGTGAGCATCTCATGATGTGGGCTTATAGGAGACAAGTATACTACAACCTCAGCAAGATGGGATTCTTGCAGGATTCTTTCATACACACACACACACACACACACATACACACACTCAGTGTAGCAAGGTAAACTAGAAAGCATGCTATAGTGAGTCAAAATCACATACACATGCCTCAGACACTTTAATATTAAAACCTCAAAGCAAACACACGTTGAGGGTGAACAGAGCATGGGAAACTAGAAACATGTGGTGTCATTACACGATGTGAACAAGCACGAAGCCCCGCCATCTATCTAACTCTGAAACAAACAAGGCTACTGCAGCCGAAAACCATCAATACACGCTCACACGAACGCACACAATCAGAACCACACACATCCATCAAACAGGCGTGAGCATTAGGAAGCCGGGGACCGAGGACTGGGTTTGTGGCATTGCAGTGTCTTTGTGTCCAATATACACCCCCCACCCACCCATACCACCACCACCCTGCACCCCCAAATCCCCCTCCAACTGGCATTCTTCTGGCCCCTTTTTCTTTCAGAAGAGAGGAAAAAGAAGAAAAAGAAAATGCACGAGTGAGAGAAAGAGAGAGAGAGAAAGAGACAGAGAAAAGAAAGAAAACCACTCCATCTGTTTTCTCTCCTGTGGTGCTGGAGCTCTACAGATGCCCTCCAACAGGGAGAGAGAAAGAAGGAGAGAGAGAGAAAGAGAGAGAGAGAGAGAGAGAGAGAGAGAGAGAGAGAGAGAGAGATACAGGGAGGGTGAAAAGAAAAGCACAGGAGGTGAAAAGGGAAAAAAAGGTAAGGAAGGAATGATTGATTTTCTGGTCGTTTAGATGGGAAGGAACGAGAACAGCTCATAAGCTGGTTGAAATCTCGCGGACCTTCACAAGCGCCGCTAAATTACTCTGACACCACGTTGATAGGCAATCAGGCCTATTCAGTGAGGCTTTTGAAATCAGAATTATTCAGAGGGAAAAGGGGAGAGTGTGTGTGTGAGAGAGAGAGAGACAGAGAGACAGAGAGAGAGAGAGAGAGAGATGGTGAGACTGGCACTAACCAGTCAAACCACACAGAAAGAGCAGACAAAAAGGAAAGTGAAGAAACACAGACAGCAATTTAAGACACACAAATGCACAGCACTGCCAACTCTGTAACATAATAGACGGGGTGGAGGAGACGGAAGTAAACACACTCGCAGGGGGGTTTCACATAAGGATAAGGAATTGTGTTTTGTGATTGACTCAGGCAGACTGTAATCGCCAAGCTGTGTGTGTGTGTGTGTGTGAGAGAGAGACATGTTGCTGTGAGCTGCAAACTAGGGCCCTTTTGTCTGAAAGGAAGAGAGAAAAGGGGGCAAAGGTAAAAAAATAAATAAAAAAAATAGTGTTGCGCTACTGATGAATAGAAAGAGAGAGAGAGAGAGAGAGAGAGAGAGAGAGAGAGAGAGAGAGAGAGAGAGAGTGATGGGGGTGAGCCTCTGAGGAAATTTAACCCCTGACATTGGACTCTATCCAACACTCAGAGCTATAACATGTTTTTTTCACGAACGTGCATGTGCATGTAACGCTTTTCACAGAAAGGAAAAAGAAAAAGAACAACGGAAAAAAATGAAAAAAGAGCAAAACTCGAAGCAGAGTGCATTCTGATGCGTAGCGCTGGGCTTCTGGGATGCATTTAACGAATCAGGAAAAGAAACCCTGAAGTGATATTAAAGCAGGACGACGGCTGTGGGCCAAACTCAAGCTGCAAGTCCTTACCACGAATGCAGCCCGTCTGCCAGAGCTCCTCCGCTCTCGCCTGCAGCACTCCGTCCAACAGAGTTCTCATTTCTACCAAAAGCAGTCCAACTCAGACAAAAAAAGCATTAGAATAATGATTCGCAGCTGCCTCTGTGAGCGACGGGGGCGTTCTGAAACCGACTCGAAACTAGGCCTCATCCCGGTCCAGAGGCCACGCGTTTACTACTTCCCTTTCCTTAGACACTTAAAAGTAGTCAACGGTTTTGGCAGGAGTAGCTGAAGCTAGCTGTTTGGAAACTTATCATTTGAATAAATTACAGCCCCTCCTGTCAGGGGGCCCTCCAGTGCCACGCCCCAGAACACTAACGCTGGAGTGCTAGTGGAAGAGGTGGAGCTTTCAGAGTTGACAGGTGACTAGAGACGCCTTCTTTTCCTGACTGGTTGAAAGATGGTTGAGTGAGTGAGTTTTTTTTCTCTCAGAAGATACCCCCCCCCCCCACCCCCCCAAAAAAAAAAAAAAAATTATAAAAGTGTTCTGATGTAAGAATCACTGACTGTACCTATAATCAACACATCTAAGAGCTGGCTTCTTAGAACTACTTAGGCACCCTAAGCCACTTCCCAGTAATACCCTTTTAATAGCACTTGACATGACTTGAATTACACTTTATACAGGAAAAAACAATCGATGACAAAAATGGAGACGTCTGAGCCATCAGAGATCGGATTTGAGCTGCCACGCATGATGGATACACTAAAGAGTGAGTGAGTGTTAGTGTTCTCAATTTGGACAGGAACTGGGCCCTCGCCTTGTCAGCAGTATTGTGAGCATTTCAGTCTGTTCTCTGTAAGAAGCCAAGCAGGAAGTCTATGGGGTCATGATCCACTGACCATCTCTCATGCTCTGCAAGTGGGTCATGTCAAATCCCGGGCCCCCCAACTGACAATTAGGAGCTGCCTCTCTCTCACTGAGACACACAGTTCATTGGTCCCACTTGATTTACTCAGATGTTACAAAGACCAGATTTGGCGCTGTGTTCTGGCAACGCACACAGACATCCACACCAAGCACAAACTCCCTGTCAAAGTATTTTTAGCACCAACATTAACAATACCTAGTATCATGTTCTAGTCAAACTCAGGAGACGCTTTATCACTGTAACAACGACACCAGACGCCTCTGAGGTCTGTACAGGAAGAGCTCTGCGTAAATGTCTGTGTGTTTTGAATAGACACGCTGATATCCCTCATTCCGCTGCTAAGCGATTTTCCTTTTGTCTGTAATGAGCAGGGTTATGGCTTTCTTGTTGTAAGGGAGCAGGGAGATGCAAATAAATCTGGTCTGGCTCCTTGCTTTACACACACACACACACACACACACACACACACACACACACACACAAAAGCTGAGCTCAGCACAAATAGACGCACAAACCCACCCCAAGGAGGCAGCACCTGGGGGGCTGGAGTACCGCACGGCCTTACAAATCGGGATTCCCACACCTGGGTCATTACAACAGTGAGCTAGAGATAAGCTCAGCTTGATATGGATCTTTATGATCAGGATATTCACTCAGATCCCAGTGGAGGGAAGATAGCTCTCTCTCTCTCCCTCTCTCTCTCTCTTTCTTTCTCATGCACACTACTGTCTGCCCCACTAATGACTCTTATCAGCAGGCCCTTCAAATTGAACGTGATACAGAAGAGATATCGTGCTACAGAGCACAGGCAATTAGCACAAGTCGCACCTGAGTGGAGTGAGCCTCCAGGTGGAGGAGTACCAATGTCACTATTTTGTCCTACCCTTGAAACGCTTAACTGCTAACTGCTTGTTTTGGACTGTATGTGATACACGTACTATAAACCTATAAACATCATGCTAAATGTCAGAAAATCAGTGTTCTGTTACACTTTATGGGAAATAAACGTTAAGAAACGTAACATTAGTGCAGGGTAAGGAATCAAACATTAGTGCAGGGTAAGGAATCAAATGCCACAAACAGACTATTCTGTGTTTAGTTTTTTGCATGTGTTTATTTTTTATTTACCCATAGACATTACCAATCAGCACTGAACAATGTGTTCAGTGTGGCGGCTGTGGTTCAGGTGGTAGAGCAGGTTATCCACTAATCGTAGGGGTGGAGGTTCGATTCCCGGCCCACGTGACTCCACATACCGAAGTGTCCTTGGGCAAGACACTGAACCCCAAGTTGCCCCTGATGGCATGTTAGCGCCTTGCATGGCAGCTCTGCTACCATTGGGGTGTGAGTGTGTTAATGGGTGAATGAGACACAGTTTAAAGCGCTTTGGATAAAAGCGCTATATAAGTGCAGACCATTTACCATAACAATGCTTCTAACCCCATCCCTGATCTTTAATTCCTGTAGGCACCATTCTTGAGCAGATATCGAAGACGTTTGCGACCAGTACTAAACCAGCGGCCAGTACCTTCAGGCATGGAAAAAGGCTTGAAATTGCCAAAGTTGTGACCCTACATTCCTTTCATATACCTGTCTGTCTCTCTGTGTCTTTGAAGTGTTGAGCTGGGATGTGCCAAGGTTCAAAATAGCAATCCAATTGCCCAATAAAGTGACTCGCTCTAATCTACAGGTCTCAGGACTCAGTCATGCAAGCAGAAGCCTGATAATGGCGCTTAAGAATCAGCCAGCCAAACAGTGAAGAGATCAGTCAATAAGGGCTTTGAGTCTGAACACTTTTACAGCCTCAGGCCTGCTCCACCACACCCATCACTTTAACACGAGAGTCCGTCGAAACCGTTTATCCCATGCTCTACAGGCAGGCGCGACTTCCCCATGTCTGAAAATTCCCTTCCTGATCAACTGCTCGAAACATACTCCAGTACAGTGCCTCAGAGAGGTGAGAGACAGATGGAGGGGAAGAGAGAAGTGGTGGGAGTGACGAGTCAATAAAGGAAGGCTGAGTTGGACCACACTAATCTATAGTAATATGGCCGGTGTGTACTGGAATGGGAAGACGTTAGCCTCTAGCTAATCGACTGAAACTGTCCACTCAGCTTGGAGCTCACGATCTACTGTGCAGAAGAGAGAGAGGGAGAAGCAAGAGAAAGATGAGAGGGGGAAAAAGAAAAAAGGGACATACGTAGCAAGAGAGGAAAAACGAGTGAGGAACGAGGAATGGAAAAAAGTAACCATTTTCTCCCTTGTTTCCACAAGTGCACTCAGGGTGTTCATGGGTGTGTGTGTGTGTGTGTGTGTTAGAGAGAGAGAGAGAGAGAGAGAGAGCGCACGCAAGAGAGAGAGAGAGAGAGAGAGAGAGAGAGAGAGAGAGAGAGAGGGTTTGCGTTTGGCCCGGACGTCGGCAAAGAGGATGATCCTGATTAGTGGAGCGGTCTGTGTGAACAAACCTAATGAAAGAAACAGAAATCACACACACACACATTTTCGTACAGGCCAGTGCAAGGGCGTCCTGCTGAACAATTATGTGACCTCAAAGACCAGGATAGGATTAGCTATGAGAGAAAGACCGAGCCTGCAATAACATCTATAGCAGGTGGTTCAGAGGCTCTGGTCCCCTTTATGAGTGAACGTTATTGCTGCACTGCGACGCGAGTGCCAAAAAAAAAAAAAGAGGGGGGCGAAAAACAGGATGACCACGGAATTCCAATCCTCTCTTTTTACACGACTTCTGCTCATCCGAGTTTGATTGTTATGGTTTGGGGTGAAGAGGCCGGCTGTCTGGGGGTCGATGGCTAGCGGCTGCTAGGCACGCACTCACGCAGAGACAAACAGCAAGCCGATGAAAGACAATCGGAGGGACCACACACACGTTCTCGAGCAGCATGCAGCGAAGGTACACAAGGCCATGCCTCCCAGGTGTTCTCACATCCACAACTCTGCCCAGCGCAACACAAGTGGCAGAATGTTTACCGTTTTGCATCAATGTGTGTGGGAGTGCTTATAATAGATACCGCGTCTCATCTCCCACGGTCGCTTGAGAAATCTCATGATCTGTGTATATCTGTGTGTGTTGTGATACAAGTGTGGAAAAGACCCTCATAAACACACTCCTAGTTTTCTTCACAGGTTTCTACACAGTCGTGTGTGTGTGTGTGTGTGTGTGAGTGTGTGACTGGACGGCAGGCACAATGAAGTTATTCTGCTACATCAGCTGAGAGCCATTTTCACAGCTCCTGTCTCGTAAAGCCTCCAGCAGACCCTCAAACACACACACACACACACACACACACACACACACACACACACACAAGGGCCTCAGACAGCACTAAACAATAGAAAAGCTGAAACATCACTATATTCCATACACAAGTACACCCATCCTAAGACTAATTTATCCACATAGCAACACACACACACACACAGCTTTTCTCCCTCAAGATTTAGACAATGCGACACACTGTTGTGCTCTTTGCTTTCACCGAATAAAAACCTAATTTGCCTTGACCATAGCGCTTTGATAGAAATCGGCCTCAGTTCTCAAGCCACAATAGATCAACTCCAATCCAATTCAGTTACGCAAATTAATGGTGCTGCACAAACCCAAAGCTATACACAAGCCCCATAAAATGTCCTTCCAGTAATTAATTCATCCACCCTGACATTATTTTTTATTGCCATTCTCTTTCCCAAATATGGTTTTTAAAAATTTTAATTGACCCACATAGCCTGTTATGGGCTCTTTAAATTTTTGTATGATTATAAAACATGCTAGTTTGTGCTTTTATGTTGTACAGATGACGATCTCATTCTGGCACAAACAAACACGACTGCTCTCTAGATTTTAAATCTGACCCACTAACATTGTGGCTTCATTTCTCCATGTTTCCAAGTCATTCTCCAAAAAATTCCATCTCTCTCTCTCTCTCTCTCTTATCCTCTCTATTTAACCTCTTGTTGATACATTTAGCCTCAATCCCCAGCCTTTTATCCAGAGCTAATTAGCTGCCTATGAAATAATTGTTGAGAATCTGGAGGGGATTAAATGTTAATGTGTTTGAGAGAAAATAGTTGTAATACAAGTCACCACCAGCAGTAACAGGATGGTGACACGCATGCAACCCCTGAAAACATTTTAACAAAATACACAACAGCTTATCTGAGCATTACGAGACACACTTTAATTCAATATTTTAACACTGAATTTAAAAATAAATAAAATAAACAGGAGTATGGTCTTCTAATGAGTTTGTAGTAGTTGTAAGGAGTCCAGTGTACTGTAGTAGGTGTGAAGCCAGATTTGACCACCATTACCTGTGAGTACCATACATGTATTTTATGAACTGGAGAAAAAACTGACCCCAGGAACGTCACATAAAAAACTATTCTAATGTGCTGTTGTATTGAAATATTGTCGTAAGAATTTCAGGATTGTCCTGATTTTTGTACTGATCAGGTTCTTCCTTATACACCATTAAGCATTCTTCAGTTGTCTCTCTGGGCAAACACTAAAAAGTTCTATGTTCATATGTAGAACCCTACAACTCAGTGTTTCCCTATCAGAAAATTCCAAATACAACCCTTTCAGGAAGCTACAATCCTTAATTATTCAACGAATCATTAAGGAACCCTTGAAGAACCTTTTTTTTTTTTTTCCTAAGAGAGTACCTTAATCCCAGATAATCCCCATTGTTTATTATTCATAAATCAATCTCACAGTCTGCCTACTAAATAAATATAGATAAAATGGTGAGATGAGAATTGTTACTGTTCTTCCACAGATACACTGTCAAAAAAAAAAAAAAAAAAAAAAAAAAAGGTCAGCGGTACGAAACCCTTCCATGACTCCAGGTGGTCACTCCTGATGCTGAATAAAGTGGACAATAGAGGTGAGCAGGCCAGAAGCCAAAGCCAGCGTCCAGGCACTTTAATACGAGTCACTGATCTCCCATTAGAGCGAACACAAGACCTACATGATTAGTCTGCTTAGATTGTCAGACACCTCCACAACACAGCCCAAAGCTACATCGTCCAATATCAACTGTGACTGTTTATTCAATTTCAGTGTCTACAATTGACACATTTGGCCTGTATGGATTTTTTTTCGCCCTCGGCAGTCGTCCTCAAGGTGATCACTGTGCTGCACTTGCGTTTTCTTAAGCCTAACTCATACTGACATCCGTGGGTTAAACGATATCGATTTCTGCACATGGAAGGATGCCCCTTGCTGCGCTCCCTCCTCTCTGGTCCTCTCTCTCCCTACTGGATGAGTGGGATCATTAACCGCTACATGTGGGTTTAACTGAGCACATGCAACGGCAGGAGCATCACAAGAAAAACACAATGACGAGAGCTCGAGGAAAGAAGAGGAACAAATTCTGATAAGGAGGATATATAATCAGATGAAGATGGTAAGTGGGTGTCGTGCTCGTAATTAAACATGCCGCAGAGCCCGGAGTGACCTCCATATGCTTGCTTTTAGTCACATTAAGGTCATATTAATTACCTCCCAGAATGACCTGCATATGGTTACTTTTAATCTAAGTGGCCTGCTCGGGCCTGTGCAGTGTTCAGTGACTCACACCCAACAAGTGTGTGTGTGTGTGTGTGTGTGTGTGTGTTTTCCTGATGTTGGAGTGGAGAGCTTGCAGATTGAGAAAGAGTTGATAAAGGAAAGGAGAGAAGAGAGGAGAGAGTGGTTTGGACCCGTGTGAAATTGTGAAATCAAACAAGTGAAACACGTCGGGGTGCGAAAACTAGCGCCGCTGCTAAACTGCGTTAATCACCGCACACTCGGAGTCACGCAATAAACGCGCAGAGAACGCGCAGAGAACGCGCAGAGACCCCCTTCACACACACACACACACAGACACACAGACACACATTCTCTTTCTCCCATTAAAACCCTGACTCGTCTTTCAGGAGCGCTATGGCACGGCTAATAGCCCCTCATAACCCACATACCGAGTTAGAAGTAGTCCCACGACGCCGGGTGTCCACTTAAACAAGCGGATAATGACAAAAGGGTGTGTGTGTGTGTGTGTGTGTGTGTGTGTGTGCCCGCGTGTAGGGGATTGCTAACCATTATGGTCTGGCCCTCCATAAACCTCCAGTTAGGTCAGGAACTGTTCCAGTGTACTAATTGCCATACCGTATAACTGTGTTATCTGTTCTTTATTGAACGCACATTAACCCATCTAGGCCTATAGCTAGTGTGCGGGGTTCGACGTGCCTAGCCTGTGTTTACCTCTTTGATTCAAAACGATCCGTAAATCCTGGTCAAAGTCTCAGATAGCCTAAAGTAATGAAATCACGACACTAGCTGGACCTTTGCCTTCCTGCTTTGGTAATAGGCCTAGAGGAAAGTGATGACTGGGGATGAACAGCACTTTTTTCTTCTTCTTGCACGCAGAAATATATATATATTTTTTTCCTCCCCCTCATTGGCAAATGTGTACGCATTTTACGCATACATAATTTTAGACATAAAATACGGTTGTATTTCATGAAATATAGGCTAAAGCAACCTTACGAGGAGCGCAGTAGAGGCCTAGGCCGAACAGATTTGGTAACTAACCAACCAATTAATAATAAGAAATTATTTAATTAATGAAAATATATAGTCTAGAGAGAGAGAGAGAGACCCGTATAAAATGGACAGGCCACGTTCATTTTCATGCACTAAAAATATTAAATTGTGTTGGGTTTTTTTTAAATATATGTTTCAAATAGCTTATTAGGATTTCTTTGGGCCAGGGCTACCCCTGTGCAGTTGTGCATGCTCTATACAATTGAAATGCAAAGCGACAGGATCTAAATGAGAGCGGCTATAAAAGCCAACGCATCCATAAACGTGTCGTAAAACGTCCCAGCCGTCCACAGTGGATGAAATGTGGCATTTATGAGTCTGCACTGATGCTCAGCACTCCTCCAGTCTTTCTGCTCAGCCACTAAGAGGACTCGTCTCTCTAACACAGCCTGACACTTCTTTATATCCTTTATATCCAAGCGCCGGAGACGCGTTTCACAGTCCAGGCGTTTGACTGGCTCTAGAGCTACCCAAAGCAGTCCTAAACAAGCAGTCTGTAGTCGACGCGGTGTGTGCTGGCTTTAGTTTGTGCTCTTACCTTTTGTTCATGGAGTTCCAGTAGATTGGCTCCATGTTCGTCGCCGTGATTCCGAGTAAATCCACCAAGATTATGAGGAGAAATCCCAGCGCGTTTGCACAGCTCGGACTCGCCATTTCAAGCCCAGAACCCGGTCTGCGTTCCCCCATCATGGATAAAGGAGATCCTCCACCACCACCAAAAAAAACCCCACACACACAGTAGGAGGAAGCCTTTAGGAACAAAGCCTAAAGCTCAGTAAGGCTACAGAGGGGAATCCGTCAGTGCGTTAAGGTGCAATGTGTCTGCATGGATATGAAGACAAAACCAAAAGGCACACCAAAACAACCCGCAGGGTTTATTAATGTCAAGTTTGGATTATCCGCTTTGAGATGAAGCAGATGAAATCCCACTAAATATTCTGTAAAGGCACACTTTACAGACTAGTCAAGTATTTCTTAATTGTTGGCTTTATCTTCTTTCCCTCAAAGTCTGTGCTCGGTCAGTCGTGGAAAGAAAACTCCACTAATAGCAGCGATCCTGACACAAAGTCGCTTTTTTTAATCCGGGTTTGTCAGTTTGAGCCTACAATTGGCAAGAGTCTAATTTTATTGAAATTCTCGCGCTGTCTTCAGCTGCAAGATCTCTCTACTTTCCCATTCCCCTTTCCGTCCCTCCTGTCTTCTTGTTGCGTTTTTCTTCCAAGAGATGAAGGATGCAACCACCCCCCCAAAAAAAAATTACCAAAAAAAAAAAATAAACAAAAAATGTATAAATCAAAGAACAGATGAATGTGTGATTAAAACGAAATACCCTTCTTGGCCTCGCAAAGTTCCATTCTCAGAAAGAAAACCGCGACGATGCTTTTCTTTCTTCTCCCTATTTTATTTCTCTCCTCCACTTGCTCTCCTGCGCTCTCCTCGTAATTCCTCCGCGCGCTGAGCTCCTTCACTCACTCCGGCTCCTTCCTGCGCACTGGATCACTGGATTTCGACGAAACCGACCGTCTCTGGCGCGCACGGCTCACATGTGGACACGTAAATAAAAAGTAAAAAAGAAAAGAAAGAAAGAAAAGAAAAAAAGGCAACCAAACAAAGAAATCATAAAGAAATGTTCAACTCTAGCGCATCGATGAATGTCCTTAATAGAGACGCAGAAAACGAGTGCGCAGTGGCGCTGGATGGCTAAATCCCGGTGGGTTATGGCTTTAGTAGAGCGCTTCGTGCTCCTGTCTCCTTCACTTGCTGCTGAAAAGCCTTGTGGTGAGATTTGTCCTAGCTCGCTGACAGACTGACTTGTTGGAGAAAAGGAGAAGGGAGGGGGGAAAGCCCTATCTTCCGGCTGGCGGCCGCACTAACGGAGTGGATTTTTCTTTTGGGGTTTATTAAACGTAACATGAGGCGCTGTTATCAAGCCTGCACAATTCGACCAAACCCTTTATTGTTCTGCTCCATCCTGAGAATCCACACTTACACGTTCCCAAACCACATATCACCGTACTAAATAATAAAAACAGGCTAGTAGCGTACAGAATGCTCTAGCTATAGAAACGCGTGAACGCGCTATAGTGCGCCCCCGGGTGGACCCACCGGAAACAGTGCATGCCATATTAACACCATTTACTCTAATGAGTTTGCTACCAGGCGTCAAATACCCTGCGGCATATATAGGCTACACTAGATTTAATTTATATCCCATATGTGATTATGCAAATAAAGAGCAATGCATGACCGTTTATTCTGTCCACACCTTCCCCAGGGTGTTAGTGTTACGTGTTAGTTGGCTGCAGACAGGTGTAACAGGTAACACACTAACTATATTATATCTGTAACAGGTACTGGATAATGGGGAGTGAAGCAATGACGCTGGAAAGCTTTGCCTGCAGTGCCACCATGTGGAAATAATGAGGTACAACACCTTCCTACACTCCTAAAAATAAAGGTTCCAGTTAGAACCAAAAAGGGGGTTTCAGCCTGATGCCAAAGGAGAACCCTTTTAAGTTGGATTGTTAAGTTACATTTTACTCTGATGTTCTTTAGAGAACCATCTATTTACTGATGCTTTAAACAACCCAGAAATGTTTCTTCACAGCAACGCTACAAGGAACCATGTTCTCTAAAAAAATATGTTCTCTAAAAAAAAACAAAAAAACAAAAACGCTTAGTTAGTGCTTTACGGAACCAAAGTAAGGTTCTTAAGAGTCTCACAAAGAACCTTATAGGGTTAAGGGATGTTAACTTGAACAACCAATACACTGCTCTGAAGAACATATAATAAAACATAAAGAACTTCTTTAATCTCCAAAGAATCATATAGTTCAACTCAAGAACCCTATACAATGAAAAATGGTTTGTGACAAGAAGAAGGTTCTTTGGAGTACCTATGTGGTTATAAAGAACCATTAAAGAAGCTATATTTTTAATAGTGTAGGTAATGTTTATTAAGGACAAGGTTCCCAAACCTCCTTGAACCCCTGTCTTGCATATTTTTGTGTTCTCCCTGCTCTAATATTTTAATATACACACTTAATTTCAAGAAGGGCTGTCAATTAGCTGATTAGCAGGGAGCAGGGAAAACACTAATGTGTGTAGGACAGGGACCTGTGGGGTAAGATACAACAGTCAGAAGATTCAAGGTTGGAGTAATATTTCAACAGAACAAAGATGAAATTACACTGTGTAGGCTTAGTGATAGCATGTGATTAGATGTGGTCTCCATGTAGAATACATCATTTGGATGTTAATCTGTTACATAGCATTGAGTGCACTGGATGTTCTCTACACATGCTGGACCTACAGCCAGTGCTTCTCTTCCAGAGTGGACAGAGGAGTCAGTCAGATGTAGAAACGGCCTGTAGCTCGCCAGCACATTCTGAGAGAGAAGGGGGAGAGAAAGAGAACGAGAATGAGGAGAGAGAGATGTGAAAATATGTCAAAGAGAGAGAAATAATGAATGTACAGTAGCCTAGTGTGAGCATTATAGCAGATGCAGACAGAGTCGGACAGGCGGAAAACGACAACAACCACATGCTGGAAATATCAGTGATGATGAGGAGTCTGCAGCACCTTGGATGAGAGCGAGCTAGAGAGATACCAAAAAAAAAAAAAAAGCGGGTTGAAGGGCTGAAGCCAAGGCAATGACATCAGCAAGTTTAACAGGAAATAAAAAGTCAGGAGATGTGCTGGCACAAAGTGAGAGAGAGAGAGGGTCTGTGGTTGTGCTGGTCAGCTTAGTGAGTTGCAGATGCTGCATTGGACCCGGGCCCATTTCGGAGCTGTTCATTTATTCATGATGACCTCGTTATGAGTTCTGACCTTAAGCTCTGCCTCATACCGCATCCACTCCCTACAGACTCCATCCAGACTGTCCTGCAGCTGCTGCAGCCCACAGCACACACATATGCATACACACACACAGGTAGACACGCAGAGACACACATACGCATTTAAACTAGCTGAGTTATCACACTACAGAAAGTTGGACGAGGACACAAGTAACAGAAATAGTCATGGAAAAAGTAATAACAGAGAACAAAGTTTGAAAAATGATGAGGAAAAGTGATGAGAGAGTGAAAATAAGAGAGAGAAAGGAACAGAGAGAATGAGAGCAACAGAGACAGAGAGAGCCAAGTGAAACACACTAATGAAGAAATAGTGCTTCAGTAAGGTATTATATGGGACAGAGAAGGAGGTGTGTGTGTGCATGTTCACACTCTTGCCTGTCCTGAAGTTGAGATATCTCCTCTGTATGTTTGTGTTGTAGAGTTTGTCTCTCCCTCTGAGCCTTACTCGTGCACTCCTCCCTTACACTCTGGAATGCTGTCAATACACACTCCCTCACACGTTCCTGTATGTATGAGAGAGAGCCAGGGAATCACACACAGAGGGATCAGATGACTGACAAGACAAAGCAAAATTGAGCTAGATACTTATTCCTCACATATCCTGTAGCCTCAGTGACCAACATAGAAGACAGTTCCCTGGAACGCAATACGATCACTGTATTCAAAGGCCAATGTGTTCAACAAGTAATGTTTGAATGAGTGATGTGTTTCACTGGAAACATATTTTTAACATGATATCATGTGAATGACAGCCTAAAAAAATATGTTAATGTTATGATAAAGTTGACTTATATGAAAATGTCTTTTCAAATCATGTGACCCGTTTGACGTTATTGTTGCATGTTTGTTGTTTTGCGTGCACTGTTTTACTATTGCATAAGATCTGAGATTTTTAATTCTAATGTACGCACATTTATTATTTTATGCAAAGCATAGGTTCTTCCTAGGTTCAACTCATGTTGCTACCATATCTATGAGTTGAACCTTTGAAGAACCTATGATTTGCATAAAATTGTACTCAATTAAAAGTGGAAGTGAAGTCAAGGTTATATACTTGAGTAAAGGTTAAAAAGTGTCTGTCTGAAATGACAAGAAATAAGTGAAATTAGAAGTTAATCTTCAGTAAGCACTTTAACCAGTTCAAGCCTATCCCAGGAATACTGGGCGTGAAGCAGGAATACACCCTGGAGGGGTTGCCAGTCCATTGCGGTACAGGACACTATCCACACAGTGTATATTCATACATTCATTCTCACATAGGAGCAATTTCAAATAGCCAGTCCACATACTGGAATGATTTTAGGAGGAAACTGGAGAATCTGGAGGAAACCCATGCAGACACATGGAGAACATATGAAACTCCACACAGGCAGTATCCTGAGATCAGAATTATACTGGGGTCCTTGGAGCTATGAGGCAACAACGCTACCTGTTGTGTCACTGTACCTGTCTATTTTAAATACAGCTAATAATTCAAGTTTGAATGCACCGAAACATGATTTATTGTATTGTAGAGAGAAAAAAAAAAGCTCTTTGAGATTTGTAAATTGAAAGTTTTCATGGAAATGTAGTTAATTCTCAATTAATGGACAATAACAAACTACAATAATGTAAAATGGTTCTCACTTCTTGGCAGGTAAACCTATATGATTTCAGCTTTCACCCATGTGCTTAAATGTTAAGCTGCACACCGGCCAACTCCTCCTTTATTCTCCTGAAGGATTCCTGCACTACCTGCCCTTTTTCATCCTTCATCCCCTCCCTCCATCCCAGCCATCAAGGCCTGAGCTGGGCCTACAGCTCTACCTGCAGGGCTGCCTACAAGTGAACACTAAGCCTCTGAACAGAGAGAAGTCCAGTGAGAACAAGAGGCAGACAAATGGCCAGAGGAGCAGATCGAGACTGAAAGGGAGTTGGACCTAAATGATGAATTAGTAGGAAAGATTGAGGGAGACAGAAGGGAGAAAGAAACATAGACGAGGAGAGACAGAGAGATAGAAGAAACACAGAGAGATGGAGTGAGGGGGGGATAGAGAGAGAAGGAAAGAGAACGATGGATGATCAGGGCTGGCAGGGTTGAACGTATTCGGTTTTTGAAGATGAGATCAATCTCAGGCCTTGGCTGCCGTACACTATCCCCAGAGAGCAATTACACAAGCAATTACAGACCATTACGCAAGGTCTCCCTCACAGCTCCAAACATACAATGGCAGCTCCCTAACTGCCGCCACCGCCTTCAGTCCATCTCCCGCTAGAAGGCAACGGAGAAACATGCTCGGGACCATGTTACACTGTTCATAATTAGTGTAGGCAGAGCAAACCGGGTCAGAATTCTCTTGAATATCTTAGAAATATTTGTACAATCAGGGCAAAGTTCACTGCTTCAGAAACCACTCACACTCATTAACTAAACTAAAGTCTGGAACCAGCTGATTAGTCATATTATGTTAAAACAAAAGGCAATTAAATGTGCCATCTGTGATTTTGCTGAAAGTGAGCTGATAGGAGTTGTTTTGAAACTTGAAATTGAAACAAATACACTCCCTCTCTCTTGGTGTTACCTTCAAAACCAAGCCTCCAAAGCATGCTAGGTCAATTCAGTTTGCTTCACTTCGAATCAGTTCAATTCAATTCAATCCTCCGTTGCCATTTTAGGCCTGGTCAGGGTTGCAGTAGATCTGGAACCTGGATCTGGGTGGGAGCCTGGGACACACCCTGAATAGGACACCAGTTCATTGCAGGGCAGCATGTACACAACCACATGCATGCCTTCACCTGGGCAGTGGTGGCTCAGAGGTTAGTTGCTGGACTACTGATTGGAAGGTTGTAAGTTCAAATTGTGGCACCACCAACCATTCCAACCAAGCAGAAGCAACAGCCGAGTCTACTTAAAGCTAAGATCAACAGGTGGAATCAGGTGTGGCACCTGCTTGATTCGAATGAAAACCTGCACCCACACCAGCCCCTTGCGGATAAGACCGGACACCCCTGACCTACTGGTACATTGTCTGGGAGGTAAAAGTAACCCAAGCTGAGGCTTGAACCAGGGACCCTGGAGCTGTGATGTTGCAATGCTAACTGTGCCACCCAATTAGATTGATTTCAATTAAACTTACATAACACTTTTAACAATAGACATTGTCACAATGCAGCTTTATAGAAATCCTCAAGTACATGTAGATCCCTAATGAGCAAACCAGAGTTGACAACAGCGAGTAAAAGCTCCCTGAGACAAGCCAAGGAAGAAATCCTGAGAGAAACCAGACTCAACAGAGTCTTCTTCTGGGTGACACTGGATAGTGAGATTATAAATCATTACAGTGTTCGGGTGTAGAAGAGTCAAGGAAAAAGGTACTAAGTGTGTTGAAAGGATGCTCAGTATAAGCATACTGTGAATAAGTGTTCTGGGATGAGCACAGAAGAGTCTTTATGATTACAGCAGCAGTTATTTGAAGGTAAAATTCCTAAAATGTCTAAATGCTAGTGCAAGGAGAGCTTGAAAAGCACAAAGATTTGTATTTGTGTGTGTGTATGTATATTAA
>JANDJT010000206.1:20117377-20130629 GCA_024331685.1 Stegophilus panzeri | reverse complement strand
CATTTTCAGTTGAATTTGGGGAAACCACTTGAAGCATTCGTTGTGTTGAACTATTTCAATTGCTTTTGTTTGATTTTTTCATTGCAAACAGCTGAAAGTCTGTACATTTTGACAATAAAGCTGATTTGCAATGGGGGGTGAATAATTTTGATTGCAGCTGTACATAACATCATGTCACCATCTAACCTTTATCACCTTCAAATTAAGTCTAAGTTGCACAAAACACAATAGTCCCTTAATAATGATATTACAGTTGAATTGGAATGAAAATGTTTCATTCAAACACCTGAATGGGAGTCGAAAAAACATTTATGGCTAATCTAAAAAAAACAAACTGTCGCCTGATAGAAAGATGGAATCACCAGATAAACTCTATACTTTCGCAATTACATAATTACTTTCACAAGCAGCATCGCTATTCATGTAGGAAAAAAACAATTTCTTTTTTAACACAAAACCAATGTTACAGATAGTAACAGATTTAAAGAGGCTGAATGGGGATCAAACTACTACTCTGAAACAGAATGATGTGGGACATGAAATTTATCTTCTCAACTTCTGTTCTAGAGAATGTTTTTGCTGAGATTAACATTAAATGTTAAAGTAACATTGGCTACTTGTTACACTGACAGGACTCTCACACGTCTTGTTATGAAACTCGGCTGGTTATGAAATTCAGCTATACGCATGTGCATAAATTTGATTCCACATAACACACTAAATTAATATTTTCCGACAGGGTGCTGAGTTTAGGGTGCATATAAACAGTGCATTCAGAATTTGTAACCAGAGTAAATTTATCTGGACTGATGAAAATCTATGCATGTAAATGTAGCCACCAATTCTCCAAGCTATACTGGCAATGATGAAACTGAATACACCACGGTGTCATTTAGTCAGCAAATGGAACGTACATTCAGAAACTGAACTAATAGAATTTAGGAAACATTTGTTAAAAACATTTGGATGCGTTTTTGCGTGTAATAAAATAAAATTCATCTGGGCCGAGTTTCCCCAAAAGCATCACAGCAAATAGATCATCGCTAACTGGTACAGCGAGCATCACATTAAATACTCTCCCTACCAGCTAAGCTGATCTAAAAGTCATTTTGTAGTATGATTATTATGATCTAGTGCCACATTGGGTGCGATGCTGGTATTGCAGTCAAATTACAGAATTTCAGTGAACGGCAATATTTAAGTATCTTTTTGCCATGAGGGTATAAAAGCTTTGCAATATGAGAAACAGTAAAATGTTATGCTTGTTGTGACTGTCTACATCTTACCGCTTTACTCACCATTTACAGCCTTTGAGGTAGTTCTCTGGAGTCTGTGTGTATTCTGCCCAGGACCCTGTGAGCATCTGGAGGTTCTGACTGAAATCCAGGCCCAGGCTGAATTCATATGAGAACAACATTAGGTCTTTATATATATATATATATATATATATATATACATACATTTTTTAAATGGCAAAGATGTGATGAATTTTTTTTTTTTTTTTTTTTTTTTTTTTTTTACACAAACCATCCTTCCAAATAAATAAATAAATAAATAAATAGATAAGAGCCAAATAAGGGACAAAATGTACTTACTACTGATGCTGATACGCTGTGGGCTCTGCGTCAGTGTTTTCCTGCTCATCTCCTCCTTCATCCTCTTTTCTCTCCATTGCTGTGGTTGTCTCATCATTTTCATGCCTCTCTTCATCTCTTTGTGTCAATTCTCCAGCTTCCTCTAACTGACTGAACACTGTAGGACAGATACAAGGCATTACAGCACAAATGCAAGGTATTTTTTTTTTTTAGATAAAAAAAAAAGCTCATACATGAAATCCCTGATGAAAATGTGTCAATCATGCATATTTATTTTTTTTGCAATAAAGCAAAACTTATGCAATAGTTTTTTTGGGTTTTTTTTTGCACTGTGATGTTATTACATAATGCAAAATGTCAGTTTGATGTAAAAGTGCTGCAGGAGCAGCAATTCCAAAATAATTTGTTGAATGCACACAATTGCATGTATTATGCATATAAAGTGAAGTGAATAGAAATATTCGTACTGATATGCCTATTTCGCTACATGTTTTTTATGCCACTGAGATGAAGTGACAAATCAAATTGTAACAAATCGTGAACGCCAGGATTACAAACTTAACACTTTAATATGAATCACATCAAACTAACTAATACGACAGAACTGCAGAGAAAGATGCCGAGACACAATAATGTCACCTTTGTCTGGGATTTCACCAGCGTCCTGGTCCTCACTAACTGCTGTTAGTGTCTCAGTGCATGTAGCAGGCTGATTAAAGTCTTCTATCTCCATCCCTTCACTAAGAGCTGGCTGTTTGGCAGCAGATTGAGCCTCCTGTTCAGTGCAGGGTGGACGAGGCTCAGCATTAGGTGGATCTCCATCAGCTTCTGCCTCCTGTTCTTTTCCTCCTAAAATAACCATGTCACTGAAGGTTCCAGGATCGGACATACTCACACCTCTGTCAGTCGTGAAGTGTGTGCGGGAAAGACCTTCAGAAGGTGTTTAGTTTGTGTGTCACTATCGCCCTCAGGCAGAAGCTTGGGCCATTGAGGTAATGTTTCTGGGAAGGCGCAAAACTGAATCCTGAAGACAGATGAAGGATGTAATCAGAGAACATTACACACATGGACTTAGAATATGTCAAGCAGTAATTGACCAGTTGCAAGGACAATTTCCAAAGTAAAAGATACCGATACTAAAACCACTGGAAACTCTAAATGACTAAAACCAAAATTTTCACATCCTGGCTTTAGCATAAAGGTGCACGAACACCGTAGCAGTGATATGCACAATGTGTGAAAAATATCTAACGTTACTCTTAAATACTGTTAATCTAAGTTAGAATCTGAACCGCCACTGACTACTATAAAATTTCCTACCAGCAATCAGGACATGATAATTACAAGAAATGAAAGCATTTCCAGTTAAAATCAAAAGTTTGAGTCCCCCATAAATCCAAAAACAAAACAGTACTTCTGTCTTACAACTCATCTACAAAAAAATAATAATAATAAAATTCCAATCCCTTCAAAATAAAACTGCATATCTTGGAACCCGACCCAACACATCAGCAGAAAAATAAGGAAGAAGTTTGACCCTCTCAGTCTCCAGGTCTGATCTGAAGCAGGCAGTGTTTGACATCTGGCAGTGGATTCACAGAGATGTCAGGAAGAATAACGTGGTGAATATTAATTACATCTAAGAGGATCCAAGGAGATTGAAGACAGCTATAAGGCCAAAGGGAGGGAGCGTCGAATTTTAAAGAACATCACAATCAGAGAGAAATGGAGATGTCTAACTGATAGTTTTAATCAATTAAAATGATTTGAATTGTTCATTTGTTCTATGGGTATGCACTTTTGCAATCAGCTGAATATTATAATCCCTCAAAATCCCTGCTGGAAACACACATGAACTCCATACACAGAAAGCTGATGTATACTAATGTGCACAACTGGTATAAAGTTGGCTTGACGCCGGACGGTCGATATTCGCAGATCTGCGGAAATTAAGGGACCGTCTCTAAAGTTACATACGACATTGATATACACGTTTCTAACTTCAATAGCATTTAAAGGGAATGAATTACAGTCATAAAAACCAACTGTATAGTATTCATGAAGGTGTCAGCGATGATGCAGACCTTTTAGATTTTTGATATTTAATAAAATAAACTATTAAATCATATGTAAATGTGACATGAATTTCACTACCAAATGGGCTCATACACAACATATGCCATCATTTAAAGCTTAGATAAAGAAACAAAAATTTTGCGTCACCTGTCAGAAAATTGCTCGCGTCTTGATTTCCTCCTACCAGTCATTGAAATACATAAACACAGCGCTTCCCTCAACTGAAGTCAGTTATAATCAAAACTCACGCTGCGTGTTTACACACACACAGGACGCCGCCATTATCAGAAGTAAAAGATTTGTTCAGATCTCGCGAGATTTCCGTTATTTGAAACAGCTGCACTACTCGACTCGTCCACAAGAGGGCCACAAATATAGAATAAACCGGAAACAACCGGTTAAGTGTACTGAACGGTTCATCAAATCAAAACGAACAACGAAAAAAGTGCACTCGTTTTTCTAATATAACACTCACATATATTTGCAATGAAAATATAGACAATGAAATCCCATTACATGTAGCTGTCTGAATGAATCAACTTATAAGGCTAGTATTTCAGTCTACATATTTGGGGTATTTAAGTATATAATACTTAAATACTTGTTTACTTTTTTTTATTGTCCTTTTTTCCTGCAAAAAGGACATTCCATCTCAAGTGGTCCAATAATTGCGAAGTTGGTTGCTCAACCATTTTTTATTTTTCTCATTTGTTTTGAGTGATTACCTCTACATCATTGCAAAACCAACATGTTTTTATTTATTTTATTTTATTTATTTATTTTTTACATGGTTTAACTACAACGGCCATCTTTGTGTCATGGCACACAACAAAGCTGTGGTGTTGTCTCTCCTGTGATAAAAGCAATAAATGACTTCTGAGCTGTAGTCGCTTACTGCTTTTATCACAGGAGAAACAACACGACGGCTCTGTTTATGACACTGTTTATTTGTAAAACACCCAACTGAACACTGTACTTCCATATGTGAATAAAACCTATTCACGCGTACCAACTGTACACCTGTACCAACATGATAAATCAGGCTCGTTCTTCAAATCTGGCTCTTGAGGTCCACTGCCCTGCAGAGTTTACATCCAATCTCAAACTCAATTTTTTATTTTATTTTTTTTTTTTAAAAATTTTGCAGCAGAATGCTACTATAGAGGACATATTTATGTGAAAATTTTAGTTTAGTATCTGGTCCCCCACCAGAGCACATGAAAATGAGGGGAATTTTTTAAATTGCACTTTCTCACCCTCATGAAAAAAAATAAGAGAAGTCTCAAACCTGAAATGTTCGGCCTGCACACTATACTTACCTAGGTACCCCCTAAAAAATTAAGACTGAGACCCAAACCAAATAAAAAGACCCTACAAGTGGAACTGTGAGCAATCTTGAGCATTACATTTGGACTTAAGTTCTAAGTCTAAGGAACACGAATGTGCAAATTGGTTATATATTTATATGTACCTTGTAATGTGCTATAGAGAACAGTTTTTGTTCCAAGGAGCTAGGCCCATCCTGAGCCGAGATATTGAGGTTTCCGTAAAAAGTATTTAAAAAAAAACCCAAACAAACAAACAACAAAAAATGTCGAGTAACCTGCATTGGACCACTTGCGATGGAATGACCCAAAGATGAGTTATAAAATACCATGTAGTATGTGATAAGTTTTATATCAAAATATACCAAAATACTGCTTAAAAGTATTTTATACAGTCCTCTCTAAAAGTATTGGAACAGCAAGGCCAGTTTATTTGTTTTTACTATATACTGAAGACATTTGGGTTCGAAAGCTAATTGTGAATATGAGACAATAGATCAGAATTTCAGCTTTTATTTCCTGATATTTACACCTAGATGTGTTAAACAACTTAGAACATGGCAGCTTTTGTTTTAACCCACCAATTTTTCAAGTGATGAAAAATAATGGAACATGTAATTGACAGGTGTTTCTTGTTGCCCAGGTGTGCCGTGCTAGATTGTTTGAACAATTTATAGCTCTGAATGTCTTCACTTGGTTTGAGCCCTGTGATTCACATGTGAAGATTGCATTTGTTGTTAAAAAGGATAAGCCAACATGAAGACCAGAGTTGTCTATGGGAGAAAAGCAAGCCATTCTGAAGCTGGGGAAAAAGAGAAAATTGATCAGAGCATAGTCAATATAACAAGTTATCCTGAAAAAGAAAGAAACCACTGGTGTACTAACAACCAGACATCGAACAATTTGGCCAAGGAAACCAACAGCAGTTGATGACAGAAACTTTGTGAGAGCTGTGATGAAAAACCCCAAAACGATGACATCACCAACAACCTCCTCAAGGCAGCCGTGAAGGTATTACAATCCACATTGGAAGAAGACACTGAGAGCAGAAATATAGAGGCCATACCACAAGATGCAAACCACTCACCAGCAGTAAGAATCAGAAGGCTAGATTGGAAATCGCAAAAGAAAAAAAAGATGAGTCATCAGTTAAGAATGGTGGTGGTAGTGGCATGACTTTGGCTTGCGTGGCTGCTTGTGGAACGCGCTCAGTAATCTTTATTGATGATGTAAATGATGTAACTCATGATGGTAGCAGCAGAATGAATTCAGAAGGCTACCGAAATTCGCCTGTAATTGCAGTTATTGCAAAAAAAGGGATGTACAACCAGGAGGGGTATGGTGGCTTAGTGGTTAGCATTTTTGCCTCACACCCCTGGGGTTGGGGGTCTGAATCTCACCACTGCCCTGTGTGTGCAGAGCTCTTCCAGTCTTTAAATGTCCAGTTTCGGTCAGCAGTTTCTGAAATACTCAAACCAGCCTATCTGGTACCAATATACATGCCACTTTTTCTTCATTCTGATGTATGATGTGAACATTAACTGAAGCTCTTGACCTGCATCTGCATGATTTTACTGTGCTGCTGTCTTATGATTGGCTGATTTGATAACTGCATAAATGAACAGGTGTTCCTATTAAAGTAGACAGTGAAATGAAAGTAAAAATTCTGATCTATCGTCTCATTCATTTTTGTTTTATCTCAATCCCAAAAGTCTTCAGTGTATAGCAAAATCAAAAGAACTGGCCTTGCTTTCCAATACTTTCGGAGGGGGCTGTATAGTAAGAAGCTGTATCTGCTTTGACCTTACCAAGAGTGAAAACTGGAAGGATCAATATATTAAAATCACAGACTTGTCAGATAAAACTTTATAATTCCTAGGACTCAAAGTGTCAAAAGCTTCTAGACCTCTCTGGAGTCCCGGTTCATTCCACATGAACCCCCTAGATAACAGATTACCTGGCTTTTGTGTTGGCATTTTCTGTAAATCATACTGTACATTTTCAGTGGTGAGCCACTCAAGGACATAGTAGGTTCCTTTTACTGTTTGACTTCATTGTATGCTTGGAATCATTGTTCTGCTGATAAGTTTAGTGCTCAATGAATTCCAGCTTATAAATTCAGGACATCACATTCTTCTCCAAAACAGCTTAGCATATTCAACAAATATTCTAATCAAATTTTCATGTGGTTCTTCATTAAAGGTGAATTGTCAGGCCATTGTGAGGCTTTGCTTGTTTAATGGATCAATATGTCTGTAAGCTTTGTCTCTGTTTTCAGCAGTGTTTCTATTAACATCCAGTTCCTGGATATTTCTTGCACATTCAGGCAGGTTTGCTGACGTACAATCCATCCATCTTCTATACCGCTTATCATACACCGGGTCTCAGGGGAGCCTGGAGCCTATCCCAGGGGACTCATGGCACAATGCAGGGGACACCCTGGCTGGGGTGCCAACCCATTGCAGGGCACAATCGCATACGCACACATACACACACACACATTCACGCACTACGGACAATTTGGAGATGCCAATCAGCCTACGACGCATGTCTTTGGACTAGGGGAAGAAACCGGAGTACCCAGAGGGAACCCCCGAAGCACGGCGAGAACATGCAAACTCCATGCACACAGGGCAGAGGCTGGAATTGAACCCTCAATCCTGAAGGTGCAAAGCAAACATGTCTCCCCTTTTGTACATGGTGTGCCAAATGTGTCCTAGAACTTACAGTGGGTTGTAAATTGTCTATCCAATTTGTGGTATTTGGTATTTATAGCCTACGTGTATCAGTTGATGGACATGCATACCAGCCTTGCTCTTGTTCAAAAAATGGCAAAGACAACAATAGCTATAATGAAATCATTTCTTCTAGTCTATTTTCTAATTTTTGTACAAGTGCACAAGTATTTATGTGTCAGGTGAACCATATACATACCATTTACAGATTTACAAAAATGTATTTTTTTTAAAAAGTGTAGCTTTACAGATCAGCAAGTGATGAAATAGCTGAATTGAGGTTGAGTGATCATACAGGATGTTATACAGTTTCATTATCTGATTGACGACAGACAATTATGGTCTTTTTTTAACTGCTTGCATTTGTAAATAATGAATGTTCATCTGTAATCAATACAGATTTTTTTCAACCAGATTCCTGAGCAAATATCAGAATTTTTTTTCTAAATTTGAGAAAACAGAACAAAACTCAGAACATCATCCTTAATGATAATCATTTATTAAGTACTCATTTTCAAACAAAAACCCAAACTATTTACACTCTTATTAATCTGTACGTTATCGTCTATTTTCAGTAAGATTTCACCTTTATATTTTAAAAGTTTAGCTACAGGACAAACTTAACAAGTAGAATGGGAATTAGCAAATGATTCATTGCGTCACCTCCACTACAAGTTACATGCAAATGTTGAAGACAATGAGATTCCAACTCAATACTGATCTCCCTTCGTACTAAGACGGTGGGAGTTGAGAAATATCTGAGAAATTCCAGATGTTACTGCAATCATTACTCAAGTGTTTGGTTTGGAGGATAGGTTTTTGTTTGTTTGTTTGTTTTTTTGTCAAATTATGATCAAGGGTACATGTACCTGCAACCTTTGTTATTGAAGATATGTGATCTTTACTGAACAGGGCCTTTCACGCATGGTAACCCATCATCCTGATCACTCCCATCGTAATCTCATTAAACTAACTAGTTTAATTAATCACCACCCATAATAAAAGGGCATCATGCACATAAAGAACTCCAATCATTTTCACAGACATTACAAAGCAGAACCATTCTGTTAGATAAATCAATCACTGCATGTCTCTGTTTAACAGCACTGACACGGTGTTAAAGCTGCATGCAGCTCAAATCCTTGTCAAAAAATGACCAAAACCAGCCAGCGAAGTTAGACAGTAAATTCAGTTAATTCCACTACATAATCTACTAATCAGTCCAAACTACATCTTCTTTAAAACAATGCCTCATTTTTCGTCATGCTGCATGTTCTGCAACATAAATAAATCTCAAACTATTTAGTTAGAATTAGCCAGATTCTAGCTAAACTGACAATATGTCTTTTAATGTTAAATTTAGGACTGATGGGATTTGTAGGTCACATACACACCACACTTAATCCTCAACCAAAGCTCTGATCATGTTACTTAATGACTCGTTTAGTTCAGGAATAAACATGGGAGATAAAATCTAATTAATTAAACATGTCAAGCATTCTTCCCCAAAGTACAGGCTTGTCTGTACAGTTAAGGCATGGCCTAAAGGGGGCAAAAAAACAAACAAACCCCAAAACAAAATCACACACGACAGAGAAAAGCAGTAATCACATATACAGTTTACACAACAGCCAGGAGCCGTGCGTATGAAGTCTGTGTGTGAATATGGTTTAATCAAGACAGCAGCTGAAGGAAGTGAAGTTTGCGTTTGATACTGGATGATGACCATGCTTGCATGTGTGTTTAGCAGACCTCAACATGTTTGTGTGTGTTAGCCATGTATGTAATTAAGGGTTTTAACAGTTTGTACAGGTATTGACTGTCATAGTTCAGGAATTCCAGTATCCTGCTCTCCGATGAAGTTGATCACCTACTGCGGGAGTCAGCAAGCCATGGAGGTACATCACACTTCTATCGGTTCAGTCACTTCACATCATGCAGGAAAGGAGGTGACATCTAAGTGCAGGTAGCATCTGTAGTCTTCCTCAGAGACAGAGACAGAGACGGAGACAGAGAGAGAGAGAGAGAGAGAGAAGTATTAAAGAGGAGATTTGGAGGAATGAGAGAAAATCCGGCCACTGTCCTTGTTAGAAGCTCTGGTATACTGGTCTGCAAAAAAACCAAGAGACAAGTGTATAACATGAAAGAAATTAAACAATGCCTTTTTTTTTTTTTTTTTACATGACATAAATGTACATTTTAATTAGTGCCATTACCGGACAGACAGTTCTGCTGCTGCAGTCAAAGGCAACTCCACGCTGAAATTAATCCACAGCTGTACAGAAGCTTTGTTCATCTCCTCAAATACTCGTCTACTCCTTAGACAATCTGCACAATCCGCTGAAATAGTCTCTGTTCATCAGCCAGAAACAAGCAGTTCATAAATGTTCTTTCCTGCATCTCGAGTACTTCCACAGGAAATCTCTGAAAGGCCGAACATGGAGTAGAATGTATTCCTCAACATTCAAAATGTCTGATGTCTTATTAGCCTACTTCATTGGTGTGTGATCAAGATTATGTTCAGTTCTAAGAATTGCTGAGTTAACAGGACAAAAAAAAAAAAAAAAAAAAAAAAAAAAAAAAAAAAAAAAAAAAAAAAAAAAAAAAAAAAAAAACCCACAGCATCACTTATGTACATTCTCAGAAGGAGGGAACATCATGCCTGTTTCGGTTCTCACTGGAGGGGCTTTAGCTGGATTTGAAGTGTCTGGCCAGCCATGCTTCAACAGCGCCCTCTGTCTTCCTCTACATGTCCCCACAGGTTCCTCACAGTTTTGAGTGTGTGAAAAGTGCATAGTGAGAGCATCGAGGCAGTGATCGTTCGCTCGTTATCTTCAGAAGGATGACGTCAACTGCTGCGATACTCCCTTCGTCCACATGGAAAGAGAGAGGCTAATTACAGTCCCCAGGCAATGTGGACAGAGCTGAGGTCATGAATGTCCCTCACGTTTTTCTGTACTTTCCAGCATGTCACGGACATGTCCATCTTTGTATTTTCATGAAACAAAATCAAAATCTAGAGGCCAGTTCTAGATACTCTGGGGAAGAAAACTCTTAAAGCGTCAACAATCACATTCATGCATTTCAAGGTACCAAAAAGAAATGGCCTGTGCTGTTTTTGTCCTGTCTCCCCCCCCACCAGAAACACAAACTTTTTCTCTGAAAAAGTATTTAAATCCACTGTGAAGGAAAAAAAAAAAAAAAAAGGCAAAAAGTAAACAAAAACAAACTCAACAAATTCAGTAAACAAAATACGGTCAGCTTTGTAATAACTGCTTCTCAGCACCCAATCCCCAAAGTCACAAGTATGGAGACTTTCTGTATGCCACACCCATTTCACAACAAGGGGGTGGGGCATGCCGTCATGTGATTACTACAGCAGCTCCTCCCCAACTGTTTCTGAATCAAGTGACCCACCCTCCAAAAAAGGGAAACATCCACAAAAGTCCAAGTGTTTTTCTGTAAACAACCAAAACTCCAGTATGGAATAGATTTTTTTTCTCTCTCTCATCAACATAGTCTTAATGTCTATATGAACAGGATTGTAGAGGCAGTGTCTTCTGGTGGTAGTCGTCTTGATTCTCCATCTGCTTGCTGAACAGGCGTTTGAAAAAGACGCCTTTCGCTCCATTCCAATGTCCGACTACATTTCCATGTTTGCGTTGAATAAAAAAAAAAAATTCCGGCTTCATTGTTTTTTTGTTTTTTTTTTGTTGGATTTTTTTTTTTGTTTTTTTTTTTTTTTTTTTATACCTTTTTTGGAATACATTCAATATTTTTTTTGTAAAAAGACACAACACACTTCACATGGTGGCAATGAAACTAAAAACTACAGGAAAATCATTTCAAAAAATAATAAAAAAGTAGCAGCCCCAAGTGCTCGTTTGTAGTCCAAATACTTTTAACTTGTGTGTATATGTGTATATTAGAGATACATATATGCCATAACAAAGAGTCAACAACAAACAAGTAACATTAGATGAACATTTTTGTGCACATTTTTGTGCACTTGCACAGTTTGATGGGATCTATTTAAGCCAGTCAGTCACTTGCTCTGGAGTAAGAGAGTGGACAACAAGGCAATGTGAGCCACATCCCCAAAAAAATGTGGACAATCCTGTCAATGGACTATCCCCAAGCTACACTAGAAGAACTACAGAGAATGGTGTGCACAATGCACAAAGCTCTTGGTTTATAAGCACGGGAGTCTCTTTACTGAGACACACTCCCTAAAAATAATGTCTCAATGGCAGCAATGAACTCCAACCACTCGCCCTTTAAGTTCTTAGGCACATGTGTGGACAGAAACTCTCTCTCGCACACACAAACACACAATCAAATGCACGCATACACAAAACCTCAGGACTTGGCCCATAAGCCTACTAGAGGCACTGATACGGGTGGTGGACAGAAGAGGAAAAAAGGAAAAAACACTTGCATGCAGAGCACTGCTAAGTATAAAAGAAGCTAAAGCTTTTTTTTCTGGTTGCATCTACAGCTTTCATATCCATCTGGGGATGAGGAAATGACGGGGGGGGGGGGGGGGAAAAAAAAAAGAAAGGATGGGTTGTGCCATTGCCCTCTGTCCCCCTCAGTCAAATACACAAACATGCTGCAAATATACAACACAAACATACATTCTCACACACTTTTCACTCATGAAGTACAAAATTCTAAGTTGCTTGAAAAAATCACAAAATGGCCTCTTGTCATTTTATACATCTTGGTAAGCAATGTAAAAAAAACAAAAATAAATCTGTGCAGACCGGTATGCTTTAAACAAACACACCCACTCACTCAGTCACACACAAAAATATTATTCTCCATAACATATATCTTAACCTATTTTTTGTCATTTTCTCACTCTCTTTTTTTTTTTATACAAGTGCAAATCTTCAAGTTTTATGAGCAAAAATCTTATTATTTTATATAGCTTTTTATAGAAACTTTTTTTTAATAAAGAAAGAAAAAAAACAAAACAAAACAAAAAAAAAAAACAAACAAAAAAAACAAAAAAAAACAGTGTTTGTCTTCAAAGATAATTTTGTCTTTTTCTGATACGGTTTAAACAAACAGGACGGTCCCCCATTATCTCAACTACCTCCATGTCCAGTTTTAGTCATACACACAAACACACATTTTTATATATTATGTGGGAATATTTCTGAATCCATACCACATACCTATAACATGTAAAACCTTCTTTAAAAAAAAAACAAAACAAAAAAAAAACAAAAACAAAAAAACACCAAAAAAAAAAAAAAAAAAAAAAAGCCTATCTATATACCACCTTCAAAAAGTGCATTAGTTTGAAAAAGGTGCTTATTGAGTAAGTGCCAGAAGTTTAATCACCCCCAAATATCACCCCTTTCCCCCCCACCACACCACTACAGAGGAAGCCTGAAGCTGTAATGGGTGTTAAGGAGTAACAATACTCTCTTTACACCAAATTTATACTTTAGCTGCAGTTTCCTCTCCACACACCCCCACTCTCTGTTTATCCTGGCTCTTCAACCCTCCC
>JANDJT010000206.1:20100769-20116131 GCA_024331685.1 Stegophilus panzeri | reverse complement strand
TATATATCTCTGCATGTGAATCCAGTCTGTATTTTTGTGATTGCTTCATACAGCAGGTGGTTTATGTAGTTGTGCTGAAGTGTTGGCAGGGTCCTTTAGCACTTGAGAAAACATGAGGAGACTGCATATTGGCGCTTAAATTAGAAGTAGTAAAATGATACATGAGCTCTATTTTATTTTATACAGCTTACAAACAAAAATATTACTCTTGTTGGCAATTTCTCTTCCAGAACTATTGCCAGAACCCAAAAAATGGTCATACTGCACTTTTTTTCCTGAGCATCATCAGAACCGTTTCTGCACCACTCAGCTCTTTTACTGACAGCATAACCACTGGGAAATGGCAGTGGATGAAGCACTACGTCTGACAGCGAGGGGAGGGTCACCACTAGTTTGTGACAGGGGCTTGGGAGCGATATACTAAAAATTTTAAATAAGGGATAATTTTTGGTCAGAGGCCTCAAAATAGTCATTATTACACATTCTTAATAAATTCCGATAATATATTCGTAAGCAATGCAAACAGTGCTTTTTAACTTAAACAAAAACTGGGACAGTGTTTCCATTGTATTACAGACATGATGCGTTTTGGTGAAGCAACATAAAACTGAAGAAACTATCAAAAGAATCCTACTGGATACATGGAGATTAGTAACATTTGCTCTATAAGCAAAACATTTGTCCTTTGGATGACGCTGTACTAAGTAAGTATTGGACACGTCAACATATTTTTCAGTAAATATATTTCCAACGAAGCTATTCACATGAAATTTTTACCAGGCATCAGTATTAACTCAAGAAATCCGTAAATATAAAGAATTCACAACGTTAACGTCCATAAATAAAGTTGTGTGTAATAAAGTGGAATGAGACAGGAAAAAAGTATTTAACATGCTAAGAAAAAGCAGTTCTCCAAGGCAAGGAACCAGCTGAAATCCACAACCTTTGAACTAAAAATCTGATCTGATGTCATTTATGCAGATGTATAGAAAATTCTGAAGGGTTCACAAACTTTCAAGCACCCCTGTATTCTTCAACCACAAACACTGTACATTTAAATTATGTAGAGTATTAATTCTAAACCAGTAATTTTTTTTATTTGTTCATAATGCGGTTTAGGTGTTTTACCTGCAGAGGAAAGCTATTCATGGTCAGTCCACCCACCTCCTTAGAGAGCTGGCAAGGAGGAGATAAAATGTTAAACATAATCACACACACAGACTTTAAAATTACTGGCACCCTTGAAAAAAGTTTTGATGAGATTGATTTGTCGTTAGTTGAAATATGCGAGGGGATATCTTTTAGAAGAATAGTGTTCATCTCTCCAATACAGTTCCCGAGCAAGTAAAAATCTATGCTACGAGGCATGTGGTGGACCCAACACCTTACAAACTTGATTCAATCTTTATTTTGTCTTTCGTCTATAAGTAATTTATACAGCTGTTTAAGTTTGAATCATTGTGTCTATGTAATTCATTTCAATCATTTTTAGATTCTTTTGAATGGTGCCAATAATCCTAGACTTGACATTTTAGTCCCAATAAAGAACATATTGCTAAATAATACATAACTGATTAGAGCACCATCTCTTTATCTTATGTAAAACCTCACACACCTGCTGCTGCCTCTGATGGTTGGCTTTCTGTTTGGCACGGCGCTCCAGAAACTGCTTGGCAAACTCTTTGGCTTCCACAGTGTCACCTAGATAGGAGCGGATAAAGTCAAGTACCTCGTACGGCGACTCCACCTCCTTCAGATATGCCACAATAGTTGCCACTGAGAGAGAGAGAGAGAGAGAGAGAGAGAGACAGACACACACACATAGAAATCACATAAAAAAAAAAATAACACACTAAAACACAGAACACACAGTTAGCCAAAAAAAAAAAAAAAGCAGAATGGAAGGTAAAATAAGAAATAGTAAAATAACTGAAAAAAGAGGTGTGTGTACCATCCAGGGAGGAGTTAGAGTTGTTGGCAGAGGTGTTAAGGGCATGTAGCATCTGCTCGCACCATGTGGTAAAGCCATCCTGAGCCTTCATACCCTGCAAGAGCTTCAGTAACCGGTCCTCATCCTCAGTCCGTTTGCGGCGATTCATCATCATGTACTGATCACTAAAGAGAAACATTTATGAGAACGGTTTTACACAGAATACTCCAATAACGGCATATTCAATATAAATCTGGATCACCTGGTGGTAAGGATGTGTGAATGTGTGTAGTACCTGAGTGAGGGGCTACTGCGGCTGTTCTTCAAGCCCATGCCACTGCGGAGGGCGCTCTGGTTCTTTAGGGCCTCATCCCAAACCCCCATGCTGCCTCCTGAGGGACTGCTGCCGCCAGCTGCCTTCCCATCCATGCCAGAAGAACCCCACAGACTCTCTGTAGCCCACTGCAAAGGAAAAGACGACACAAAAAATGTATTAAATTTAAATACATGCCATGTTAAATGCATGCCAAATAAAAGCATCAACATAATTTTTTTTAATGACGCATCGTTTTGCTACATATAGGATGCAACATTTTAGCTCAATGACCCAACGTAGACAGACTTCTTTTATTACAGATAATGGTCTTATTCATACGCAAACATGTATACATAAACACAGCCACACCTGTGACACAAGAGTTTCAATGTAAAATGCATAGCTGCACTTTATTAGTTTTATTCGAAGCTTAATAATTATTAATATAACAATAATAATAATAATAATAATAATAATAATAATAATAAAGCTTAATAACATGTGTGTATGAATTGGCTTACTCTCTGCTGTGGGGCTCTTTGCTGCTGTTTGTAGAGTCTCTCAGTGTCCTGTTGAATCTCCAGCGAGTTGATGGACTTGCCCTGCTTCCCCAGTCCAGGCACCGGGCCTGTGCTCCAGCCCGAGCCTGTGCCAGCAGCCCCCTGACGTGGAGCCTGCTGCAGTAACTTCATCAGCAGCTCCTGCTGCAGTACAGACAAAGAGTCAGAGACAGAGATGAAGAGAAATAATAAAATACTCACACCACTAACACAACTGCAAGCACAGTAACAATGAAGTGAAAATGAGCAAGCACCCGAAATCCCAGTAAGTGGGGAAAGGTGTTCTTGAAAAAACACTGTAGTATCCTGTACGTGTCCTCAACATTAACAAGCAGCATGTCTTTGGCCAACATTGAACCTGTTAGCTCGGTTGTCTTAGCCTTGCATTTACAAGACATTATTCAAGTGTTGCCAGTGTCTATTTTCACCCAACAATACACACTGAAATTTTTGAAAGACAGATTGTAGACACAGCGTAGGTCTGACTGCAAACAAATAATAAAACCTTAAACAAAACATAAATAACCTGAATTTCTTTTTATTCTATTTTTACAGTGTTAGGAAGACAGACAAAACTCTATGTGAACAGCTTTGGTAATACTTTCTCTCATGACTGCTTCATCCTATGACATTTCTGAATATATTATATATAGCTGTGTATTTTAAATTTTAAATAGTGATTGAATGCTCACTGTTAGCATTCAATCACTATTACTTGGAAATACTCATGTACCCATGACCAAACCCTAACTGGCTGACATTATAATTTGTCTGAGTAATAAAAATAGCTCTAGCCGTAACACCTCCTTGGGTGTGTAATGCAAGAGGTGGCATGATTTAGGAATGAGTAGAAAGCTACGTTATAAAACAAAAACAAAACAAACAAAAAAAAAAACCCATCAAAACTACCAAGAAAATTTCAAATGTAAATTAAAATTAAATAAAATAATCGTCCCCTGACTATTGTTGTGTCTATACACGGCTTGGACCACGTTACAGCATTAGAGACTGTTGGCATTCCTCACCTGTTTGCGCCTGAAGAGCTCTTCCTCCTCTCTCCTCTTCTGTTCTTCCTGCTGCTGTCTCCTCTTTTCATCCCTTCTTTTTCTCTCTTCCTCTTCCCGCTTAGCCCTGAGTTCAGCCTCTCTTCTCTCCTGGAGCTAAGCCACACACAGATACACAGTGTTAATTGAACCAAGTTAATACTCATGTTATTAATGCTGTTCAGTCTGCAGAGGGCGCTGTTCTCACCTTCTGAAGCTGTTCAAGAGTTGGACCCTGAGTAGAAGAATTCATTGTTAAGTCCCATAGACTGGCCTCACCACCTAAAATAAAGGGAAATAACCTTTTTAAAAAATGCTGCTCTGACAATATGTGCAAAAAGCAAATGAGTGAAGTAACATGCAATACGAAAATCTGTGTGTTTACCTGTCGGCTGTGAGGCTGAGGTATGCATATCCCACATGGACCCTGTATCTGGCACTGACAGTGATCTGTTCATCGAAGGCATCATACCCTGCTCTCCGCACCTACACATACCACAAGTTGAAATTTTAAAAATCATTCTAACAGTACATACATACATGAGTAACAAACATGAGTGGTCTAGAAGTGGTCTAAACTTTACCTGAGATTTCTAAAATAGTTTCCCACATTTCCAATATCCCACTAAAAGCAATTAAAATACTACTAAATAACTCTGACCATTTTAACCTTGCTGTCCCTGGTCATTCTTTTTCTGTAATCCTCCATTTAAAATGTTAAGACCGCCACCCACTCCAAAATACCTTCTAGTTTTGACATCAAGTATGCTTAAGCGATGATATAAGCCAACACTATCCTGTTATGTGTAACATGATATTGCGAGCAGTTCTCCAGAGCCCAGATCTGACCCCATATTCGATTTGGAACACTTAATCTAATCTCCAAGGAAATAAACTCAAATTCCATCTGTACACTGCTTCCCAACCAAATGTCCTGCTCTGCTCAAAAATACACCATGTTTCAAAATCATGTTCTTGTTGTCATTAACATAACCTGAAAGACAGCTTTTCTTTGCACTCCCTTTTTTGTGTGTAGAGAAGTTGATGGGCGTGATGATGACAAATTTACTCTTATAAGAGCTCCAAGACAGAAATCCAACGAGACTGACAGGAACTTTACCTCCATGCAAACAAAGATCAAAACAGATACTTCTAGAGCAAAGAGACATTTCTGCCTCAACACACCTGTTAATGAGTTGGAAAAACTGATGCTGTTGCAGTTGCTGGTAGAGAGCAGCCGTAGCAATCTCTTGCTGCTTCTTCAGCCTGTCCTGATCCAGATTACACTGATGGCACACATATATACACAGGGATTAATATCAGTAGTCTATAAAGGGGAGATGGATTACACACAGAGAGATCATTAGGAATGATTCCAACAGAAGATTAAGTTAAATTGCATTTAAAAACCATACTAACTTTATACCACAGAGCTGCTGAAATCTTAAATCTGAAGGTATTGATTAATTTTCTATTAAAAAACAAACTATTACAGTGTCAGTTGGAATTAAAAACCTTGGGTTTATATAAATGCGCTTGTTCCAATACGTTATTGTTTCAGCCAGTTCACAGGATCTTCTACAGCAGATGCTTCACATAATTTAAGGCTACTAATTAAAGGGTGAAAAATGTGTTATTTATCAAAAGACAAAATATATAACTTGATATGGTAAAGCTTTCTTTAAGCAGATGTTAATTTGATAATTTATGGAAGGAATCTCAAGTGTCTGCACTTTCCCTCCACTTTCCTCTTTTCAGGACTGAGCTTTCTGATTTCTTAGTAACATGAGAAGCTGCAATTTTTTATTGAAAGGGGGGGGGCTGTTGAGGGATCGACTGTACTCAAGAAAGTTATCTTGTGGATGTTCAACGTAACTGAAGACATAAAAAGTATGATGTGTCTGATGAAGAAATTAAAAATGTTAATTGTTGGCAAATTCCTGTGGTGCAAGAGGAATAAAGTACTCCATGAAAATAATTAAAATCAACAATAACACACCACAGCTACCTCCGTATACCAGCACGCCACATGGTTTTATTCCTTATGCAAGTAATGGATCGAAGATAAATGCAGTGTCCTCTTAATATGTACCCTTTCCCTTGGGTAGAACTGGGAGTGTGTGATTTTTGTGTTTCTGTGCATGACTGAATATGTATACTCACCAGCAGAGGCGGTGGGGAGGGGCCAGGTGCAAAGGGCACCCGCCCCCACATCTTAATAACATCTCCTAGAGGCTGGAAGCCCTCATCACAACCGCGCTTCACCAGCAAAGACATGCTGAAGTAGCCTGCCTGGAACCACTCACACATTTCCACTGTGCTAAAGGGGCCTACAGTGAGCCAGACAGGACGATGACAACACAAATAACATTATAAAAGGCTACTTCAAAGAGCGTTTAGAGGCATTTTAAAAGGGGTTATGTGACAGAAACTGTAGAAAACTATTTAAGGGATCATTGAGTGATCTGATTACTTCAGGTGTTTCACCCTTAACTTAATTATGCACCACATTTGTAGTGCATATTAATGGACACATTCCCATGTACTGAAAAAGGAACCAATTTACTCAAAACTCTTATAATGGATATCTAAGGGAAGACAATAAACATTCTGAAACACTGAAGAATTAAGTGTTCTACAAAAACCAATCGAAGGCATTTGAAAATTTTAATTTTAAATCAGTATAAATGTGTCTTTTCCGAGGTGGGACTATTTCTTCGAGGGAAGAATTTTGAGTCATGTCTCATGACTGTAATAGTGTAGGTCTGACTGCACATGAATAATAAGTAAGTAACCTGAATTACTTTTTATTCTATTTTTACAGTGTAACGAAGACATAAAACGCCACATGAACAGCTTTGGTAATACTTTCTCTCATGACTGCTTCAGCCTATGACGTTTCTGGGCATGTTATATATAGCGCTGTGTATTTTAAATGCTTATTGGTAACATTAAATAACTTCCTTTAGAGTTTCATAAGCAAGTTTTGAGTAAATGTGTTTCCTGTTCTTAATTTGGTAGAGGGAACTGTGTCATCCTTCTTGTCAAATGCAGTGTATTAGATTAGAGGCTGAAAGACATTAATTATCCATTTCTGCTTGTGTGGTATGTGCATGTACATGCACCTACCTTGAATCTCTCCCTGTGGGTCTTTGTAGAACCACTTCATGGCAGAGTCGTGGGAGAGAGGTAGGGCGGCTGCAGTGTTTCTGCTCTCCTGCAGTGTTTGGGTGAAACACTCTTCCTCCAGAGATGTGTCCTGAAGAGCTGCAACCATTTTCTCTGCCTCCTGTGTGAACACACAAATCACAGCAACATTTGGGATGTTTTTTTTTAATTATTATTATTTTATTTTTTTTAAACAATACTAAATTTTCCACATACATATACACACACACACACACACACACACACACACACGGTAGTATCTACAAAGTGAAGCAGTGATAACTGGAAGGTCGACAGAACACAGCTTATACACATGCAGGTTATGTCTGGTCAAGTTGTGTATAAATTTTCATTTGGTGGAACGTTGCACCACAGGGCATTAGAAACTTTCCAATACCTGCTGCAGGTGCTTCATGCCCTCATCATCCTCAGGGTCGCCCCCCGTTGGTGGGAGGTCAGTAGCAGCAGAGGAAGAGGAAGGAGGGGATGAAGGCAGACTGGAGGAGGCACTAGGACTCAGCTCAGACACAGGATCTGATAACACTATAGCACATACAGAAAGAAGACAACACATTTGCATTAAAATATACTTATAGTTACTAGGTAATACAAGTAACTACATAGAAAAGTACCCAAAATGATTCAGCTAATATTTGGGCTGCACTGCTCGAACACTGAGTATCAATGTTAGACTAATAATGAACAGAAACACTGGAAAATGTCAAACTGATTTGATGCAAATCCAATTAAAACTTTTTCAAATACAATGCATAATATAAGTAAGGAATAATTAGAAAATAATGTGCAACCCCGAGGTTGTAATGCGGGGTCAATCATTCCGCTTATACCACAGTTACCACACCTCAAGACATTGTTCAGATGTTTATATGTCAGGTTTTTGTCCTTCAAATGGTTGTGTGAGGAAATAACTTATTACGCGTCCCATCTCAAGCCTCCGTTGCTAATTACAAAACGTCATTTTAGAGCTAGTAATAGAGGCTTGAGCCATTGATCTGCAGTTATTGGAGAAGGGCTGAAAGAGAGAGCGCGAGAGCGAGGAGTTTAATTTTTTCCCCCCGTTGCATGCTGATAATATAACAATAGAACAAATAAATAAGTAAATATCAATAAGCCTGCTTGTTCACAGGGTTTTTCATAGTACTGTAGAAAATAAAACGAATAAATAAATTTAAAAATTTTGTATTACTTGTTTACCAGCTTATCACACATGCTCCCTCACGCTCACTCTCTCGCTTTTGTCTTGCTCTTTGTCTCTCCAGTAACTGCATATCAATGGCTCAAGCCTCCGCTTCGCCTCGTAGCCACATTATTTTTCTAATAATTAAACAGCCTGTCGTCAATTATTCCTTACTTTTTCCTGGAAAATAGAAATTGTTGGTCATTGTGTTTGTTGTTAAATGTGTGTGCTGTGGTGGACAGTAGGCTAACTTATGTTATTTCAGTTAACTTGGCGAAGTGATCTGGAACTGTAATGCGGTCAAGACCTGACTGGAACTACTTTAGCTGTACATTTACTGAAAATGAACTGCACACCGCAGAACGTCTGTCAGCCAATCAGAATCTAGAAATCAACAGTGCTGTCGTATAATATAATGTAATATGATTTCATTTCCTATCCTATCATTAGCCAGAGGATTTAAGAAAAAAAAAGAAAAAAAGTAGTAATCTAGCAGTAACACGTTTTGCAATTATTAACATGAATACATTTCATATCAGGATCAGTACCGGGCTTCATCTGCTACTCAAAGCACTGATATTGGCATATCTAAAATGGGGAAAAAGTACTGGTATATTCATAATATTACATTTTAAAGGTAATAAAAAGGAAAAGTGTGGAACTATGCACCGAGTACCTTCACTTGGCATCTTGCTGGGCATGGCAGGTACGGGCTGAGGATCCTCCAGACAAGTGGGGGCAGCAATGGGCATGGACTCGGCCTGAGGAGCATTGAGGGACATGGAGGAAGGAGAGGAGGGAGGGAGCGATTTCACCTCTACCTCACACACAGCTGCAGAATCGGTCTCATCTAACCAAAGGAGAGGGAAGAAGGTGAAACGGTGAGTATGATCATTGTGAAACAATAATTGGGCTAGAGCTGCAACAACTAGTTGATAAGATCAATAATAATCGATTACAAGAATCCTCGTCAACGAAGCTCATTATTGATTAGTTCTTCTGCGCATGACACAGGGTATATTTACTCACTACGTTACTTCTGCTCCGAAAACACAATTCGGAGAGTAAATACTAAAGTTGTGTCCCAAATGACGTACCGCACACTTACACTATGTATTGTGTACTCTACCGACAAGTGTATGAATTTTAGAAGGGTAATATCATCTCAAATGCAACACGAGCATGATGTCAAACGCATGTAATACAACGCCGCTAGCTTTAGCAGAATACCCAGAGTCAATGAAAATTACTTTGTTCAATTTAATGTTTGTGTCACCATTACCTTTTATGCTCAACATGACCTCAACCATTAACAGACGGAGGCATAATCATCGAGTGACAGCAGAAAAAAGCGTGTGACCCTCTAAGTCCTCAAAGGCAGGGTAGCATTTTATATTAAACACAGTCAAGATCAAATTTAACAAAGCGAAGCTTGTGTAGCACGGACACACGGCAGTGATGCACGAGCACAAACTTATGTTTTGGAGAACTTATGGCTTGGAGAAACTGGTGCGAGTTGCTTAAAAGGTTTAGATTAATTCAAGTTTATTGTCATTATATGCTGTATTTGTGCTTATAGTGTAACTTCTGTTGCTTATTATAACAGGAGGGATGTGTTCGTAACGAGGCCACGTTGCTCCTGACTCGCAGTGTAGATGCGGTGATAAACAGTATAACGCAAGTATGATCTGTGATGTCCAACTAAAATGGTATGATCAAAGTAAACGCAAGTAAAACAATAGGCTTAAAGGCAGTGAGGAACAGAAAGCATACGGTGCAGTGAAAGGGAGATTACATTATTAATTTAGGACTGTAGTTTAATTATCAGTGCTTTTTTGTGCATCCATAAAAATAATGCATAAATACTTTATATACACACACACACACACACACACACACACACTAGGGATGTCACGAGAACTGATACTTCGGTACCAACATTCTTAAAACGTGATGGTACTTGTTTTTCTGCACTAGCATTGGAACCGGTTCTAATGGAGGTACCGAGGTTACAATTCTTCCGGACCTCATGGGGGCAGCAAATACGCACAAGTGTTTCAGTCAGTCCACAAGTGGTGAAGAAGAATGCCTACAAGCACACAGGAAAAACTACAGAAGATTAGCTTAGCTTAACAAGTTTAGCTCTGCCCCGACTCGTTGAGAGGAAAAGAGAGGAAAGCTAGTATCGGTTTCCGCTGTGCAACCGATGCTATCGTTCATTTCAAACGAAGCGAGAAAACACCTGAAATTTGGCGAAGCACCTGAAAGACGGTCCTATATTATGTTTGTTTGAGGCAGCCGGCATTGTAGCGGTGAAACCAGCTAACTTTATGCTCCATGTAATGTTAGCGATAGCCCGTTATTTGTTAACGACGCTAATAAATTGCAAATGTTATAAACTACCTCCTAATGGGCTACCGTGCATCGCCATTCAGCCCGTGTCCTGTCAGCAAAATGTAGCCTAATGTCACTAATAATTATTCAAATGTTCATGCTTTTAATAAATCTTTTTGGCCTGCCACCACATCAGTGAATTTAAACTAATGCTTGCATTCAGAGTATAAGGTGTGTGTGCAAGCACATCTGTGTGCATGCGTTTAGGAGTACACCTCCACTCATTGTCAGATAGTGTTTGATAAATAAATCTCTCTCTCTCTCTCTCTCACAGGAGGATGTCCTTTTAATTATATTTTATACCACACTGTGGTATCATCTACTTTCGGTGGTATCGGTACCGACTACTAGATTTTTGGTATCGTGACATCCCTAACACACACACACACAAAACAGGAAATCGCTAAATAACTTTAGTGTTTATTTTCGATAGAACACGAATACAATTCTTTCACTTAAAAGATAACTCCCCACTGCAGCCTCTCCCCCTCCTCCCGATACTCACTTACTCATTTTGACAGAGACCGCTTAATGGTGGTCTTAATGGGCAGCGTTTAAGTGTGTTTTCAAACCTGTAGATCTGTGCTTTGTTACGAAACAGGGACTTAAATTGTTACAGCGTTCTATTTTCTCCTTGGCTCGGTTCACTTTCACAAGAAAACATTTCAAAGCATACCAAAATGTGTTCATTTCCAAATTCAGTTATTTAGTCCTAAATGAGGTGTTCATTCTTAGTACTCTGAGGACAATTTCCATTTGCATGATTTTATTGCTCTATGGAACAAATAGATGAAATATGTGACACATTGAATTAATTGTTTGCCAATTATATGATTGTTCTTGAGTTCAATAGTCAGTTATTCATTCTCAAGAAAGTAGTCAGAGGAAAATTTGGTTTGTCTGTTTTCATATATATGTGTGTATTTCTGTAAATTTGGTTGTGACGGTCATGAGTTAAAATCCCAGTACCACAAAGCTGCTACTACCGAGCCCTCGAGTAAGGTTCTTAACCCTCAACCGTTCAGTTGTATAAATGAGATAACGTAAGGTCACTCTGGATGAGGGTGTCCGCCAAACGCCATAAATGTAAATGGATACTATACCAGCTGAAGTAAGATATGGTTATGGTATCGTATTATATAATATATGGTATTATATAATATAGGGCTGTCACGATACCGTAACCATATCTTACTTCAGCTGGTATAGTATACACTGTATATGTACACACACACACAAACCTTTTGTATTTGTATAACAGATTTTTATATATATATATATATAAAAAAAAACCACCAACTTTCCCTCTTACCTCTCTCGGCTTTATCTCCAAAACTACCGTCTTTGTTCTCTCCATCAGTACCACACTCGTCCTCATCTTCTAGACCTTGAAAATCAAACTCCTCTTCTGGAATAGGGTCCTTAGAGCCCTTCTGAATGTGTGCATGTAATATTTTTGAGAGAATATAGGAAGACATAAGCAGGTAGAGAAGAAAAACACAAAAAAGACTTAACATGTAACATTTGTACAACACTTAATAATTAAGCTACACACAGAGAATGTCACACGCTCAAACACACCTTGATGGGCATGAATGCTCCAGAGGAGTCGAAGGTACCCATCTCTCCTTCTTCTTCATCAGTGCACCACTCCGGCAGTCCGTCTCTCTCGTCCTCTGCTCCTTCACTTCCTGCTCTCCTCCTTCCTCCCTCACTCCCAAAATCAAACTTTTTACGGCGAACCTCACCATGTTCCCGCCAGCCTGCTGAACGGGGGCCACCATCTTTCCAAGACGGAAATTAAAAGGTGAAGGTTACATATAGTATCAGACTGCCGATGTTAATGGGGAAGTGTGAAACATACTCATTGCGCAATTAACTTTTATGCTTTTTTTCGTGTGCCTGTTTGTGCACGTACCATCTCGACGTGCGCCAGCCAGTCTCCAGCTGCCTCCTGGGTCTCCACCCTCCTCCTGTTCATGCTCCTCTCGCAGTGTGCGCCAGTTATCACTGTCTGAACGCATGAACTCTTTCCTCCCCCCAGAGGCCACTTCCTCAAAGCCAACACGCAACCCCTCCCTACGCAGAGGCTTCTCAAAGCGCCTCTCACCCCTACACATACACACACACAAAAAAAAAAAAAGAAAAAAAAAAGAAAAGCTCTGACAACTTGAATGTGGTATGCCACTTCTAAATTTAGACAGATGCATCAGACATGAGACTGAAGCTCTATTCAAGTGATTCACGTGTTTAGTTTTACCACAGGAATAAAGTATCGGGGCAATTTGTGCTCACTACCACAGATGTATCCCTGATGTACAGGTCAGGCCTATTACAGGTTGAATCATCACATTAGTGTGAGGCTTATGTAAACAAATCTATTATTAATGAGTGAGCTCTCAGTTTGGCCAAATACTGAATTATACATTTTTTTTTTTTTTTTTTTTTTTTTTTTTAAGACTACTTAAAAATACAGAAATTGTCAGTTTGTACAGATTTAGCAGTCCCTTAAATCATAGTGCTTTACCAGGTAACAAAATCAATATTTTGGTCATTTGTGTGTTAAAAGTACAGTTTTCCATCTAATCCGTTCCAGTGTGGCTGTATATAGAAATGATGAGGATGGTCATACCGGTCGTCCCAGCTCTGGCTACGGTGGATCTCTCTAACGCTCCTGCTGAAGCCCACCTCTCCATCCTCAGTACTTCTTTGGTAGAACCCACTCTCTCCACGGCCCCTGCCTATACACACAAACACACCAATTTCTTACACCTAAATATATAATAAATCACAGTACAGAGAAAAGTATGTCTGCAAGTCTTTACACAGAAGATTAAAATGGCGCTGCAAACAAATACTTACTCTAAAAGATCTATCACTGAACAATTACGTCCCATCACATTTGGTGTGCTTATCTTTATCTTTGTGTTTCTTTTGACACTGAACTCTCTCAAACTCTACTGCTAGATAGTATAAACCTCACACTCATCGGTCCGCTTATCAGTAATCTGGGCTTTCCCTTATTCACTCACCTCGGCCACCTCTCACACTGCCTCTGCCACGGGCCACACTAGCAGGAATGGCCCCACCCCCTTTACCCATAAGCCTCAGCACAGCCACACTATTGACAGACATCGAAAAATTCCGCTGCAGGAAAAAATCGAGACGGAAACATTGTTACAACCAGGAATACAATGGAATATCACATCACAAATAATAAACCTCGGAACAGTAGAAACTGGTCGATTTTTTTGTCTGTGTATAAGTATACTGGATGTTTACAGGGAGAGTGATGGTCATGTGTGTGTTTGGTAAATAAAGTTACGGTGTAACCTAATTTTCTCTGCTTTCTTTCAAAGAAAGACACCGCTATGAAGTGTGTGTGTGTGTGTGTGTGTGTGTGTGTATGCTTCTAACCTGTTCTTCCTCAGTTAGAGGCACCAGTGCCAGAGGTTGCTGAGGCTCATCCTGCAGAATAGCAGCAAACACCTTATCCTGCATGTCCTCTGGGATCTACACACACCAAGACAACAAAAAGAGGCTCATTAATTCAACCCATTTAACTTAACCAACATTTAGTACAACAATCGATATTACTGAGCTACCATGATGCATTTTAGACTGTTCTCAGGTCATTTAGGCACATTACTGCATATATCCACAGTGCTGTCAGCTTCCCTCACTGAAATCTTTAAAACATTCACAATGCATTTAGATTCTTTTATTAGTGAGTTGAGTGTATGCCATACAAATCACTGCAAGTTAGTTGATATTAGTGCCCTCCACTAATATTGGCACCCCTGGTAAATATGAGCAAAGAAAGCTGTGAAAAATTGTATATTGTTTAACCTTCTGATCTTTATTAAAAAAATGCACAAAAATACTCTGTGCCCATGGATATCAAACAATTGCAAACACAACAGTTTTATCCCCCAAAAATATATTTGTTAAACATATGTGTGCCACAATTATTGGCTCCCGAATGAATTCATATGAGAAAAATATATTTAAAGTAAATATCATTGGGAATATAAAAACATTTTGGTACACCTGGGTGACTAGGAACAGGAAATTATTCAACCATGACTTCCTGTTTCACAGGGGTATAAATACGAGGTAATACACTGGTCAAATTCCCTTAGTCATTCATAACAATGGGTAAGACCAAGGAAGTGGTGTGGATGTAGTGTGTGACCAAAGGTTTTTGAGTTTCACAAAATGGGAAGCGGCTATAAGAAAATAGCAAAAAGCATGGAAAATGCCCATTTCCGCCATCAGGGCAATAATTAAGAAGTTCCAGTCAAATGGAAATGTTATGAATCAACCTGAAATTGCACGTGTCTAGATTGTCTCAACGCACTGGGAAGAGGAAGGTTCGAATGGCCAAAAATCTTGGGGTCAGAAAATCTCAAAAACGAAGTCACCTACATCACCACAAGTTGTTTGGAAGGGTTTCAAGAAAAGAGCCTCTACTCTCATCCAAAAACAAACTCCAGCTTCTTCAGTTTGCCAGACACTACCGGAAATTCAAATGGGATCGGGTTCTATGGTCAGATGAAACCAAAATAGAGCTTTTTGGCAATAAACACCAGAAATGGGTTTGGTGCACACAGAGAGGTAGCCATATGGAAAAGGACCTCATGTCCACGGTTAAATATGGTGGTGGCTCTTTAATATTTTGAGGCTGTTTTTCTGCCAGAGGACCTGGACATTTTGTTAGGATACATGGCATCATGGACTATCAAATATCAAC
>JANDJT010000206.1:20087844-20099715 GCA_024331685.1 Stegophilus panzeri | reverse complement strand
ATTCTCCAACCTCATCAGGTATTATAGGAGAAGACTCAGAGCTGTTATCTTGGCAAAGGGAGGTAGCACAAAGTATTAACTAAACGGGTGCCAATAATTGTTGCACACCTATATTTAATAAAGATATTTTTTGATAAATTTGTGTTTTGTTTGCAATTGTTTGATATCCATGAGAGCAGAGTATTTGTGAGTTTTTTAACAAAAGATCAAAAGGTTCAACAATAAAGACAATATTTCATAGCATTCTTTGCTCATATTTACCAAGGGTGCCAATATTAGTGGAGAGCACTGTATATTAATATAAAACTATACTTGGCCTTTCAGCCAGCACTACTACAGAGCTGCCGTTTTAGAAAAATAATCATCTGATTTGAGAATTCAACAGCGCTTGGTATAATGTTAATACATTTACTATTATGGTAGCACATTTACCACTTAATTAGGCCATATACAGCATTGATATAGTTTGTAAACGTATTAAAATCTGTGGTCTAGATAAAAATGCAGAACTGAAGAAACAAATTACTCACTTTTTGCACTTATTTTCAACTAAATTATATTATTTACAGTCACATGCACAATTTAACATTACAGGGTGAATCTTTTCACTGCAACTGAAGCCCCAACTGGATCCAAAAATCCACATGTGCAGAGAGTCAGTGCTCCCCTGAGATCCTCTACTGAAAATGAATGTTTTCCGTGTTCGTCATTTGTTGGCTGCAGTGAAAAGTCTCAGTTCTGAATATAAAGGTAAAAGCGACTGTAGAACGTCGGGAAGCTGCTCACCTTGTTGTCTTTGACATAAAGTGCTAACATCTCCTCTCGGCCGTAGCGATACTCGGCCAGCTTGTACTTTGGCATAGCGGGAGAGGGAGGAGGGGAAGTCACACTGCCTCCACTGGAAAGTGCACGGAGCCTGGGGGTAAGGTGGAACAAAAGCAAAAAAGAATGAAACAAAAAGCAACCAAAAAAAAAAAAAAAAAAAAAAAAAAAGGGAGGGGAAAAATTACAAGGGGGACAAAAAAAAAACAAAAAAACCCCAAACTTACAGGACAAGTTTCACAAGAATATTTATAAATTCCACACCTGGAAGGTTCACAGAAATATTTTCACAAACTTATCAGAGCCAAGTGTGTCCCCTTTTAAACACGCATCCAAATAGCTTTGGATGAAAAGGGGAGCTTTATAAAAGCACATCAGCTCTGCACTGCACATGTGAAGCACAGGAATAATCTTGTGCTGGCCAGAGATCAACTATGCACACAGCAGTCCTTGGCCCATTAGAGATGGCCTAGCACCAGAAAACAGGCCACACCTTACTGTATAATCTCTGTATAAACATTTACAAAAGCAAGAAACAGAGGGAAGGAGAGAGAGAAAGACAGAGAGAGAGGGCGAGACGGAAGAAGTGAGTGAGAAACAGAGTGCAAGACTTGATTCATGCTGTGAATCAATGACTGCAGTTTAAACATAACTGTAGTGTATGTTTAAGTGTATAAACATTTAACCAAAATGAGAAGAATGGAAGTTATTTAAAAAGGAAAAGTGAAGGGAGTATTAGGAAAACAACAACAGTCACAGAATGAGGAAGGGGGAAGAAGAGAGAGAAGATGGTGAGCAGTGAATCTTATTTCAAAATTGTACCATTCTGGGCCGAAATTGAGTGTCTCTGCGGTCATATTCCTCCCTTCCTCTCGGAGCTGAATCTATTTAAAACCAGAAAGAAAACAAAACCCGCACACAAGTCAGCAGAGATGTCAACAAGCGAAATTGCACCTTTCGGTGTAAATTGCACAACACACTTACAAATACATTGCAACTGCAATTGTTTAAGTCAGTCAGAAATAAATAATGGATTGCACAGTGAGACACTACACATGATCATGAAAGCAAAAACATGCTTGCTGAGAGCACTTACCCTGTCCAGGGGAGCGGAGCAGGCAAGACTAGGCTGGACCAGGCTTAGGTGAGAAGGCTGAGTGGTGTGTGTGTGTGTGTGTGTGTGTGTGTGTGAGACAGCGTGTGGATTGTGTGTGAATGGATGTGTATTTTAAGATTTCCAAAAAAAAAAAAAAAAAAAAAAAAAAAAAAAAAAAAAAAAAAAAAAAAAAAAAAAAAAAAAAAGAGAAATAGCTGCCTTATACTGGGCGTGTACAGGAGGAAAAAAGGACAAATCTGTTCAAATCTGATGTGAAAACTCCTGTTCACAGCCCAAAAAACCTAAACAAATAAAAACATTCCCAAAAAAACAGAGTTGGAAAAATGCTGAAAAAAAAAAAATAATAATAATAAAACACTAACAATAATCGTGTGACGACAGCAATACTTTGATACTGACGATAAAATCCAAGCAGAGCTGCAGAAATCCAATGCAATATTCGTTGATATTTGACCAAAATATGATCAGCTGGCAACACAGCTGTCTAAAGCAGGTGACCGTGACTCTCTTCCTCAGGTCTTCCCTTCCTTTTCTTCTCTCCCTCGTTCCTCCTCCTCCTCCTCCGCCGCCTCCTCTCCCTCAGGTTGAAACGCTGTATGACCAGGTCCCGCCAGTCAACCCCTCTCACGCCGATGACTCTGCTCCCACCTCTGTGCACAAAATCAAAACAACACCACATGAAATCCATCCTCAGCAAACTTTAACTGAAATCATCCAATTAAAATGAAAAGAGCTTATGTGGTTTAAAAACTACATAGTTTGTAGAGAAACACTTCAGATCAGAGTTTACGCTAAGAAATGTTGGTGCCGGCCAACGTGTCCGGGAACGATAAAGTTTATCAGACAAACTGGGGGAAAAAAACCCCAGTCATCGCACTTCTGTGTTTATTTTGTACTGTAACATTTTGGACTATGAATAGTATGCGATTGTGGGGGCGGGGCGTAGTGGAGCATCAGCTGTGAACGGAGAGGAGGCGGGTCAACTCTGAAGATAATGCATGATTCTGACCCGTGTTGGATAAGCCCGAGTTTTACTTGTGAGTGTGTGTTTGTTTTCAGTACCTCCCATAGTGAGCAAGCGAGCGAAGGAGAGAGGACCAGCACAAAAGGCGTGTGTGCATGCGTGTGTGTGTGTGTGTGTGTGTGTGTGTGTGGTTGAAGAATGCAAATCAGAGTACACGTTACAGGAGAAGCATTTGAGGAATAAAAAATATTTGCACAGACACAGAGACCTTATTTAAGTGTGCAATTGCGAACATACTTTGTCTAACGCATGTGTGATTTGTTTTAATAATTTTACCTGACATTGTGTCCGACAGTTGTTGATTGTATCAGACATTTTGAATTTAATGGTCAAAAACCGGTATTTACAGACTAACACAAACTCTGCTTCAGAAGTAGTTTGTAGAGAAAACTTAACCTTCTGGAACCTAAAGTAGTCATTTTCTTGCACAATTAATGAAGGACTTAATTTTTTCACGTTTCTCAGAAAACTATGCTGAACTTATACTACATCAACAATTATTCATTCAGTCCCTCCAGTATTTTGCAATTGCAGAAATGAAAGCAGAATCAAGGAAACTCTGCAATAATCGCGGGAGCTTGCCATTTTTTTTTTATTACAGCAGACTGTCTGTAGATTTGAGCCAAGACGCATTGTGTGATGTCATCACAACGCGCATTCAGACAAAGTCTGCTTTGATTCACAAGCGTTGAAAGAGTACAGCTAAAAGGTCTCATTTACCAACAAACATCACTGCAGAAGACTGTGCAAGAAAAATTGGTACAGATGCAATTTCGCCACTCAACGGCTTGACTGAATAATTGGTTCTTATTTTTTGTGCAACAATACTCCGTTAGTCTACTTCTGTAGAAAGCTGGGCTATTTTCGAACTGGGGGTTGAAACATAAGTCCAGGACAATCAGATCATATGTCTGAACTATCAGGTTTTATTCACCATTACCCACTGGACTGGTGCCTCAGAAGCCTGGTGATATGGTGTCACAGGTGTCTTTTCCTCCAGTCCATCAACAAGAGAAAAACTCTACACGAGAACTGTAATACACCTGTTACTTCTTTTTCCTCTTTTTCTTTCCATCTGCTTATTTAACACCATTTGTTCTTTCTTCCCTTTTCCTCCAGCATTTCTCTTTCCACCTCTTCTTCACACACATTGGCCCAAAATCCACATGCAAAGCATCATAAATCAGATCCATCCAAAGTATTCTATCAGCAGGGCTTAAGGCACATGGTGCGCTTGTGGAAGCTCCGATGTAATGTGAGCAGAGTAGCCGATTTTATTGCTCTGCTCGCTCGGGTTAAAGAACTCAGAGAGCTCGCTTAGTTAATTTTGCCATTGAACCATGAACACAGCACTAAAGCATGAGCTGACTTAGTGAATTGGTATCTGCCTTTCTAATATCCATGTTTTGAGAACAGATCCCTTAACAAAACCCCGAGTATGATGAGCTTTTTTGGTAGCACTCCCTTTTCCCAACATTCAGCGCTAAACAGGTAATCCCCACTGCAATACAACATATCTTAACAAATCTAACGTAATGAACATAACTCTGCTTTAGTTTGAGAACATGGCCCGTCACTTTATATGGAGCTTATAATTGGCATTAATTCTGTTGCCATATGTAACTCAGGTAGCACATGTTATGAGAATATTTTGACAAGATGTCTCATTTGATTTATTTTGAACTACAAATAAAATTAAGGTATGTGTTTACTCGGGTTCTTTTAATTTTGTAGGAATTGTGTTTGCTGGTTTAACAACTTAAAAAAAAAAAAAAAAAAAGTTAAATCATCACAGCACAAAAACAAATTAAAAAAAATAATGGGGAATGTGTTTTAATCAAACAACGTGTAACGGATAGCTGCACGGTGATGCAGAGGTGGAGTCCGTTCCATTCAGTGGTGTTTTAACTGACGGGGTAAAAAACAAAAAAACAATCAGTATAACTAAACTATCTAAGTATACGCAGCCTAAGAATTATGCTGAGTTTTTTTTTTTATTTCTAAGATGAAGGGAAAGGTGTGGTTTTCAGAAGCAATAAAAAGAACAGGTGACTAGGTGAGAGGAAGTGGGACGTGGAAACGAGGGGCAGGTGGGAATGGCGGAACTGAGGGTGTGCGTTTGCCAGGGACCGTGCGAATGCTCTTACTGTGGATTATAACCTTGTGGATATTGATTCAGGAGGCTGGCGAACACTTCGGGAATATTCTGCCAAGGTGACTCAACGAGCGAGTGGGGCTTTGAGGGTTCGGAGGCACATCACAGGTTTGAGATCCTTTCTTGTAATATTTTTGTGGAGAACCAGTATGCTTAAATTGTTGAGTGTTAAGCGGAATCTGACTGCTGGTTTCCCAAGCCTTCAAGTTCATGAACTCCTGAATACCTAAATCTCCGCCACTGAAGTACTGCTATTAAAATGAACAACTTTTTTTTTTTGTTTTGGTGAAGAATTATTTTGGGGTTAACAAATTTTATTTTACTGCCTTTTGTGTGTGTGCAATTTTTCCTTTATGAATAGATGCTTATTTCTTTATTGTTTCGTATATTAATCCCACGTAAGGAAATTTTTATTTTGGTTATTTCGGTTGCTATGAATGAAAAAGAGATCTGCATTTTCTTACGTTTATTACATGCACTGGAAATAATAATCTTCCTTTTTGAGAATTTTGAATAGCCTACTGTTTCTCCACCGAGTGATGTCCAAATTATAAGTGACTGTTATTTAGACTGTCTGGTGCCCAAAACCAATACGTAAGGTAATACGCTACAACCTCCTGGAAATGCAAATACAATGGTCCTTAGTCATCAAAGTTGTGTACGATCAAATCTGATCGTAAAATGAGTGTACCCAAAATTCCACCGACTTTGATGTACACTGAAACTCCCATCTGGTTTTGAATGTGAGTAAATTTGAGCTTACCTTTTCTAACAAACTGACAAAACCAATTGCAGTATCATCAGTAAGTATAGCAAGTAAAGTAATATTTGTTTTGAATGACACCTATATTTATAAATAAACCTTCAATTAAAACTGTAAAGTAGGCTTGCTGCATTAGCCGGTGTTGGGGCCGCACAACGATTACATCACTCGCCCACCGCCCCACAGTCGTTTTGCCTTTTTATAGTAATAAAAATCATTTAGTTCAGTTACAGAACGGACGCTACAATTTAAAACTGAACGTGTCTGGTCAGTTCAGCATGAGCCGAATGAGTCAGTGTCGCAGCACAAATCAGCAGGAGTCAGATTTCATTTAGCACGAGTGAGAGTGAGGTGAGCTGACTGACAAGACCATGGCGGAAGATTTGGTTTCAAAAGTTCTAATTTTGTCATTGTACTGTTTTGTAGTTGTTGTGTCTTTCATTAGGAATAATAATGAACCCACCATTCAAGCAATTGCCAGGACCGAATTGCCACTAATTCGAAAGCGAAAGTGAAATGTGCACGGCCGCACGGGCATTCATAAGCGAGGGGGAAAAACACACAGCCACCAAAATATTTTCAGGTTGGTCTCGTGATGCTGTGATCATTTGTCAAATTTGGTAATGACTGGACAGTATTTGTAGGGGGAATATGAAAGAGAGGGGGGGAGAAAAAAAAAACAAAAAAACAAACAAAAAAAAACTGTTCTTGGGAAAAAAATCAAAAGGGCAGAAAATCCAATACGACAGAAAAAAACTGCCTTACTCAAAGACGTAGAAGAAAGTGGAATTGTGTTTCTATGACGACATTGCATTGTGGAGTTATTATTGTAAACATATGTCCAAAACTACCCTAGCGGTGGCACTAGAGCGCTCAAGTAGCTTGCACCAAAATAGCTGTGAAGGTAGCCGTGACTGTCCTCCATCATTGTGTCAAATGTGGGCTGTCATACATTCCTATATGGAAGTATAATAAGAAAAAGAAGAAAACATACAACTCCAATAGGGGGACCATGTACCCCCCAGACCTAGGCTACTTAATTATGATGTTTTACTCACACTGTGCGTAACCACGCATAGCAAGAGGTGTAGTGATACAGTCAACTGTCATGTGCACTGCTATATAGCCTCCAGACCTGCCTTCTCTGAACCTGTATGCGAACATCTCTCTGTTGTCCAAAAAAAAAAAAAAAAAAAGGTTTTTTTTTTTTTTTTTTTTTTTTAAATACATGGCCAAACTGGCAGTGTGCATTTTGCAAATGAATCGAAAAGCAAATGACTACAATATGATTAAAACATGTTTTCTTCAAAAGACTGAATGCAAATTAGTTGTATTTATCAGTACTTCTTTTTAAATTACATCCTCCACACAGTGCACTGTTAGATAGAAGACAGAAAGATTATATTAGATTAATGTTGTTTAGATTAAAACTGACCTTTTAGGTGAACTCGATCATTACAGAGTTATATCTAGCATCATAAACAGGGTGGTGAGCCATTCACAAAGTGTTGGAAAAAATATCCCAGGGGTTGAGGCATCATGGCAACAGAGATCTCCCAGCAACAGTGTGAGGTTTTAAGACAGGAAAAACAGAACAGTGCACATGAATATGCACCTTGCCTTCAGGTGAAGAGGGCAAGCAGTTAAACAGGTTTGGTCTCATCAACCAAAAACAATTCCCATTTTTCTTGCAAGCATTTACATAAACCGAACAAACTGGCTAACTGTATTATGATACAACTTTGTTTAAGACTGTTTCACAGGTCACTGTATAAGATTTAAGACCCGTATACGCAAAGAACCATACTTAATCAGTAATACTGTACACCATTTCCTCCATGTTTGTGTTTTGGTAAGAGTATCTGTAATACAGAATTCTATTTACAATTTCTATTATGTTTAAACAAATACTTCAGGGTAAAAACACAAAAAATTATGTAAAAAAATAGATTTCCTTTACATCAGTCAGATCTACGGTATATACATTCTTCATGTATATTAGAGTATTAGTTACACCTAAAACATCTTTAATTTGTATGGACAGTCATCGATTCAACAAATCTCTCCATCACTGACTACGTTTACATGGACAGCAATAATCTAATTACTGACCTTACTCTGAGTAAGACAATATTGTGATTAAGGTGTTTACATGAGTCACTTTTAGAATATTCCTTTCATGTTACCGTTTTACATGTTATAGAAAATAGAGAGATTAACGGCACACGTCATTACGTCCTCACGCCACGCCGTCCGACGTTCCCTCCAGAATTTCACATTTCAACATACAGTGTGTCTTCGTTATGGTACCGTATACAGTTTTGGGTGTTTCATTTTTAATTTTAAGAAAGCTTCAAGTGCAGTTAATTATTTGTCATGCTATACGTGCAAATAGACGACTTGAAGCCGTGGGCTGCGTCCGAAACCGCATATTTACCTGCTATATAGTAGCTGTGATGTGTATTTCTCCTACTATATAGTAGGTAAGTACGCGGTTTTGGACGCAGCCGCGCTCTCTTGTTTGCCATCAAACGGTTGAGCACTGCCGTGTGTGTATGTGTCCTGTCACAAAATGTGGTGAAAACTCCCACACAACATTGTGTGATTAAGGTGTTTACATGTCTGTAATACACGTTGATAATGCGACTAAAACAGGAGTGCAGTGTCGATACAGTGTCCATGTCTCAACACCATAGAGCACAGTGGTCAAGACAACCGCTCTATAGACTGCAATCTTTGTAGCTAGTTGTATGCTATGGTCGTTCCATAGCCGCTTGGAGGGTCTGCCAAAGGCAGCACTGGCCTTGGCCGGCTGAGAGCTGATGTCGTTGTCAGTGTTTGCAACAGATGACAGAACACTACCAAGGCAGCAAAACTTATTGACAGCTTTAATAACCGTCACCAGCGATTACGGCTGGAGTGATGTAGGACTGCAGGTTTTCCGGCTGTAACATGACTACCGTTTTCTTCAGACTGATGGGGAGTCCAAAACAATAAGCAGTTCTGGCAAAGCAGTCAAGAAGCTGCCATGCTACATCCTGAGAACGAGCTAGCAATGCACAGTCATCAGCAAATAACAGATCACGTGGTATTGCCGTATGGACTTTAGATCCTGCTTGTAGTCTATGCAGGTTGAAAACACTGCCATCAGTCCGAAATTGGATTGGAACACCAAGGTTGCAGTCTTTGAAAGTCACCAATAACATCATGGAGAATAATATACTGAACAGCAATGGGGCAAGTACGGATCCCTGCTTTGCACTATGTGTGACGTCAAATGGAGCTGAAGTCTCACCACTGTTTAGTACATGGCCGAGCATCCAGTCATGGAACGACTTGATTAGACTGGTGAACTTCTGAGGGCAGTCAATCTTCCTGAGGATGTTCCAGGTGGACAGACACTGTCTCAGTGTATTCTGCCCATTGGTGGAGTATCATCTCCAGGTCAGTTAACATGGTAGATCTGTCTTTGGAGCATACAGTAATGGAGCCAGAGTCACAAGGTCCATACATAGCATACACATTAAATTACACCATAATAGTCTAACTTCCTTCTTAGAAAACATAGGGAGTTACTGGATAACTATACGAGACATTTCCAGGTATGAAGTCAGGACATATCTTTGCATCTCAACCAATTAGCATTCACCTGAAGCACCGCATTTACATACAATACACTGTTCGATTTTGGGAAGAAGTATAGAAAAGACAAGTATCTGTCTGAATCCCAACGATGCCACAGCCATCCACGGCCACAAATTCAAGAGTGCATAACTGTTCCTGCTCTCTGTCAGAGTGACAATAATCCCACCAATCATGGGTTTCTGAACTCATTTATACAGAATGGGGCATGTTCAGGTGCCAGTGATGTAGCATGAGTAGTAAAGATATGGTGGCTTTACATGTCTCTGAAGAAGCATGTGCTAGCACTCACCTTCCCCAGTCTGTGGGTGGGAATTGGCAAAATGCCAAACTGAGGAGGTACTTCACACTTACCCATAAACCCTCTCTCCGAGTTGGGACGTGAAGGTATGTGAAAGTAAAAACCTGTACACAATAACTTCATCGGGAATAATCATTGGCTTCCTGTTGGCTGAATTCTACGGACAATCAACTGTTTTTCTTTCAGAGCTCTCTGTGTGGGAAATTATTATTAATGCCATCATTAATGCCTGTGCATATGCAGACCACCTCTTAAGGCCATTGTACACCAGACCACAGCACTTTAGGTTTAAATGTATTATTTGACTATCTATTACTGTAAATAACAATGAAACATTTTTAATAATGTATTACTAATGCCCCTATAAATCACTTCTAATTCAAAGTACATATTTTTAACCAGCTCTTTTCATTTGTCGAGTAGATTCAAGACTCACTCGTATTGCTGTACACCACAGTGGAACTTTTAGCCTGGTTTATGCATGATGTGTCTGTATTGGTGAGTACTGGGTAGTGCTCAGAATGATGTAATCACAGCAGCTGTGGCCAGGTGTTGATTGCTGGAACTGTGTGCTGCTTTTGTCATAACCGTCATAAATACACATTGCAGAAGGCAGACACCTGATTCACAGCAGTTGAAATGTCAACACTCTAAAGCCACAGCTGTATGCGCCACAGTTTTGCAATAAGTAGAGGAAGTGACCCAATGACAGCTGTAAATGATGCTTCCATAAAGTACTGAATACTTATCGAATTGAGAGATTTTCATTTGAGTTTTAATACATTTGGGGAGGAAAAAAAACAAAACTTTTCACTTTGTCATCACGAATGATTGTGTAGATTAATGGCAAAAGTAAACGTAATCCATTTTAAATTAAATCTAAAAAAGCGAAGGGCTCTGAAAACTTTCTGAACCCACTGTATACTTCAAGATTACATTAATTTAAGGATACTTAACATCCTTTCAGAAAGTCATATTGTGACTAGGCTTGTTACAGTTTCAAGGTTGTAGATGTTTTGGCATTAATGAATAAGACTAAAAATGTAATCTCTGCCTTGCACATGCAGGAAGCAAATTCTGTTAAATATTAGGTGGGGGTTTGATCTGGGATTGTTTGTGATGCAATCTTAGTGAAGCAGGAGTCCTCGGAGTCCTACATTTCCACAGGTTTAAGACCTGTTTTTAGTTCTAAATGCTGTGTCTTAAAACATAGGATAATATATTAATACCAAAACTGCAAGAGCTGGTGACTGATGAAACTTTATATCATCTCCCAAAAACAGACACCTTTAAAAACAAGGAGCCTGGAGCCTCGGTTAGGTGCTTAAGTAAGTCAGAAAATATCATGCATATTGCCTGTAAACGTGCATTACCACTGTAAACGATTAAATAAAGTTTATTAGCACAAAAATAGCTTATTGTGGGAAGCCACTTCCTGTGCATTAAGTTTAACATGCGCCAGTTATATCACCACAATGAGCTTTTAATTCTACAAGTACAGTGCTCCAGTGGCTCCCATTCAATACACGCAGATAGAAAACACAGCCTGTGATGTACAGAATGGCCAAAGCCCATAGACACGCAACAGGTCAGGAGTGGCATTGGATTTATACCAAATATCATAAACACACAAAATACACAACAGCTAAATATAAATGAATGAAGTCAAAGAGATTATGGCTTGGGTCTCACATCTTCAGCATCAGTTAAAACTGTATTAGTTTGGTCAGAAGCCCAGCCTTCTTTTTATTTCTAACAGTCAGTACGTTTACATGGACAACAATAATCCGATATTAACCTGATTAAGATGATACTGTGATACAGCAAATTTTTATTACCTTAATCATATTAAAAGTCATACTCGAAGTAAACACAAACGGAAATAAGATATGTGGAGTATTCCTGTTTTAGTCGCATTATCGACGTGCATTACAGACATGTACACATCTTAATCACACTATTAACATCGTGTGGGAGTTTTTACCGCATTTTGAGACGGGACACGTACACACACGGCAGTGCTCAACCTTCTGATGGCAAACAAGAG
>JANDJT010000206.1:20072463-20087699 GCA_024331685.1 Stegophilus panzeri | reverse complement strand
CCACGGCTTCAAGCAGTCGTCTATTTGCACGTATAGCATGACAAATAATTAACTGCACTTGAAGCTTTAGTAAAATTTTAAATAGAAACACCCAGAACTGTATACGGTACCATAACGAAGATGAACTGTGTGTCGATACGTGAAATTCTGGAGGGAATGTTGGACGGCGTGGCGTGGGGACGTAATGACGTGAGAAGTTAATTGAGCTATCTTCTATAACATGTAAAAACGGGAACATGAAAGGAGTATTCTAAAAGAGAATCATGTAAACACCTTAATCACAATATTATCTTACTCAGAATTAGGTCAATAATTAGATTACTGCTGTCCATGTAAACGTAGTCAGTGACAGTATTCACCTACCTTACACATTTCCTGTAATGCAATTAGCAAATACACATAAAAGGTACCAAGGTTAGAACCAGCTGCGTACAGGTATGTGCAGGCCTTCACACATGCAGCAGCTCTGATTTGGCTTTTAAATTACACAGTATGGGGTGGAATAGCTGAAGTTACATATGCATCGTAGACCTACATACTGACGAGCCTGCTATGGTCCGTCAAAAGGCAGCTTAAAACACTAATTACAATCAGCTCTAATGCCGAGTACTTGCTCCACACACCTGATCTAACTCATGAAGCTCTGGATAATTAGCTGATGAGTTGGATCAGGTGTGTCTGCATTAGAAGAAAAACTGAACCCCTGGTCCAGATTCTATATTTAATTTAGCAACAGCATTCAAATCTAATGTGTTCCCAGGCACGAGTGCCAGACTTTATTTATTTATTTATTTATTTATTTAACCACATCAGTTTCATGAAATTTAGATTCTCAGAACGCTAATTAAGAAACCTGGCACAATTCAACAGTAAGTCTGTGATACTTTTGGCAAGCTGCAATGCAACAGACATCACTAGGGCTTTTTCTCCCAAAAGCATGACTATCTACAACCACAGAGCACGTATCAGATACTTAACTACATAGAAATTTTAAAGCAACGAAACCAGGATCGGCAGAGAAATGCAGGAGGGTCAGGTTGTTTCCAGCGCAGCTCATATCATTGCAACAGGCAACATTAACAAAGCAGATACACCGAACAGTCTGATCTTATGTTCCTGATAAGTGTCCAGACGAATCGATATATTCACATGGTACATTCCCAAATGCACTTAATATAATGCAGTGCCATTCTAAACAGATTATATTAAGTAAATATAATCACAGTAAATTATTTCACCTATGCAGCACAACCTTATCAGCACCAGAAGACGACAAGATTAATGTAGTGAACGAGGCTGTATCTGAAACACACAACCTGTGATCTATGCATGGCTCTGGGTGGTGGCTGTGACCTTCAACCCCAAGGTGCTGCCTTTCACTTCTCACACACATTTTACATGAATTGCAAAAACATTCACGGAGGATTGAGCATGCAGAAGCCCAATATGGACGCTTGAACTACACTGAGGGTATGTCTTGATCAGCTCCCTAGTTCAGTAGTCAGGGCACTGATCAGGGAGTCGGCCATTTTAAGGGCTGTCTCAATTGCAAAATCCTTCCAGTGCACTGGAACTTTCATGCCCTAAACAAATCCCATAATGCACTGCAAAAAACAGAGCATCGAGGCTCACTACTGAGTTGCTTTACTGGAAATGACATGTTTTCTGAAGCCTCTCAGCTCGAAAATAAAATTTTAAAAAGGGGAAAAACTCAACCAACTGCGTCTACAAATGTAAGTAGCTTGTTATGGTTGTTGCAGCTCTCAAATGATTACATACGTTAGCAATTATTATCTTTATTTGACGTTCTATATATGGTTTGTTTGAGTCTAACGACTTAAGTGTTTAATAATTATTCTTTTTTAAATCCACTAGCTTGCCTACGATCCTGTTCGACAGATCATATGACAGAAATAGGTGTGATTAAGCGAACACATTTATATGACAAACAGAACTTAAATAATTTTATGCTTTTAATTTTTGCTAATGTTTTACAACACGAGTATGTAGTCATGTTGCCAGAAAATTACGATATCAGTGTCCCAATGTGTAGTGAGTCAGGGTCCTTACCAGTGCCCAGACTCATGTACAGGATATACTTATTCACTACCTACTGAACTAGGGAGCTGGTTGAGACATACCCTAGGTGTGCTCACACAGCACTTGTTTTGCATGCATTTAGCATGCTGATGTCTCAGCTTACTGGGTATGTGAATCTCTGCCAGACTCTTAGCATAGAATCTAATGCCAAATTTATGGAACGTATAAAACTGACATAGAAGACTCATATCCAGGAGGTCTCTGTGTTATTTTGTTACAGTGGGTGAATTCACACCGAGCCATTATCAAAATTGAGTTCTTGGCCTACTTGACAGGTCACTTGAATGGCTTTAACCCAGACTATAACTCAAAAACAAGTCACCTTACAAACTTACAAAAGTTTAATTAAAATGCATTCCTCTGGGTTCTTAATAAATGGGAAAAATTATTGTGCATATTAGGAATAAGACATGACAAAGTGGTATCAGACGGGCTGGTAAAGCAATATTTTTTAAACTGCTGATCTCCTGGGATTTTCACACAAAACAGTCTCTAGAGTTTACAGAGAATGGTGGCTCTACAGGCTGAAACACCTTGTTGATAAAAGAGATCAGAAGAGACTGGACTGAGCTGACAGGAAGTCTATAGTAACTCAAATAAGCACTCTTTACAACTGTGGTGAGCAGAAAAGCATCTCAGAATGCACAACACATCAAACCTTGAGGTGGATGGGCTACAATAGCAGAAGCCCATATCAGTCTGTGCCCATGATGGGGCAGTGGTGGCTTGGCGGTTAAGGCTCTGCCTAGCTGCCACTGTTGGGCCCTTGAGCAAGGCCCTTAACCCTTTCTGCTCCAGGGCTGAACCTGCACTCTGAATCCAGCTTCCTGACATGCTGGGGTATGCGAAGAAAAGAATTTCACAGTGCATATGTATATATCAATAAAGACTCATTATCATTATGATAGCCTCAGATTCTTTTTCTTGGCAGACAGCAGTGGAACCTGATGTGGTCTGCCCATCCACCTCAAGATTCGATGAGTTGTGCGTTTTGAGATGCTTTTCTGCTCACCATGGTTGTGAAGCGTGCTTATTTGTAGAGATCAACCGATACTGATTTTTTAAAATTTATTTCCAATACCGACACTGATTATTTACATGCTTATGTGCCCGATAACTGATATGTAGAACCGATATTTATATATTGTTTTACTTCTGTTTCTGACACAAATAATAAACACCACCACTGAACTGAACAAACCGTATTATTTATAACAATTTTGTCAATTTCACTTCCTCCTTGAATACAAAACAACTTATTTATACACAAATAAATAGAGGGGTCTGAAAGAGTGCAAAAAATAAAGTGCCTTTTTAAATAAACCTTTTTTTAATAAAAGCTTTGATGAGGTTAACAAACAGGTAAAACAAATAAAACACAAAAATAATTCTAACAAATAAAAAACAGATGCAATAAGAGAACAAAAAACAAATGCAGTGCTGCAATGCACAATTCTCATAACACCCACAAGATGGCGCCATTTATCGGTGGAGCCGATATTTCAAAACTGATATCCGATTATGGAAAAATGCTTAATTATTGGGAAAAATATGGGTAAAACCGATTAGCGGTCGATCTCTACTTATTTGAGTTACTATAGCCAGTCTGGACACTCTCTTCTGGTTCCTCTGATCAGTAAGGTTTCAGTCTGCATACCCTCTGCTCACATGATGTTTTTTGTTTTCCGCACCATTCTGTATAAACTTTAGAGACTTAGAGATCAGCAGATTACGAAACACTGAAACCAGCCCGTCTGGTACCAACATCCATGCCATCAAAGTCAAAGTAATCAGAGTCACAGATCACATTTTTCCCCATTCTGATGTTTGACTTGAACATTAACTGAAGCTCTTGACCTGTATCTGCAGGATTTTCTGCACTGTGCTGCTGCCACATGATTGGATATCTGCATAAGTGAGCAGGTGCTCCTATTAAAGTGAAAGGTGAATGCACATGTGCTTTGCAAGTGCACCTAATATGGTTTTTCAAATATTATGTTTCTTGTAGTGTGTTATAGAGCTGTTCGTGAATGTAAAAACATCTGCAAAGTTTCAAAAATCAAAATGCACAACAAACTGAGTTATTGTCTCCCAAAAGAAGGAACCGATTCTGAACAGCTGAAACGAGTTGTTAGTAATTCCAGACTTACTTCCTGTACTAACCTACTTAGGTTTGTAACAAAAAGCCCTGCCTCTGGTCTTGATTGGCTGCTCGCTGACAGCAGTAGACCAATCACAACAGACTGGACATCTGCCCAATCAGAGCAGAGTGTACACTCTGAAAGGAGGAGTTTCAAATGAATCCTTTAGAACGGATCATTTAAGAAGTCGTTTGTGATGGGGGAAGGTAATTCTGCAGTTTAAATTATGAGCACATTAAAGTGTTTTTTGACCTTGGATGCATGTAAATCTATTGTATGAGACCTCAAACAAAATTAGGCACGTTTTAAAACCATAATAGGTGAGCTTTAAATAAATATGTATTGAATGGGTAATATTTCCCCCCCACACTTGACTGCAAGAAGTTTGAGAACCCCTGCACTAAACACACTATTTTATCCACTCCCAAAGACAAAATGTGTTGGAAATCCAGTGCGCTCATGATATCCCACGATGCACTGCTATGGGTTATTGCCCCCAATGATGTCCAGGGTATGTAGTAGTGCACATTGTAGAGAGAGAGAGTTAAGGCAGTGTCTCAGACACGTCATTATAAACAATCATGAGTTTCATAATCAATGAACTTCTTATAAATCATTACTATTCTTCTATTTAAACGGAGCTTCAGCTTATACACATACATCGCATTTAATGCATACTAAAGCACTGAGTATACTATACTATGTATGTAATACTGTAGTATACGTATTAATGTAATATAAGCAGTATATTGAAGTACACACCTAGTTAGTACGGTGTTAGTGTGTTGTTTTGGACTCTCCCCCTTGCCCTCCTCCTCCTGTAACCGTGGCCTTCACACTCCGCCACAACTCACTCACAAAACGTATCTATAAAATAAACGCTCTCCCAGGAAAATATATCACCCTCCATTGAATTAACACTCTACCTAATTCAAGGTGGACACCGAAATGGACCGCAATAACGGCAATTACCAAAGAATTGTCGGTATTTGTAAGAGGATATCAGGCTAGCAGGCTAACGTTAGCACAAACACTCAAGGAGAGACGCTGCGTTTGCTCACCGTGTTTTCTGCAGCTCCAAATGCAAAGTTGTTTATTTGTTGCTGTTTTTACTTCGAGACGTCTCGTTTTTCGCGCATGGGATTGTGGTGTCCGGCTGCTGGCGTGCTCGTCCTCTAAACCCGCGCTGTAATCCTCATGAAATTGTGTATAATAGCTATATTATTTGTATTTGCTCTCTCCGACGGTCGCTGTGCGCTGATAGCTCTTGTCTACTCGCTGCTCTTGTTTGTGTTTTAGGAAGATGGCCGCTGTACCACGTGACTCCGGGAACACACAATTCAAATAACGAGGGTTTACAGCGCCCCTAGCGGCGAATACCCGTCTAAACACGTCTGTGCAGGCAACACTAGTTCTTAAATTAAATAAATGTAGATTAGCCAGTTTACATTTGTAAAATCCTAGCCCGGTATTTCACGTAGTCACTTTACACCTTATATCTACTGAGCCACTTTACATGTCCACTGTCACTTACTCACTTTACAGCTTTATTTAAGCACAAAGGATACATTGTCTTGTTTACACTACTTATTTTCCCACTTACTTATGTGGTATTATATTTTGTTAATTCGTTTGTTTGTTTGTTCGTTCGTTCGTCTTTACTAACTGCTTTATCCTAGTCAGGGTTGCAGAGGATCCGGAGACTATGCTGGGAACACTGGATGTAATGTGGGAATACACCCTGGATGGGATGCCAGAGCATTGCAGAGCACCTCGGGGCAATCTAAAGTAACATCATATAATCATATCCAGACATCCTTACATCCAACAGAATATATGTTTCCTTGAATTAACTGACTAAACAAGAATGATAAAGTTATCCATGTCCATCCATACATTTTCTGTACCACTTGTCCTACACAGGGTTGCAGGGGAGCCTGCTCGGGGCACAAGGCAGGAGACATCCTGGACTGGGTGCCAATCCATTGGAGGGCACAATAGCACACACAACAGACAATTTGCCAATCAGGCACACATATCTTTGGACTGGGGGAGGAAACTGGAGTACCCAGTGGAAACCCCCGAAGCACGGGGAGAACACGCAAGCTCCACGCACAAAGGGCGGAGGCAGAATTCATACCCCCAACCTCAGAGGTGTAAGGCAAACGTGTTAACTCAAATTCAAGGAAACATAAAGTCTGTATAAGCATATATTTTGTATATTCCTTGCCTTATGTTATGTGTAAACAATTTACCTGAGCCGCATCTTAAGCATTTCAATGTACAAATGTTCTGACGTACTTGAATTCACCTGACAAGCATAGCGATCAATAAAACTGATCAATAAAACAATAAAACTTTTTTATTTTATTTACCATTTTAACCAATTAATTGTGCAGATAGGAAAGCTATGCATTTTCATACATCAGTTGTATTTACAGAAGATTCAGTAGATAACATTAATTAACATTACACGACACCATCTAACAACAGCTTGAACTGTTTGGAGGAACATGTTTTTGTGGGGAGATGGAACACACTCTTTGACCACTTTACTAGGTACATCTGCCTACATTTATTCAGCATTTTATCAGGTTAATTGAATATGCACAAAGTGCACTTTGGTAGGTGTACTTGAGTATAGCTATAAGGCAATGGTGTGTTTACTCAACCAACACCCACACTTACATTACAAGACAATTACAATTACATTAGTTCATTCATCAGGTCAATTTTCCTCACAGTCTATAGCTACCTAATTCACACAAATCCATAGATGCCTTTATATTCCGTGTACAGCGTGAGTATGAACTGAGTGTGATTTACATGTATGGCTGGAGAAACATATTTTAGTGTTTACTAATAAAATTAATGAACACTTATGTAATTAAACACCATGGTTGTTGAGTGCAACTTTTGTAGTCTGAACCTTCAGTAGCTGGTACAGCTTACACACTGGTCATACAATACAACCTGGTGCAGCAAAGCTTTCGCACGCTCTCACCCACGTTAAAACACATCAGCTACTCCTCACTACGATTGGCCAATAGTGTCACGCCTACTGTGCTCGGATTGGCTAATCGTGCATCACTTTATAACTTGACTGACCAATCTCAAAACAGAAGGCGGGATTTGTCGGAACACGGCAGGGTGTTGTACTGACAATGAAAGTGGGGCAGTGTAGTGTGGAAAGTGACGTGTTATCTATAGACATATAAATACATTTTTATTTATAATTATATTGATTTGTAATTATATGTCTATGATGTTAGCTCCACATCAGCTGACGTGTTTACTGTGTCGTTTCAATGCTAAAATATTATCACTAAATATAATACACTCACTATAATGTGAAGCTTTATTTATTTTTTTTATTTTATTTTTTTTTTAACACTTGTTCGTGTTTCCTAATCAATTTTAATTTCAAAGTATTGCCAAAGCATCAATATAGAAAAGAAAGGAGAATTGTTAACACTTTTCCTCTTTGTTCCTTTAAGACTTGACCGACCGATCTCAAAACAGATCCTGTGGAACAAAGAGGAAAAGTGTTTAAAAAAAAAAAACTGAGAAAATGCAAGGTGCCAGTGTAGAACAAAAGGGTTACAATAGTTTTGTGCATATACACCATAAAATAAAATAAATTAGAAATAGAGTAAGTAAAATGTATGTTGAGTGTTGTGCATGACTCAGTCTGACTCAGTTGAGAATTCTCCATCGTATCCATTACATAAAGACCAAATTGGCTAAACTATACCCCAGTGTGGATGAAACATGTGACTGTTGCAATGCTGATAAGGCAGATTTAACCCACATGTTCTGGTCATGTTCCAAACTGAGAGGATTTTGGTTCTCAGTTTTTGATAGGTTAAAATTAGCTTTTGACTTAAGAACCCAACCTAACCCAATAATGGCATTGTTTGGTGTCAGAGGAGACCATATACAAATATTGAAAGATAGGGAACAAGCCTTTGCTTTTGCAACCTTGATAGTTAGAAGGAGAAATACTTCTAGAGTGGAAGTCACCTAAACCACCTAGAGCTTCATTATGGGTCAATGACCTAATGATGTTCTTAAAAATGGAAAAAAAAATAAATAAAAATAAATACTCTCTTAAAGGGATCAACTGAAAAATTTCATAACATATGGGACCCTTTAATAATTAATTTTCAGAAGAATACATCTCCCCCTCTCTGAAGACATAAGGGAAGTACTGGAGCATATGTAATCCTTTAGGTAACTATACAAGTACATACATGAGATTATGTATATATTTGTCTATTTATTTTTTATACATTCTCCTAATTTCTTAAGTCTAATTCCATCATCTAACCCCCCCCCCAAAAAAATGTTTGATTGGGACTGTTAAGTTTGATTGGGGTATGGGACTGTTATGTTGGGTTTGGGTATGGGACTGTTATGTTTGATTGGGGTATGGGACTGTTATGTTTGATTGGGGTATGGGACTGTTATGTTTGATTGGGGTATGGAACTGTTATGTTTGATTGGGGTATGGGACTGTTATGTTGGATTGGGAGGAGAATTAATGTTTATTTATTTTTTTTAAATAGAGAAAAAACAGAATCCCTTTGGAACTGTGCTTGTCACTGAACAGTTTCTGTTTTGCACCTTGCTCTGATTAAATAAAATATATATATTTTTAAAGGTATGTTGAGTGTGTACGATTGTACAGTGAAATGTGATCAGGGCAGTAATTGGTTTCTGAGCATGTGCGGCTCAGAGATGAAGTTTCCTAATCTCTGCATCTCCCTGTTAGCTAACACTCTCCTCGTGTTATACTTCCTAACAGTATAAATTAATTCAGTCATTCATTCATTTTGATAAAGAAATGGACAAAATATTTCCTCAGCTCTACTATAGCCTACTCTCAATCTGCGGTGTGCAAGAATCTATGAGAATTTGTTCACAAATATGAACACCTTCAAAAAATATGTTGGAGTATGTCAAAGTCTTACAGAAGGTTAGACCCATAATCACTAATGATGCAGGTCCCAATAGTTTGATTTAATGGGTGTGCACAACTATGATTGCATACAGTAGGTGGCAGTAATGCCCATGTGGAGTCTGTAGTGTTGAGAAATCCAGCTCTGCTCAGTGAGTCAGGGCAGTCGACTCAGCTCACCAGTAAGAGCCGACTCTTTTGGTTCCCAAAAATGGCAAAAGTCATATATAAAATTCCTGCATTATTATATTATTGTGCCTGCTACATAAGCAGTAGTGCATACGAAACTTCACACTGCCTCAGTCACCATCCATCCATTTTCTTTACCACTTATCCTACACAGAGTTGCGGGGAGCCTGGAGTCTATCCCAGGAGACTTGGCACACGAGGCATGGGACACCCTGGACGGGGTGCTAACCCATCACAGACACTTGCACATGCGCATTCACATACTATGAACAATTTGGAAATGCGTGTCCTTGGACTGGGGGAGGAAACTGGAATACCCGGAAGTAACCCCTGAAGCACATACACACAGGGCAGAGACGGGAATCGAACCCCAACCCTGGAGGTGCGAGGCAAATTTGCTAATCACTAAGCCACCGTGCCCCCTCCTTAACCTAAATGCAGACACATAGTTTTGGATGTATACTTGAAAATTCAGGAGAAAGTAGACCAGTGGAAGTACTGGATATGTTCGAAATGGCATACCATGAATACTACTCACACTAAACCCAGTGCAAATGTAATATATAGTAGGCCTATATGTAGTATCTAAATAAGAATGTTTCAAGTATGACAGAGATACTCAGATAATGTAAACTCAGCCTGAAGTTTCACGTGTATCCAGAACTATGTGACTGCATTTAGGTTAATTGTGAAATGTAATATTTATTAGGCAACCATAAGAAATTAGATGAAGTGTTAGTTGTTGTTATGTCCAACTTTTTTCCCACTGTTGAGTTTCAGGGCTTCAGGGCTTTTGTTTCCAAGCTTGACCCCATGTGCATCCTGCCTACAATAAGGAACAAGAGGACCAGGATAGTAGTATGATATGCTGAAGAAAGAGACTATGGCCTGGTTTATGCTTTGTTAAAGTGTTTCTAATCAGAACATTCCACCAACATTTTACATGGCGTAAAGATAGAAAAAGTGCTTGTGTGTTGGCACAGGCAACTGTGCTAGATTCAAGGTTTAAAGCATTTGAACTAGCAGTTCATAAACTGCAACTGAGGCCAAGAAACTTGTGTAAGTTACTGGGTCAGTAAAACTCAGAAGGTTCAAAGTGCCACTGCCAATGCCACAGACAAGGCGGTATCTGACTGATTTACAACAAAGGACTCACTTGAATACTGAAGCTCATCTAGGTACTTGTGGTGTAATGATCAGACAGTTGAAATCAATGCATCAGTTTAAAAGGCAATTAAACTCTATTATTGATTATAAATCAATTATTATTAATTACAATGGATTATGAATAGATTATTATCGAAAAAAGACAGACAAACGGTGTGTAAAAAAGAATTCAGATTTTTGAACTGAAGTAAAGCGAGCCTAGTTGAGTCGAGTCGAGCCATACCATGAAGTGGAAAAGTGGCTGATCCTTAGAGTAGTCCTTCTATGTCTAAATCTAAGTCATCATCATTCCCGATTAATGGAAGGTCTACCCCCGATTCTGATTTATTCGAATATTTTGAGATACTGGATTTTTGATTTCCATGAGCTGTAAGCCGTAATCTACAAGATTAAAACAAAAAAAGGCTTGAAATGTTTCACTTTATGTATTATTAATCTAGAATATATGAAAATTACACTTTTTGAATTAAATTATGGGAAACTTTCCCATAAACTTTCCCAAAAATATGTCGTGAACTTTTCCACGACATATTTTTTAGATGCACCTGTATAAGCATATACTAAATGTTTTAAGTTTTTTTTTTGGGTTTTTTTTTTTTTTTTTTTTTTTTTTTTTTTTTTTACATGCATAAGCGTAAAGAAAATCAATACACAAAGCGTAGGAATGTTTACTCTCCAGCAGATGGCAGAATAGAGCTGGCTGTTTGGTGCTTCGAAGCTTCAAAGCTTTATTTTTTTTTTCTTCTTCTTCAAATGTGTCAGTAAATTAAAAGCTTCTTTCTGCTAATCTCTATAACATACTACGTACAAACATTTTTACATGAAAAATATCGACATCACTAGTGGTGCAACGTTTGGCAATTTACTATCCCGTTATCTTTCAGTGGGTCAGTGAGTTCTTCCGGTGTGATCACTAGCACTTCCGGGATTTTCCGCAGTGAGGCGTGGTGACGAGTTCCAACAGCTAAACAGGTATCTTTGCTAAAAATAACATGCTGTTATATCTGTGAAAGATGGTTAACACAGTGATGCGACTATGAATAAACAAATTAAGATCTAATTCCTACATGAGAACGCTCTGGGCAGTTTTTGATGATGGGGATAGATATCAGTAGCTGGGCAAAAAACAACAACAACCCGGTTGGCTTTTAAAAGGTGCAATAGTGGATTTATTTTAATTCTTTTGTTGTACAATTAATCTGGAAGAGACGTAGAAGTTGATTAAAAACAGTGGATTGAGCCTTGTATTTAGCAAAGGTTTATTAAGACGTTGAGAAAACCCGGGCCGGAATTATGCTGGGGTGTGTTTTCCCTTTATATAGTCATTTTATTGACACTCTACAGCAGTGGTCACCAACCCTGTTTCTGGAGATCTACCTTCCTGAAGACTTCAGCTCCAATCATAATGGTGCCCATCTGATCTTCTAATTATTGCCTTAAGAAGTTCATAAACTACAACAGGTGTGTTAGATTTTGGTTGGAGATGAAACCTGCCGGAAGGTAGATCTCAATGAAGAGGGTTGGTGACCACTGATCCACAGGTCACATACGATTCTGGGAGCAGAGCTTCATGAACATGGGCAGGAATGAGGGAGTGAGCTCAACGAGTTAAAAAAATCCATTCAAATATGGAACCCACCTAACTTCTTGAAAAAGAAAAGATGAATCTAACCTAATGCACCTTTAAGACATAAATGTATTTGTAATTACCGCAAAGTAAAATATGAAGTTGAACTCGGTCAAAGCAAATTTGTTGTGTGCCTGAATGGCCTATGTGAATTCACCAGTCATTCCTTCGGTTGTTCCACGTGTCTGTTTTTTTTTCTTCAGCTTAATTCTCAGAAGCTGTGAGATGGCAGAGCCTCGAAGTCAGGTATCGACTTCCATGTCCCAGAAGTCCCTGGGATTTTCGGCCTCGGATGGGCCAGTAACAGAGATGGACCCGGTGGAATACACCCTCCGCAAACGGCTGCCCAGGAAGCTACCAAAGCGGCGCAATGATGTCTACATCAACATGAAGACTGACTTCAAGGCCCAGCTGGCCAGGTGTCAGAAGCTGCTGGATAGCGGTGCAGGTCACAGGGAGATCTGCATTCATGGCCTTGGACTCGCTATCAATCGGGCCATTAACATTGCTCTGCAGTTGCAGGCATTCAGTCAGGGGGCAATTCAGCTCGCTGCCAACACCTCCACTGTAGAGCTCATAGATGATCTGGAACCTGAGGATCCAGATGAAGCTGGGGAGCCACTGACACGCACGCGCAACAACTCTGCCATCCACATCAAAGTGTTCTACCCCAATGCTTAAAGACAGATCCAGCTACAAAGTTTTAAGAAGTGAGACTATTGACTTAATGTCCATGTTGAAAATACACGAGAAAAGGACAAGCCAGTGTTTGCTTTTAGTTGTATCAGGCTGTAAGCTTTCTTCTTTGCTAATGCACTGAACGTACAACCTGTTACAATGAATTACAAACATTGCTGAAGAGATGCCAAATTGGAAATATTCATAGATGAAACGGCATTATGTAAAATTATGATATTAGTGTCTGAACTGGAAATTAGAAAGGCTTTGTGTGAATTTAGCTAAGCAGCACTGTCCAAACCTGCCAGTTCACTGACAGTAGATGGAAGGAGATCTAGGCTTCAGGGAGAAGAACTGTGACCTGTATCTGTGAATCATGTTTCTGTAGTTCTCATACAACCAGGAGGTTAAACATCTTGTGCTGGTGTGTTGTTTTGGAGTGAAAAATATTATTAAATGTGTCTCTGCATGTCAGATTTCCCCGAAGCACAAATTGATGTATTTTTTTTAATTAATCTTATTTTTAAACATTTGTTGTATAGTTGTGTAAATAAAGCACTATTATATACGTATACAATTTCCTCCTCATCCATGGCTCTGTGCAAGTCTTTTACTGAGTAATATTAGTTTGAAAGGATGTTTGGGGGGGATTACTGGCAACTCAGCACATCTCTTACTGCATGCAATGTGAAACCTATCAAGCTTTAGCAAGGATCTAATTATTTCTTAATATAAAGAAGCTTCATATTACTGAGGTAGCACGCTGGTGTTAGCCCTCCACTGGCAGAATTCTGAAAAGCTCTTCAGGTGTTTGCGTAATGTTGTATAGCGGGTGACCAACACAGCCACCAGAAACAGCTCATTATTCTAACAGATCAGCATGTGGATATTAGTTAACTATTATATGATGCCACTTTATGTTGGCAGATTGGATGTATTTATTAACTTATTATTTTGGTTAAAAAGGCTTCTGTCTTGCCACTCTACCTCATAACCCAGAGATATGAAGAATTCAGGAGACTGTCGTCATATGTAGGGAGTAGCCAGAAATTGTTTTAATGTTGATGTAGACCTCTTGGCATCCTGTCTGACCAGTTGTCTCCTGATCTTTCATCAATTTTATAGGGATGTCCTGTTCTTAATAGTGTCACTGCCATGCCATATTTTCTCCACTTGTTGATTATTGTCTTTACAGTGTTCTATGGTATATCCAGTACCTTGGAAATCTTTTTGTAACCCTCTTTTCAACAATGAGATCCCATACCTGCTTTGTAAGCTCTTTGTGGCCCATGGTTTTTCCAGTTTTATGTTACCAAGATGTCAGGAAAATCTTATAGGAACAGCTTTACTTTATTTGGGAATAATCAGTCACTTTAACTGATGGCAGGTGTACAGTATACTAATTAGTATTTAACATATGGATTCTGAACACTGCCAAAATGATAAAATTATGTACACTTATGCAAGCTAGGTATCGGAAGTTTTTGGTTTTTCTTTTTTCTTTTCCTAAAAACTTTTCTGTTGCAATTTCACAATAAAGGCGGAAAAGGTTCTGACATGATTTAACTTGGTTTCTGTCTTTTTTTTTTTTTTTTTTACATCACAAAATCTGTCATTTTAACAGTGTGTAGACTTTTTACATCCATTGTATAGTTTTTTGTTGTTGTTTTTTAATCCAACAGCAACATAGGATTAAGTATAGGAAAAATGTTTAACGTGACTTAAGAAAATTTGAATAGCATTTTCATTCATCTAATTTGAAAGTCTGACAGATGGTGGAGTTTAAAGTAGTATCTCCAAGTCGTGTGGTCTTCACATTGTGCCCACACAGGCTTCATGGAAGCAAGAAATGCATGAACATGCATGAATGAAGACAATCAAGCACGATGACAAACAATCAAACATATTGTTTCCTTGATTTCCTTCAACTACTTTTCAGAATAATATTTTGCATTTTATTAACCAAATAGGACAAGTGGTAAAAGAAGCAAACAACAGTAACAAACAGGAAAGTAGTATTACTCACTTCCGTCCTTACACACTGATTCACAAACGAACCCCACAGCGAAAACATTGTTAAGAGAAAGACAGAGACGACAAACAAGAATGACCAATCCGAGCCAGGAACACAAAGAGAAACATTAGACAAATGTCAACTACCCAAAGGTTTCCCAGGCCATTACACCAGACTGTGAACAGAGCAGGAGTCAGGCAGGATGTTCTTCATGCAAACCAATCAATATTTTTCCTGGCAGTGACGCAATATTTTTTCTGGCCATTCTCTGTGCGGTGCTGTGCGTTTGCACGTGAAGCCAATGCAGACACTTATAATCAACACACAGTCTCACCAGCCCTCACACAACACCCCCCCCCC
>JANDJT010000206.1:20031526-20052679 GCA_024331685.1 Stegophilus panzeri | reverse complement strand
AAGAACCTTATCCCCTCTGTGAAACGTGGTGACAGTATCATGGTTTGGGCATGTTTTGCTGCATCTGGGTGAGGACAGCTTGCAATCCTTGATGGAACAATTAATTCTGAATTATAAAATCAGCAAATTTGGAAGAAAGGTGTCAGGACACCTGTCCATGATCATAATCTTAAGAGATAGGGGTCATGCAGCAAGACAACAACCCTAAGCACACTAACCATTCTTTGGTAGAATGACTTAAGAAGAATAGAAGTTAATGTTTTGTAATGGCCAAGTCAAATTCCTGACCTTAATCCAATAGAAAATGTTGTGGAAGGACCTGCAGCAAGCAGTTCGTGTGAGGAAACCTACCAACATCCCAGAGTTGAAGCTGTTTTTTACTGAGGAATGTGCTCAAATTCCTCCAAGCCGGTGTGCAGGACTGATCAACAGTTACCAGAAACATTTAGTTGCAGTTATTGCTGCACAAGGGAGTCACACCAGATACTGAAAGCAAAAAGGTTCACATCTGTGAGTGGAAAAAGTATATGTAATATTGGATCATTACATGGATAAATAAAGTGACCAAATATAATTTTGTCTCATTTGTTTAATTGGGTTCACTTTGTCTATTTTTAGGACTCAAAAATCTGATGATGTTTTAGGTCATTTATGGACTCAAACTTTCAAGCACCACTGTAACATAGGTAGAACTGCGAGGCACCTACATGGTGTTGGATACATGGCTTTGTCATCAAGTTAAAGCCATGATGGAGCAAACTAATGATGGGTGCCTTAATTACATAAACAGTCACCTGCTTTCTCTGATATTGGGGGAAGAAGAATGCCTGTATGCTGAACCTGAGAATATTCTGCTTTGGCCTGCTGTAAAACTTGGATGATGAATACGGGAACATGCTATCTATCAGGCACCTACAACACGAGCAAATATAGCAGTTAGTCAGAACATAAGTTAGTCAGAAATGTTAGTCAATAATGTTTGAATGCACACTGCACCACTAACCCATGGTCAGATATGAACTCATAGCTAGGCCATGATAATGTGTCAGAATCGACAGAGGCCTCACAGTGGTCCACATAGATTCGTAGTGGACGGTGCATAGGATTCTGCACTGCTGCTTCCAGGAGCAATGGCTCTCCCTGCTGGAATACAGTGGACTGATGAAGGGAGCCTACATCACCGGAGATGAAACAGAATCAAACAAGGGTGCTTCATTTCTCAAACTGTGCCTCCTCATTTCCTTATCGATTTAAATAGATATTATAGCATGTCAAATGTAAACTGTACTTTCCTCCAAATATACATTAGTATGCTTTTAGTAAACTTGATAGAATATTTGAATTTGGAGACACATGTAAGATTACTGGCATGTTTGACTCAGGAGTTTATCTTCAATTCCTCCAGTTGCATTTTAAGAACTGGTATATTCTTAAAGATGGTGGACTTTTTGATTTGTGTCATGGGCTGAAAGAGGTAGGATCAAGGAATCAGTGAAGCTTCAAAAAAATTAAAAAGTGTTTTGGGGAGCTTATTAACTTGCTGAAACATTACAAAGTAAAAAGGCTACTAACAGCTACACCTGAATGGCAGAAAAGGAGCAGTCCATATTGAAAATCAAGGTACATCTTAAGGTACAGTTCACCTTTAATTACATTGAGAGAGAAGTGCAGTAATCCTACTGCTTCAATAGTTGAGGTCATGGGCAGCCAGGTGGGGCTCAGTGGTTCTGCACTCACTCTAAACTTTCTGTAGGATTCACAGAAAAAGATTAAACACTTCTGGTGAGAAGAAGGAAGGAGAATACACCACAAGCCACAACTATATATTTGTAATGCAGCCCACCTTTTATAACGGCACTCAATAGGAACGATTGTAGGTGGATGTTTCAATGCATGGACACCAACCCAGGTTAGATGCGTTTCAGGGGAAAATACCAGCTTATTGGAATAAATGAGCCAGTTGCCACTTACCTGGAAATGAAAGCGACACTAAACAATTGTGATCATGTCAGTCTTTTTAAAAAGGTTTTTGGATAAAATTGTTCTATAACAAATTCTCTGCTGATATCCTGAAATTTTCATGGACAGCAGTCATAATTTAAACAGAATGATTATAAAAACAAAAACAAAGATACCAAAAAAAAATAAAATTGAAAAATCCAGGAAGAAATGATGGAGTTCAGAAGTGATTGGCTAGACTGGTTTTGGTTGACATGAAGGCTACAGTAACACATAACCAATCTTTACAACCATGGTGAGCAGAAAAGCATCCCACAACACGTCATACCCTGAAGGAGAACAGCTTCAACAGCACATCGGGTTCCAAGAACAGGAATTTGTGCTATAATGGGCACAGGATCACTAAATCAGGACAGGTGATGATTAGAAAAACATTGACTGGTCTAACCCGACCTAATGTGCTGGATATTTTATTCAGCCCAATTCTCTACTAACAAATGTTGCAATTAGGCTGGTGCTACTAATTTAGCTTTCTTACTTTTGATTCACTCCCACAGTCCTGTAATCCGGCAGAAATGACCATCTCAGTAGGGGTAATGAAGTCTTTAAGAGGAGTGCAGTCTCTAGGATCGCCATCTTCACCCAGCCGAACTGATCTGGGAGATAAACGAAGGCCGGGTCCAAAGTACTGCCTTTTCACCACAATCCTCCAGTTGTTCTCCTCACACTTTACAACCAGACCTCCATTCTCAGGCTCAGAGACATTTTCAACGTTTGAAAACACACGTCCGGGGAATATTTTAGGAGACTCTTGATTTGAAAACTGCATTTCAGTCGTTTTCTGTCTAGAAAAGTAGCTGGAATTCAAACCCTCGTATGAGGCTCGCGGGACTGACGCCGCATGAACTGCTAAACTGATCAACAATACACTCTGAATCATTGTAGGACACTGATAATATATTGTATGCTTAGCTCGAAATACACTGCAAAATCCTTGGTTCGCGACTTATAGGACGCCTTTAATCAGCCTGCATCCGTTTCACCTGTAAGCACTACTTTTTACGGAAGCCCTAAGTGGCCACGCATTATTAATTTTATTTTCTGTTGTTGATCTCGACAGAACAAAAAGTTGTTTTCTCGTGATCTTGACATAACCAAAATCTTTATTTTTTTGTCACAACGTAATTTTATTGTGAGAAAATTTAGCGCTTTGTGAATGGGACTGGTGTTACATGCACGTTGGCATCTTCACCACCATAAATGTAATAATCGCCCGCTGTAAAGATGGACTTTATCTCCACATTAAGAGAGAGGGATGTCCCCCCTTCTCAAGTTTCTGACACTAATGTGGAAGTCGTCAATCCTGCAGGAATTATGTATTCTTGTAACCCACCCCAGAAGTTAGCATAACCCTGGTTCCCTCGACAAAAAGCCAATAGAATTTTCCATAGGCTTTTGGATTATTGCAGAAAATAAGCTCCGTGACCAACAAAAGTTTATGGTTCTTACATGTTTCGTTCATTAAGATAAGATTTATAAGATTTATAAGATTTTGAAGCCTACACACTCGCCATAAGTAAAAAGCTAAAGTTAGGCTATACCACGGAACTACACCACGGTCGCGTGACTTCAACGTCACCACCGCTACGCTTCCGACAACTCTTTCAATCTTTATTTTTTTTTTAAACAATACGATTGGAAAATACTATAAATTGATAAATCTACAAGTTGGAAAGTTTGAGTTGAAAGAGCGCGAGTATAAACACAACAATGCTGTAGTACATGAGATTTCCTGTTAGGCGTGATGACGTTTAATGTCCTCGACAACCTCTGTAGTCCCATTTAGCCAATTGTTAGTAACCGTCTTTTTCAAGACACGTAAAAGCTTTTTTTATTTATTTTATTTATTTTTTTTAAAACCCTGAGTGGAGTATTACTGATGTATTTTATTGTGTATTATAAAACCTGAACATATCTTGAGCTTGTGTTACCCATAGACCTTATTTCAAGCATTTATCCCAAAAAACATTCTAAAAACCCATTGACTTCGGGATGATGGATGTCCAGTACACAGGAAAATTAAGTGGAGATCACGAGAAAACAACTTTTGTTATGTCGAGATCACGAGAAAACAACAGAAAATGAATAATGCATGGCCGCTTAGGGATTCCGTAACTTTTAGCGTTTAAAATAAATAAATAATAATAATAGAAAAAAGCTTTTAGCGGAACTGTTAATCACAAGCTATTGCTCAGTACGGAAGGACTCTGCAGACGGACCTTTCGGAACTGCTAGTTGCAACTGCTTAATGAATTAGTGAAATAGGTTATGCCTTTTGTACAATAGATCTGCATAATATTGAATCGTCTGGCTGGTTTGTTGTTGTTGTTGTTGTTGTTGTTGTTGTTGCACTTCATGGAGCGGAAACGGGAAGAAGACATAGACTGGGGAGTGCGATTATACAGAGAGGATCCGCTCACAACTGTAAACAAAAGCATAAAAGCCGTTTTAGTGAAGAATGCACACGAAGGACTGGCGCTGCCACTGACAGAATATGAGAGATGTTCTGTTATATCAGGACAGTGTGTGTATTATCATTACGGCTGTGATGGACAGGACGACAGAGGCTGGGGTTGTGGATACCGGACTGTTCAGACCATAGGCTCTTGGTTCAATAATGTCTCTCACGGTGGAAAATCCAGACCTCCGCCAAGTCTCCCTGAAATCCAGCAAGCTCTAGTTACAATAGGAGACAAACCGGCCTCGTTTTTAGGCTCTAAAGAGTGGATAGGGACTTGCGAGGCTGCTCTGGTGCTTGACCAGCTGTATGATGTCCCCTGCCGGCTGATGCATGCACGCAGTGGTGGTAAAGAGCTCGAGCAGGCGGCTCAGGACCTGCACCTCCATTTCCTCACCCGTGGATCACCAGTAATGATGGGTGGAGACAGGGACAACTCCTCCAAAGGCATTCTGGGTGTCTGCACTGGGAAAGAAGGCAGCTACCTGCTGATAATGGATCCGCACTATCACGGTCCTGCCCTGGACAGAGAGTCTCTGCAGAGGAACGGCTGGGTGGCATGGAGAAAAGTTCACTCTCTTGATCAGAGCTCCTTCTATAATCTTTGTCTGCCCCAAACATAACCATGATTCCCCTTATTGGTTATGCCACAGCTTCTCAACACTAGTCCAGGGAAAACACTCAAATGTGCAAGACACAGCGGTATTCTAGGACCAGGGTTTCGAACTTTTGTGCTAATGTTACCCAGCTGTTTGGTTTTCTAAACTGTTTGGTAATTTTGATATTCAAATTATGATATTGAATATGCAGAGTATTTATTTTTGGGCAAACATCAAATCTCATTACCTCTGTTTCATTAAACTCAGTTAAGAAGCTAAAGAGCAATCGCAAATAAGAGAATGTCATGTGTGTCGTGAATTAGAAGATGATGATGATGATGATGATGAAAGGAATCCAGTTCACATTCATTTGATTAAAATGGTGTACAACAGGTACAGGTAAATATGTTTGAACAATATTATTAGTTAATTAACATGATATAACTTATATCTTAAGATTTGCACATATCTAATATGAGTTAGGAATCCTTCTGACCTACACTGCTTTTATAATCATATGTGGGACACTTACCTGTATTGCATGAAGAAGTTCTTTTGGGGATTTTAACATGGACTCTTATGCCCTCTTGTGGGCAAAGTAACACACAGTCCATTTTATAAAGAAGTTGTACTTTTATAAAGAAGTTGATTCTTTCCAAAATGCACAGGGATTTGCAATAAGAATACACATTGAGTACAATACAGAAATGGTGTTTCGTTCATGAATGATTCAGCGTTTTTGAACGAATCGGTTCAATGAATGATTCAATAACTCACTTATTAAGACAGTGACTTGCCGCCACCTAGTGGCGGTTTTAGTTTCATATATAAAAGTATAATTTAACGCCCTCACCACGTCACATTTCTACATTCAAAAATGTATATTTAAAACATTAGTCTCATATCATTATTTATGCAATTGTAATTACAGTGTACGTGCATTCATGCCACCTCTGAGCTGCATTAAACAGTCTGTGTAAATACATACAAATGCCACTTCAGATGCAGCTTCTTTAGTGCACCTTTTATTTGTTGTTGCCTGTTTTTGTGATAGCCTATATAAAACCATTGTCTCATTGTGAAATGGTAATTTTCTAGAAATCTGTTGAGTATTAAACATCTGCATGAGTGTGTGTGTATTAACATAAATAATTAAACAAATATTTAAGTAATTAAAAGATGTTCTACAGTATGTAACTTTATTTATTATTATGATATATTTTAAAAATAAATAATTATGAGAGCGGTGCCCTTTTATTTATTTATTTTTGCTTGAGCATCTGCCCCCCAAAATATCTGTGCACGTCCCCGTCACATTGAGCAACTGAAATGAGATTGGTGTCGATACTCAAAGGCGTTGCTTGGATGGCCTCATTTCCTTGTTCTACACTCTCACAAATCCTTAAGGGTCCTTCAGTCTTCCTTCTGGGGGAACCCTGTAACAGTGCTTCATATCCAAAAGTGTTTATCTGGGTAAATGTGTGGAACAAACCCCAAATTATTGGTAATTTTATTTCCTTTTTAACATTCTTAATACCTAGAGGCTATCAGGCATGTAGAACTTGTATTACTTTGTAACAGTGCTATAGCATCTCTCAGTGAACATAGAGCAAAGTCCATTAGTATTTCAAAGACACAGCTAAGGTTTGGGTTCCATATGGAAAGGCATTATAATTATTTTAAAAATAGAAAGAAAGAAAAGCATTAGACATGATGTCACATTTTGTTGTTGAGTTTAGTGCATTATGGACCATTATCTCTCACTCACTCACTTTTACTAACCGCTTGATCTTGGTCATAGTCAACATACATATACATTCACACACCTAGTCACACTTAGGGGCAACTGATCCTAACCAATCCACCTACACAGGGAGAACATGCACAGAAAATCCACACTTTTTTTTGTTATATACCTGCTGTGCCACCTTACCTCCAAATTTCAAAAGTCTGGTTATTAACTCTTGTAGAGCATAAAGATTTATGCTAATGCTAATTATTTGAGATGGCAAAACAATTCCTAAAATTCAGGACAGACACCTTCCTGTGTAGTGGACTGACAGATAGTGAGTCTTTATTATTCAGCCATGACACAGTACCCCTGGAGCAGAGGGTTAAGGCCCATGGACACATCTTACTCAAAGTGTAGTCAGCAGCACTGTAGAGTATTCATGGACACATCTTATTCAAAGTGGGGTGAACGTGTGGTTAGTCTGTAGTCCCATGACGTTGCCAGAATCTCAGTAAAGTAAAAATAAAAGCCTAATAATAGATTAATAGAATAAATAAATAATACGTACATTTCATGTCCCCAGTGTTTGAGAGATTTTATTATCTATTTGGAACTGGTTAAAAAGAAGAGGAAAAAAAAAACCCCAATACAAACTATGCTGTATTCATAACACTGTTAGTGAATCCTTATGATATTTAATTTCACAAATGCCACAGCAGCAATAAAAATCTTAAATTCTCTAGATATGATTAACTTTTCTGTAATTGGCTAAGACTATGACTATATGTGTGTGTGTGTGTGTGTGTGTGTGTGTGAGAGAGAGAGAGAGAGAGAGAGAGAGAGAGAGGAAGCAAATAGAACAGAAATGGCGAGTAGAAATAGACTATGCACTGACAGAGTTTCGCGCGATGGGGATTCACTAATCACCTCAGTGTGTCCTGTGTGGTACTTCCTGGAGCATACAGTCATTTCCATTTCTTCCGAAGTGAAACTTTGAAACTTTCGGTTTCTTTTCGGTTTGGATGAAACCATCACCAAAACACACTTTACTGTGGATAGGGAATCCTTCACACACAAAACAGGCTAATAAACACACACACACACACACACACACACACAAAATAGTCAAGCGTAACGAGCTGCGCTGAAAATCAATGGATACGGACATCGATATTAATGAATCATAAACAAAACAAAATGGTTCAGTCCTCTGGAACATCCTGTATAAAGGAGGGGTCTGAAGGTAGGCGGCGATTCTTTGAAATTATGCCATTTTCAATCACTTCTTCCAGACGAACGCGTAAGTATTTTAAAATATCAAGTTTTATGGGCATTAATTAGTCAAAAAACCTGATTGCTTAAACACATTTCAGAGAGGATCATCAGGTACATCGGAACATCCGGTAAAGGCTATAAAGGAAAGCTTGACGAATATATTTAATACATTTATGATGAGGGCGCACGATGACTTAGGGTCGGGAGACTCCGGGGTCGGGAGTTTGATTCCCGCCGTGGCCCTGTGTGTGTGTGTGTGTGTGTGTGTGGAGTTCCCCGTGCTGCGGGGATTTTCTCCCGGTGCTCCGGTTTCCTCCCCCAGTCCAAAGACATGCATGGTAGGCTGATTGGCATGTCCAGAGTGTCCGTGGTGTGTGAATGTGTGTGTGATTGTGCCCTGCGATGGATTGGCACCCTGTCCAGGGTGTACCCTGCCTTGTGCCCGATGCTTCCTGGGATAGGCTCTGAAGAGGATAAGCGGTATAGAAGATGGATGGATGGATGGACATTTATGATGAATAATGAATATATACATAAGATGTACTAGTGTAACAAAGTAAACTATTATTATATCTCTTTCCATTTTATAACCTAATCCTTGCTATTATAGGCTATACATTTATTACAAAGAACGCTCAAACAGAAATATAGAATATTACTTAGACCTGCTACTAGTTATATACAGAGATTTTTACTTAGTGCACTGCGATCATATAATTGGCACAAGCTGCTGCACACCAACAGCAAGTTTAATGCTTTAATGCTTTAATGCTTTAAAACTGCTTCCAGGTGTCAGGTTTCTTTTCTGTTCACACCACTCCTTGGTCTCAGCCAACACACCCTAACCATTAGCTTGCACCTGTAGGGGAAATAGGTAGGAAAGCAGCAGAAATGTAAGGTAAAGATCAGCAGTGTGATATGCCTGGAATTTAATTAATCACTTTCATTGGACAATCAGTCTTGCATCCCCTTTTATCTGCAATCCCATTTTATCATTTAGAATTTTAAGTTTATTCCCTTTCTGGTCCCACTGCAAGAGTCATCCTCAACGAGCCAAACAATGGCTCTCAGGTCCTTTTTATGCTTTACTTGGTGTGATGTATCAGGTTGTGTCCTTTTGGTTTACTGTAACTAGAGCTGCAACAACTAATCGATAAAAATTATAATAATCGATTATGAAAATCGTCGTCAACGAATCTCGTTATCGATTAGTCGGTCTGCGCGTGGCATGGGGTGCATTTACTCATTACGTTACTTCTCTTCCGAAAACACGCTTCAGAGAGTAAATACTAAAGTTGTGTCCCAAATGACGTACTATACACTTACACTATGCACGGTATACTCTACCGTCTAGTGTATGAATTTTAGTAAGGTAATATCATCTCACATAAAATACTAGCAATTTTTTTTACTAACCAGAAGTATAAGCTGCTTCCTAGTCAGTGGCGCATGATGTCATACGCACGTAATGCAACGCCGCTAGCTTTAGCCTAATACCCAGAGTCACCCACAATGACTTTCTTCAGTTTACTGTTTCTGTCAGCGTTACCTTTTATTCCCAACATGACCTCAGTCACCATCACACGGAGGCGAAATCGTCACGTGACTGAGGAAGAAAGTGTGCGACCTCCAAGTCCTCTAAGGCAGGAGAGCATTTTATATTAAACACCGCGGAGAAGATCAAACTTTATAAAGTGGAGTTTGTGAAGCACGGAAGCATGACAGTGATGCTGTTGTGAGTTACTTAAAAGGTTTAGTTTAATTTAAGTTTATTGCCATTGCATAATTTTTATGGATGCACAAAAAGCACTGAATTAAATTACAGTCCTAAATGAATAATATATATTCTGGTGTGTGTCTGTGTGTATTGGGTTCTTTTCAGTCTTATATAATTGGACAAACAGTTGTGTAAAGTTTTAGTCTGAAGTTTATTTAAACAAATATATGTAACACTCAGTTTGTGTATTTTATTTTAAATAAACGAAAAAAATGGTGCTGAAAGTCTGCCCCCAGCCGATTAATATTAATCGAAAAAATAATCGTTAGTTGCAGCCCTAACTGTAACAGTACTGTTATGGAATGGACTCCTTTATTTGTGGATGCATGGTTCCCACACAAACTTCAAACTTTTCATCTGATAAAAAGCATATAGAACATTTATATGAATTGCCTTAAGATGATATGAAGCCATAATATATCTTGATATGATGTCTTAGACTGAAAAGGTTGCTGACTTTAGCTAATGAATTAACGGCTCATATTTTAAGTAACAGGACAGACTGAAGAATCTGAAGGATCCATATAAAGAAGCATATTTATTAAAAACATACTTCAGAAACAATACAAAGCTAATGCAAAGAGTAATCCAAAGTCAATTTTAAGATTCCAAGCATAGATTCACTCACAAAATGTCTATATTTGGAAACAAGGCTAAAACACAGTGTGCGCTACTGGCAGATGTTATGCTAGAACTCTTGCAATTGCAACCTCTGCTGGCGGGGAGAGGAAAAGTCCAGAGTCCTTGTCACACTTTAGTGGTTGTGTAAAAGAAAAAGAAAAAGAAAAAATCAACAGTTTGACTACAGAGTATTGCCAGTCCTGCACTATGTCTATTGTCACTATGTCTAATGCCATGGGTAATGACTAATTGTTATGAATTGTTTAAAATGAATAAAATGATTTGTACTGTGAACAGACCAAAAGTTTAAAAATGTTTTCTTGTCATTATAAATAATCAGAAAAAAATGTAATCTTTGGTATGTCTGCTATTAATTGTTGTTGCTGTCTATAAAATGACTTCTCTATGTCTAAATACTTAAATATTCATTGTGTTTGATTTGTATAGTTTGCCAGTAAAAACCTGATTGTTCTCATACTATGCATAATGGAGTCTTCTGATGAAGAGGTAAGCACTGAGCATAGCATTTTATTTATCTGATTTTCTGATTTACATGCAAGGCTGTTTGTTAGACATTTGTTCAAACTCATTGCTCATATCCTTGTTCAAATATTCCCAAATCAAGCAATTTGAAGACAGCAAAGATTTCTTTGACCAAGAGCTACAACTAAATCTTTCTGAAAAACAGTCTGCAGAATCACATCTAGAAGAAGAGACAGTCATGTCAGAAGGTACTGTTCTAAATTTTTTAACAGATCACTTTCAGACACAGACATGGCAGTTGATCATGTTTCCAGAGTTGAATTATTCTTGTTCTACACAGATGTTCCTGCACCATATGACATATCAGTGCAGTCCATTGGGACTGATTTTGCTAGACTTGAGTGGAAATGCCTAGACAGCATATCAGCATTTGAGCTGAGGTGCTCCAGCAGCACATCGTCAAGCATCCAGACCCTTTCAGAGAATTATGCTGAAGTGTCAGGCCTGTGCCCAGGTACAGAGTACACTTTTACAGTGGTTGCAGTCTCAGAAAATGGAAACCAGAGTTCAAGAGCCAAAGTGTCTACATATACAAGTAATAACCAGTTTAATGTTTTTTTTGTGACATATGTCTAATAATATTTAACATGCCATTACTACTTTACTACTTCTTTTCATTACAGTTCCAAACCCACCTGAAAGCATCAAGGTTAAGAATATTGATAGTACATCAGTTACTCTGACCTGGCATCCACCTGCTTCCTTAGAGAGGAAGTACCAAGTGGTGTGTTCCCACAATGGTAGAACTGTTCATGAAGAAGAAACAGAAACTAACACACTTGTTATCAATAACCTGACACCAGGAAAAAAATACTCCTTCCACATTGCAACAGTACTTAAAAATGGCAGCACAAGTAAGAGAGCTGTATCATTCGCCAGCACTCGTAAGTATTCATCTACACTTTGCAAGTCTTTAAATTTTATGGCAACTGGTTTTAATCCAAACCTAGGGCTGTGTAAAATGGTTTCTTTCTTTTTTTTTAATGAATTAGAAACCAAACTCGAGAGCTTTCTTCAGGACATGGGGCTGAAGCAACACTTCATTGATAAACTCTCACTGAGTACTGTACTACAGATAGACAAGAGCACGGTGAGAGATGATCCAGTACAGTCTCTATCAGATTTACCATGGCTTTTCCTCAAGAAAATTATGATGGTGAATGTGACCGCAAGAAGTGTCAAATGTGCTTCATCAACTGATGAGGATGAAGATATGAGTTTGGATCTGTATAGTGATCTGGATAGTCTTGTCCTCAGCCAGGACTCTAGTCATAAAGTAAATCCTTTAGACATCATAACTGCACTCTTCCTTTGCTCAGACAGTTTTCTTCAACAAGAAATTGCATTGAAAATGTCTATGTGCCAATTCTCTGTGCCTTTACTGCTTCCTAATTGTGACACACAGCAGTGCATGCTCATGCTTTGGGCCTTAAGAGATATTGTGAAGAAGTTTAGACCACACTCCTTGTCTGATCCAAGAGGGTTTGTGGAAGACAGGATCGTTCTAGCTGACTTACCCTTGGTGTCCTTTGTAAGACTTGGAGACTGTAGCATTTCCAAATCTCAAATCTTGAACAAGCTGCTCAGTAATCCACAGCAATATCATGATACATTTGTGCACCATGACATGGACTGTGGAGACATCCCAAGAAAAATATCAAATGGTTTGGTGGAGATCAGCTGGTACTTACCTTGTGGAAGTAAAAACATAGACATCTTCCCAGAACCTGTGGCTTTTGCAAACCTGAGAGGTGACATAGGTACATTTGAGACTCAGTACTCATTCCTTTGTCAGATTTCTACGGCGGTTTTTGTGTTCTTTGACAATTTTGACACAAACTATCAGCTACTCACCAATACACATGTAAATGCACAATTGTATTTGGTGGGTAATGCACAGACCAAAGCCTTCAACCTGGATTTGTTGAAAAGAACAGCTGCTGCATTGAACTTGAAAAAAAACAGCATCATTCTAAAGACCAAACAAAATGATGCAGATTTTGTCAAGAATTTGTGTTCTGCAGTAAGTGGTGTTGTTCAAAACAGTTCTATGACTGTACAACTCGAGAAGATGACCACCATTGCATATGAATTTGGAATTTTGATTGATGAAGACAACAAGCAGTGTCAAAACGCAAAAGAAAATGCAAATGCAATCACTAGCAAGATACAGGACACACTAAGGTTTAAGGAAGAACATCTCCCACTGCAGGGTGAGATCTGGAAGAAATTAGGAAAATTAGAGAAAGAGGAGTGTAGGCTTCGTAAAGCTGGGGATAAGAACATTGAGATGTATAAAAGTGAACTGATGGACCAGAAGATGGAACTCAGGAAGCAGCAAAGCAGCTATGAAATGTCAGAAGCCATGACCTGCTTCGTAAGTGCACTGTCAAGTTCAAGTCTTGAGAGATCCTACTTCCTGAAATGGATGCGAATGAATTTGGACAACCTGTCTCGCAAAAAACTATCTGGCCTTAGAGAAATGTACAAGGAGAAATGTCAAGAATCATCTGAGAAGAAGGAGGAGATTGCATTACTTGACAGACAGATCTCAAACAGTGCTTTAGGAACTGAACACTTTTTGAGGGAAATGGGTCAGCTGTATGAAGCTGCTGTCACCCTTCCAGAAAATCTACACTCACGACAACAAATGCTACACTTACCCAAACTGTGTGCTAAACTCCTTTTAAATGGATTCCCTCTTGAACTAGTTGATGGCGATGCTTCAAATATACCTTTAAGGTGGATTAGTGATGTACTGAAAGAGCTGAATACTTTAGTGCGACCCAAGAATAAGATCATGGTAGTCACAGTATTAGGAGTCCAGAGCACAGGAAAGTCTACCCTACTAAACACCATGTTTGGGGTTCAGTTTGCAGTCAGCAGTGGAAGATGCACACGAGGAGCTTTCATGCTGCTGATCAAAGTCACAGACAGCTTCAGAGAAATACTTAACTGTGACTATTTAATGATCATTGACACTGAGGGACTGAAATCGCCCGAGCTAGCACAGCTTGATGACAGCTACGAACATGACAATGAACTGGCCACACTTGTTGTTGGACTGAGTGACATTACCATCATCAACATTGCCATGGAGAACTCCACAGAAATGAAGGACATTCTGCAGATTGTGGTGCATGCATTCCTCAGGATGAAGGAAGTTGGCAAAAAGCCCATGTGTGCATTTGTGCATCAGAATGTAGCTGATGTCTCAGCACACGACAAAAATGTGAGAGACCGGAAGCTTCTTTTAGAGCAACTAAATGAGATGACCGAGGCAGCAGCCAAAATGGAAAATAAAGAAGACTACAAGAAGTTTACTGATGTAATGGAGTATGATCCAAAGACTGGTAACTGGTATATACCTGGGCTCTGGCATGGTAACCCACCAATGGCACCAGTGAATGCTGGCTACTCTGAGGCTGTCTATGACTTCAAAAAGAACATGATGGACATTCTTGTAAAAAAGAAGATATCTACAAACAACATTGAAGAATTTTTGGAGTGGACAAAAAGCTTATGGAATGCAGTAAAATATGAAAATTTCATATTCAGCTTTAGGAACAGTTTGGTAGCTGATGCATACATGAAGCTGTGCACTGAATTCCATAAATGGGAATGGTCTTTCAGAAAGAACATGTACACATGGTTAACATCTGCTGAAACCAGAGTGTCTAATTTTGAGATAATGAGGTCAAAATGTGACAAGACAAACCTGCAAGATTTACTGACGACCCTGAAACAAGAGGCCTCCTCAGAGCTTGATAAACAGGAAAATGACATTTTGGAAAACCTCATCAGATACTTTGAGCAAACAGAGGGTCATGTCTATCTTGTGGAAAGGTACAGAGAAGACTTTGTAAACAGTGCAAAATCTCTCAGGAGGGAAACAGAAAACTCAGTGCTGAGTAAACTAGAGGCAGATATTGATATTAGGAAAGGAAAGAATAATTTGGACAAAATCAAGAAAACGCATACTGACAAAATGGAAAAGAAAGTGCTGAAACTTCTGGAGAAGCTCCGGAAAACTAGTCATTCAGAAACTATGTCTGAAGAGGAGCTCGACAAAGTCTTTGAAAAAATATGGCAGGAAACACTTGAAGAGCTGTCATTTAAAGGCTTGCAGAGACAAATAATATCCGACAGTGTTTTTAGCCAATTACGAAGAAACATGAAACAAAAGGGAAGCTCTGTCACTGAAATGTTAAATAGAGTGACACTTGATCAATATGGCAAGGAGAAGTTCATTGTTAAACCAGAAACATTTTTTACAAAAATGATGCATCATATTTTCAAATCTGAATACATAATAAGACTGCAAGAGTTGGCAGACAGTATCATTGATGCATGCATGCAGTCCATTAATGACAAAAAAGAGGGAAAATCAGATTATCATGACAACTACATTCGGGAGATCCTACGTTTAATTGATACAAAACTGACATCAGGCAAGAATTTGAAGTTTTCTGAGGACTTCGAACTCTCTCTTAAGCTGCACATTTGTGCTATTTCTGCAAGAGAATTCCAGGTCATGCATGACTGTTTTATTGAAGAGAATGACCCACGCCGATGCCTCGAGAAATTCAAACATAAGTATCGTGATGATTTCAAAGATCTGTTCAATAATCGTGATCAGTGTCAGAGGAAAGCTGAAGAATTCACAAAACTCTGCCTGAGCCCTGCAGTTGAGACATTCATCTGTAACTCACTGGGACTAGACATTACTGACACAATGCTGCAAGGGGAAAATGCATTTCAATTCAGTACACGTGCATTTTTTCAGTACTCTATTTTAAAACAACTTCTGAATGACAGTGATTTTCAGAATTATGTGAGCTACATACGTTCATATGAATGCTTTGTTAAAGTCTGGATATTAAAACAAATTACAGACAAATTTTCCAAAGGGAACAAACTTTTTGAACTGGAACAGCAGCATCTCAAAGGAGCTATTACAGAGATAAAAGAGGCCATCAAAAAAGCACAACATGAGACAGAAACTGAAAGCATAAAGAGATTTATTCAAAAGATGTGCAGAGAGCTTGGAAAAAAACTTGTCATTCCAAATGCTGTCTTGGAAGCAGTCATGGTTTTGAGTAATGCCAAACAGGAGCAATTTGCCCACTGGCTCACAAAGTCTGTGGAAGAAATGGAAGAGTCAATGAAGAGAAAGTTGAAGATGGGAAACATTCAGCACAAACTGAGAACAGTCAAAATCAAACCACAGGACGAGCTGTTCAAGCGTGTGTTTGGCTGCGGGAAACTGTGTCCATTCTGCAAGGCACCATGTGAGGCAGGAGGAGAAGCTCATACACATCACTCTGCTTCTGTACACAGACCTCAAGGACTTGGTTTATACAGGTATGAGCGCTCAGAGAAACTAGTCACTAACATTTGTTCCACTGATGTGAGCACTGAAGCAAGGTTCAGATGCCTAGAAACCAAACATGAGTACCATCCTTACAAGAAATACAGGGAGATCTTTCCGGACTGGCACATCCCTGCAGACCCCAGCATAGAGGCCTCAGACTACTGGAAATATGTGATGGCAAACTTTAATGACCAGTTTGCAGAAGCGTACAGTGCCAAGCCTGCAGATATTCCCCCTGTGTGGAAAAAAATCACAAAGCAACAAGCAGAAAACAGTTTGAAGGAGTGTTTTAGTATCAAGTAAACACTAGTGAAAAATTATCAGGATAAGGGAGTTTAAAGAACACTGCTTTTGCCTTGATGTCAAAATGCTATCAGCATCTTTCATCACATCCTGCCTTTAATCCATCCCATGATGACACCTGTGGTCAACATAAAATCACCCCTTTTAGCAGATATAAATTCATTTTTCATTGTCTTTTCTTGTGCCTTTCTCTTTAAAAATTCTAAACAGCAGAGAGAATACTATGCATTTAATAATACTGAAAAGCTTGAGAATTGGAATAATGCCTTTGGATGTTAAACTTCACTAATTATTGATTCTTATTCTTTAATTGTATTTTTTTTTTCTAATTGTGTTTTACTGCTCTTTCTTCCTGGGTGGTTAGGTGACTGTTGGTTTCTCATAAGCAGATTATCCTCTAAACTTAAAAGAAATATCTAATTAAATTGCATTAACTATAGATTTAAGCATGTTTATGTAACATTGTTATGTTTATGTAACATTTTCAGGAATATGTGATGATTAGATAAATATTACACATAAAACAAAACTTCGTTCATTGAAAGTTGACGATATGAAACTAAAGACATCATAACATTTTTGCCTTGTAATCAAAATCAATATAACCTGTTTTTCTTTCAATAAACCTGTGATTCTGTCTAAAATAAACGTTCATGTGTATAAATATACACTCATGGAGCACTTTATTAGGAACACCTGTAAACCTATGCATTCATGCAATTATCTATATCAATAATCAATAATCAGCCAATTGTATAGCAGCAGTGCAATGCATACAAATCATGCAGATATGGGTCAGCAGCTTCAGGTAATGTACACATCAACCATCAGAATAGGGAAAAAATGTGATCTCAATGATTTGGATCATGGCATGATTGTTGGTGCCAGATGGGCTGGGTATTTGTATAACTGCTGATCTCCTTGGATTTTCACGCACAACAGTCTTTAGAGTTTAATCAGAATGGTGCAATAAAGAAAAAAACATCCAGTGTGTGTCAGTTCTGTGGACAGAAATAACTTGTTGATAAAAGAGGTCAATGGAGAATGACCAGACTGGATTGAGCTGACAGAAAGTCTGCACCATGTCTAGTAAGTCATCTCAAACTGGTTTCATGAACATGTGTTCAGTGTTCTTTAGTGGCCTTCCCAAGCACCGGATCAGAATCCAATAAAACACCTTTGGGATGTGGTAGAACGGGAAATTCACAACATGAAAGTGCACCTGAAAAATCTGCAGGAATTGCGTGTTGCAATCATATCAACGTGGGCCAGAATCTCAAATAAATTTTTCCAACATCTTATGGCATCGTGTGGTCACGAAGAATTGAAGCTGTTTTGAGAGCAAGGGAGGCCCTACCCAGAATTAGTATAGTGTTCCTAACAAAGTGCTCAATGAGTATAATATAAATATTCCACCTGCTTTGAGATCAACTCTAAACACAGTGTGCACAAACTGTCATACTTAGATGTGGTGTAATTTAGTTCATTAAAAGTATATACAGTCCTCTCTGAAAGTAGGGGCAGAGGCAATTTGTTTATTTTTGCTACACACGGAATAAAATTAGACTTGAGATCAAAAGATGAGTATGAGATGATAGATCACAATTATTATAATTTTTTTTTATATCCAGATGTGTTGAACAACTTAGAACATGGCACCGTTGGTGGCAGACCACCCACTTTTTATATCAGCAAAAGTATTAGAACAGAAGTATTAAAAATTAATTAAGTAAGTAAAAAATAAATTAAGTATTTTTAAAAGAAGTATTTTTATTAGTTCCTAATAAAAAAAAGTAAATTAAAGTAAACAGCATTTAATATTTGGTTGCATATCCTTTGCTTGCAATAACTGCATCAAACCAGTGACCCACTGACATCACCAAACTGTTGCATTCTTCTTTTGTGATGGTTTTCCAGGCTGGTACAGTAACTTCTTTCATTTGTTGTTTGTTCTAGAGGGGTTCTGCTTTCAGTCTCCTCTTCAAGAGGTGAAATGCATGTTCAACTTGGTTACGGTCTGGAGATCAAATTGGCCAGTCTAACACTTTCCACTTTTTTCCCCCCTGATGAAGTTCTTTGTTGTGTTTGCAAAGTGTTTTGGCTCATTGTCTTGCTGCATGATGAAGTTCCTCCCAATTAGATTGTATGCATTTTTCTGTAAATTGGCAGACAAAATGCTCCTGTAAACTTCTGAATTCATTCTGCTGCTACCATCATGAATTACATCATCAATAAAGATTAGTGAGGCTGTTCCAGAAGCAGCCATGCAAACCCAAGCCATGAAACTACCTCCACTATTCTTGACTGATCAGCTTGTGTATTTTGGACCATGAGCAGAACCTTTCTTTTTCCACACTTTGACTTTTCCATCAATTTAGTAGAGGTTCTAGAACTTTTGTGGCTCATCTCTATATTTCTTTGTGAATTCAATTTTGGTTTTCCAATTCTTACTGCTGATGAGTGGCTTGCATCTTGTGGTCTGGTCTTTATATTTCTGTGCTCAAAGTCTTCTTTGAACAGTGGATTGTGATACCTTCACCCCTGCCCTGTGGTGGCTGTTGGTGAAGCCACTGACTGTTGTTTTGGAGTTTTCTTCACAGCTCTCACAATGTTTGTGTCATCTACTGCTGTTGTTTTCTTGGCCGACCTGTTCGATGTCCGGTTCTTGGTACAAAAGTGACTTCACTTGTATTGTTGTATTGCCTATGCCCAATGCTTGTGGAATTGCTCTGATTGATTTCCCTCTTTTCTCTGCTTCAAAATGGCTTGCTTTTTTCCTATATACAGCACTCTGGTTTTCGTGTTGGTTTATCCGTTTTAACAACAAACGCAGTCTTCACTGGTAAAACCTAGGGCTCAAAACCAAGTGTAGACATTCAGAGCTATTAATTGTTTAAATGATCAATCTGACAAGGCACACCTGGGCAACAAGAAACACCGGTCAGTTAATTCTGATCATTTTGTATACTTGAGAAATGGGTGGGTTCAAACAAAAGGTGCCATGTTCTAAGTTGTTTAACACATCTAGATGTAAATACAATATTAAGAAATTAATGCTGAAATTCTGACCTATCATCTCATTCATCTTTTGATCTCAGACTCAAGTGGCTTCAGTGTATAGCAAAAACAATACAATTGGCCTTGTTGTTCCAATACATTTGGAAGGGACTTTATGTGCGTAAACCAGTAAGTTGAAAAATATAGTGCAGTATCTGTTCTTATCAGTTTAATATCTGTCTCCTATTCAGGGACATATAATAAATTGAGTTTTTGAACAGTGAGATGGAATAGGGCTTTGCTTTATCCACTCTACACATCAGGTACTGTGTCTATGGAATTTTGCATATCCATGTTCTCCAGTTTCCCCCCACTTACCAAAAATATGCTATGGATTGGTGTATTCCTGTAAAACAGGGTGTATTCCTGCCTTATGCCTAGTGCTCCTGGAACGAGCATTAACCTGCTCAGAATAAATCACTTACTGAATATGTATGAATGAAAGCATCTCTTATGTCAATGATCTGGATGTCATTCTGCAATCAGATACAAGTGCTGAATACCAGCCATTACATGTTAGCAAGTATTTCAAAGGAAATCAAAAAGTGAAAAATGCTGCTTGCATAAGTATTCAACCCCCCAGCTTCTGGAAGCTCCAGATTAAAGATAATCAAGACACAGTTGACTTAGAGGTGACCTTGGAGGCAACACATACCAAGATCGGGTTCTTCCCTTCGGGCTAGCCTTATCCCCTCGCACCTTCACAAAGCGCATGGATGTCATTCTGGCTCCATTGTGACTCCAGGGCATCCGTGTACAAAACTATTTGGACAACTCGTTAATTCTAGCACAATCCAGGGAACTGGCGGTTCAACATCGAGATGTTGTTCTCGCCCACATGAAGAGCTTGGGGCTCAGGTTGAACCTCAGAAAAGTATGCTTTCTCCAGTGCAGTGGACAATTTTTCTAGGGATTATAAGGATTCTACTACGATGAGGGCGTTTCTATCCCCAACATGCACAGGGGATCCTATTAACATTGAGCAGGATAAAGCTGGATCTTGGCATCCCCTCCAGTCTCTATGAGAAACTGTTGAAGCTTATGGCAGCAGCATGTCATACCATTAGGCCTATTGCACAGGAGACTGTTTCAGTGGTGGCTGAGAAGTTGGGGGTTTCATCCGAGGATGAAACCTCTGAGAGTAATCAGTGTCACTGCCTATGTAGGCGATGCCTACGTGCTCTGAGAATTTGGTAGTGTCCCCAGTTTCTAGCCTTGGGTCACACTCTAGGGACCTCACCTTATCGCAAGACGGTAATGACAGACACCTCCCTCACGGGCTGGGCCGCAATCTTAGACGGCTGTCCAGCTCACAGTGTCTGGAGCAGCCCTCATCTGGAGTGGCATATAAATTGCCTAGAAATGCGGGCCATATTTCTAGCACTGAAATTCTTT
>JANDJT010000206.1:19993692-20021887 GCA_024331685.1 Stegophilus panzeri | reverse complement strand
ATAGTGGTAACCTGAAACGTTAGCTATGTAAAGGGTACTGGAGTTTTCTTTTCTTAATTCTAAAGACAAACTGCCATGACTAGTTCTGAATGGATAACTACAGTATGGCCACGACTCAGACGTTAGTCCCATATCTCTCGTTGCCAAGCTAGCACATCTCAGCATTATTTGTAAAATCACTTAGTTGTCCTTAGCCCAAATGTAGTGTAAAGGAACGAAATGCTGTGCAACTTAACAGTCTGTCACAATGTGAGGGCTCACAACGAGCTCGGCGGGAGGATATGCTGCAAGTGAATGTACGGTTTATGGTCAAAAACTGGAACTGACGTTAGCCTAGCCTACTTCGTGGGTGTGCAAATATCAAGTTAATTGAAGTTCTTAAGAACAAACCAAGCCATTGTATGATGCCTTCTATACTAAGCTAAGGTTACCTACTATTTCGGTATCTAGTTACTTACTGTCTGAAAAAAAGCTCGTATGTTCTGCTGCACTTTTCAACGCTTGGTTGCTGTCTCCATTTCTTACAGTCTGAGCAGCTAAAATATATCAACGAACTTGCGTTGAGTATGGGCGCAACCAAGTGTACAATTGGTGGGGGGGGCACACACCGATTTTCCTTAACAAATGGAAATATATTAAAAAGGAATAGACACAAATAAATAGAATATATGAAGAAAAGACAGGGTTCATTAAAGGGGGACATATAGAAACTATTTTGTACTGTATATTGGGGGGGACAGATTGGTATTTCCTCAACACTGGGGCAGACATGACCCCCCCAAAGAATGCGTGGTTACGTCCATGATTTGCGCTATAAGGCAAGTAAATTGAAATGTTCTTATTCTAGCTAAATATATATGGCTTTTCCATTTCGCTTTACTTCACAACATTGTCAAAAGATTTCCTAGTTAGTTTATAGATTCATGAGTAATTACATCTACATACATATGACATATCCACGTGTGCTTTGCTCAGAACGACAGCTCAAATCAGATTTTTTTTGGGCATATCTGATTTGAGCAGTCAAGATTTTCAGTCTCATCAGTGGAAACCTCAGAAAATGTGTCTTTTGAATTCAAGTGACACTTGTAAAATTGGCCATAGGTGTGCATGTGTGTGTGCATGGTACCCTTAATGGGATGGACTGCCATCCCATTTGGAGTAAATTCATCAAATATTATTTGAATATTATATGATATGAATAATATGAATATGATTTCAACATAAAATTCAGATATTTGTCTACAGCAATGTACATTTGTGAACACAGACAGTCTTTGTAAAGTGAGTTAAGGTTTGGTACCCTTGTTGAAGGGCACAAAGGCAGTAACCATCAAATGGGATAAATCCTAAGCACTACAGAGTCATGGGCTACAGCACAGACTTCACAGACCACTGAGTTACTGTTCCACCAGGAACACTTCACAAATGTCATCCCTCCATTAGTCTGCACATCTGTGTTCACAGACAGGGAATGTTATAAATCTGTGCAACTGATACACATTTGTTTAAACTGAGAAACAGTACACAAATTATATCATTCCAAGTGTAATTCATGCAGTTTGCTGCAGTTTCTCATTTCGCTTAACCGAGTGCTGTTTCTGGAAGCTTATAATCATGTGGCTCAGGTGGTAGAGTGGGTTGTCCACTAATTGCAGGGTTGAAGGTTCGATTCCCGGCCCACATGCCTCCATATGCCGAAGTGTCTTCCATGGGCAAGACACTGAACCCCAAATTGCTCCCAATGGCAGGCTAGCGCCTTGCCTCTGTGATGTATGAGTATGTGTGTGAATGGGTGGATGAGAAACAGCGTAAAGTGCGTTGTAGAGCCGCTAAGGTTAAAAGGCGCTATATAAGTGCAGATTTATAATCAAGATGCTTTACTTCAACTGAGTCTGTGAATGAAAATAGAAGAAATGTGTGTGTGATTAGGTTGCAGTGTGAGGAACACCTGTCTGTCTGTAATAGAGAAACACAACCACTCCCCCATTTGATTAGAAATTGCACAAATCTGAGTGCAGCATTTGATAAGAGCATTCTTTGCATGTAATAAATATTTCTTATAAGCTTCTAGTCCAGGGGTGTCCAATATTATACACAAAGGGCCAGTGTGGGTGCAGGTTTTCATTCCAATCAAGCAGGAGCCACTCAGGTGTGGCTTCTGCTTGGTTGGAATAAAAACCTGCCCTTTCTGGATAAGATTGGATACCCCTGTTATAGCACCTTTTAGGCATAACATCGAACTAAAAAAAAAATAACAACATTAAAATAATGGATAAATATGAATCATAAATGAGAATACATTGCAGTCAGGGGTTAACTTAGGGTATATGTGAATGGCTGAGCTCTAGTTCTATAATTTGATGTAAATGTAAATCATAACAGACTGTATTGGTAATAATAATAATGATTATGTAATAGAGTGTCATTCTGCTTAATGGAGAAATGAATTTTTTTTCAAAAGTGAAATGTTGCTGTGCTGTGTAAATACACTTGATAATTTAAGCAAAATGTATTCAAACCTTTTGCTTTACTGAATTGTGTACCATTGCCAGAAAGGAATAAGATATTTTATTAGTATTTTTAAGCCAAAACAAGGAATACTGAGTCATTAAGGTCTAGCTATGCAAATGTAGTTAAACGAAACCCTGTAGACGTAATCAGAAACCTTTTCTTTAAAACAAAAAAATCAGTACACTGATTGGTACTGTTCCTATATTGTTGGTTTCCCATCTTGTAAATCCCATTTTAGCCCCAGTTTTCTATTTTTCTAATGTCATCTAGCCAGTAATGCCCTGTGTAGTGTAGGTGTGCTAAAGCTTCTTGTTTGTTAATTGGGCTATCTGTGTCCATGAACAGCTATTGTGTCAGTGGATTTGTATGACTACCACCACAGTACTATATGACTCAACTTTCAGCATTTCTCACTGTCTTCTCTTTCCCTTTGGAGGTCCACTGGAGCTGAACCAAGCACATGTTGAGAAAATCCCAGCTCATACAAATCTATTATATTGCAGAATAATTAAAATATGCAAATATTATGATAAACCAACACGTTTCATCCCAACAGCAGTGATTGTGGCAGATTCTGCTGACTGTGGAGAATATTTGAATGTATCTTTCAGACAAAAAGGCCAAGTGCATCCATATGCACCAAATGAAGAGGCCTGAGGAGGATTTGTGTGAGTATGTGAGATTATCCATTTATCTGCACATGATGCAAAGAGGTAGAAGTTTTGGCCATGAGGTTTATAACTGCCAGAGAAAAACTGAAACAGAGCATTCTGCAACTCTCCCATTCCTCATTCTTTTAATATCACCAGCACTCTGATGTCTTCACAAAAATGAAAGTGAATAATAAGCCTTTTAACAGAATTATTCTGGATTGAAAGTTTATTCCCACAATCTAGCTATTTCTATTTACAATGTGTCTCAAGGCTAACACTTTTACAGCAGAAATATTAAGGTGATACTAAGATATAGTATACAGTGAACCACAATGATATCACCATAGAAATACATATAAGTGTAATACAAATAAGGGACACAATAAGTGTCAAATGAAAGGAAATAATGAACATAAATGTGGCTTATTAAAATGTTGGCCTGAATTTGTGAGCATCCATGAACCACAAGAAAAACTTCAATGCTCCTTGGACAGATTCTACAAGTCTCTGGAACTGTACTGGAGGGATGAACACCATTCCAAAAGATATTCTCTCAATTAATGTTTTGATGATTGTGTTCAACAGGGTTGAGATCTGGTGAATATGAAGGCAATAGCAATATGATTTAAACCATTTTCACACCCATTTGGGATAAAGGTGATCGCTCAGAATAACTTTGTGTATGTTCTCAGCTTAGTGTCTTAAACACATTTATCCAGAAAGAGGTGAATAAAAAAAAAAGTCTGATAAAAGCAAAAGGTCTAGAGGAGAGAGTGATGTAAGAGAGAAAAGAGCACTTTTCTAAAAGATAACCCAGCAAGAGGAAAAGTGCTTTCTTTCAAAAATGTTGCCTGGAGTGAGACAATTCCAGATAGACAAAGAGCTAAAATCTACTTTCAAACAGTCACATAGTGAGTGATTTTGTGACCTCTGTTTTCTGAGGTCCCCACAGTACATTCTTCTTCAGCCAAGAGGTAGGTCACAATAATCACACTAACAGTGTGCCCAGTGCTTTAACTGAAAACTCTTGTCATGACTTGGAACAATTCAGATGAAATAGCACTCATCATTTAGCACTTGAGGGCCAGAGTGTTTTTATTTCATCTTATCTATGAACTGTAGTCCATGTCCATTGCAAAGGTCAGATCACAGGGAGTCATGGCATTTCCCATAAGCAAATACAGAAATAGAAAACAAAATAGAAAATAGAAAACAGTGGAAATAAAAAAGAACACTATTGAAGCATACATATTTTGATGCACAAAACTTGGACACATCCTCAGTGATATTACCCAGAGCCTTTCAAACATTATACACCCTCATCCAGACAACCTGGCCAGGGGTGATTGAGCCCCGGCCTGTGTCCAAGTAACATGCTACCTCCTCCAATCCTTTCCGCTCTTCAGCCAGAGCCACCTTGAGGCTTTCTCTGCTGCCTCTGAGTTGGAACTAATGGCTCTCATTCTACTTAGCCCAGTAATGCCTAAAGTACCACAGGCCAGTCCCTCAGTATGAACCTCATATAACCCTCTTTGAAAGGCATGCACCTTGACATCGCACCTTGACATCCAACCTTTCCTGCAACAGTCCTCTACCAGCTCTTCATATTTAGCTTTCTTCCTCTCCTGTCCCTCCACCATCCTCTCCTCCTAAGGTACAATGAGCTCAAACAGGATTATCTCTTTGGTGGTCTCTGAGATCAGGGTAATGTGTGTACTGAAGTCTGGGTTATGTGCAGTGGGATGTTCAGCTGCTTTTCCAAGTCAACTGTCCTCATCCAGTCATGTGTTGAGGTAAGCAAACACATAGGGCAGGGATTATGCTTCTGCTCATCCAGCTTCCTCCTGCACCAGTCTCTGCTGATCCTTCGTACTGGTGGTGTCATAATGGGCTGCTGTCACACTACCCAGACCACTCCTGCCTTGCACCACACCTTATGCTGCAGACGGGACTCTGCCATCCTGCATCAGCCACCATCCACATCCTCCCAGTCCTCACTATGATGCCTGTGCTAGCCACTTTGGGGTTACTTGATTCTGTGTACTGTAGCTATTCTCATGCCTGTGTCACAATGCACTCCTCCTTGACAGATCTGAAAGGGAGCTTGAGTTTATTGTTGTTTCCATACAGAATGATGCTGCTCAAGCTGCAAGGTACTCCCAGCCACCTACTGCTGACTTTCCTCTCAAAAAAGTATTTCACCAGAGAGATGGGGATGTCGTAGGTCAGCAGGGGCCAGAGTATTCTTGGAAGGATCCCATGCTGATAGATCCAGGCCATTAATTTTCTGTGGAAACCAGATCTGTTGACAGCCCTCAACAGGCCTCAAGGTCAGCACAGGTAGCCTTGGTGGAATCTGCATCCTTTAGACTATTGTTGAATACCTTTCCTGGGCTCTTCAATGGTTTCTTTGCGATGGTGGGGATCTGCTCTCCACACACCTTGAAGCAGAACTTCTCTCTGACCATGTGAAGAATGTGCTAAACTCTGAGTAAGTTGAGCTCAAGATCAAACCCAGCACCTTAGATCTCTGAGATGACAACATTACCAGGTGCACCACTGTGCCATCCCAGATTTTTATAATCTTCATAATTTTCACTGCTTATGCTAACGAATTCACTGACATGATCTCAATTTAAAGGATAACCTTACCTTTTACAGTGCAATCCTAAACTTCCTACATAGAAATATTTGAAGGGCATATCGTTGAATAATTTATGGGCTCAAATATATGCCTATCTACCTCCCTCTGCAGCCATATACAGTGGATGTAACTCATTCTTGAATCTTGAGTTTTCCTTTGATCTGCACATATACAGCTGAACTACTTTCACTCCATTCTTCATATTAGAACAAACACATCTTAAATAATTTCATTTGACTCTATTACCACCCGCCCCCTTTTTTTTATTAGCGGACTTGCAGCAGTTGATGAAAGCTCAGGGAAAATTGGGCAGTAACAAATGAAACAAGAACAGAAAACAAGCTCCTATAAATGAATATGTGTGTTGGAGCAGCTAAGGAGAGGAGGTGATCCTTGCAGGCACGTCCTCCAGAGCAAAAACGCTTGGCCCCTTGAGCCCTTGAGCCACACACTCTGCTGTTGCTTGGCAACCATCAATTGCTATTGAGACGAGAGACAAGATGCACCATCTCCAAATAAAGGAAAAACCCTCTATGTCCATCTTTCTGTCTGTGACACTGTGTGTGTGTGAGTGCGCATGCAAGAGAGCGTGTGAGTGTGCCAGACCATGGGCTCGGGGCTAGATTTGTACTTAGAGTGGCAGCCTGTCAGTCCACTCATGAATATGCAGCAAACGATTCGGCAACTCCGAAAGCAGAGAGATAGATTGAGGGGGAAGTGCAGGAAACAGGGAAACATGAATAAAGAGCGAGAGTGAAGATGTGAGGATGGAACAGAGATTTCAGGCTTAGTTCTGTTGTGATCGGTCCCCTTTGCACCTAGTTCATTAATATACCTTAACACTCTACACATGTGCGTGCACATGTTCACGTACACGTACACACACACACACACACACACACGTACACGCAGGCATGCATACGCACACACACACGCACACATGCACACACACACGCACGCACGCGCACACACGCACCTACACTGTTATATCTTTAGGGGGAGTTACTGCTCCACTAAGCAGGCACCTGCACCAAAACCTCACCCTAAATTTATCATCAGTAACAAATAGTAGGAAAAATTGTGGCTCTTTTACAAACAGAAGTCACATTATTGTGTTAAAAACCAAATGGCGTGAATATTATAAACATTCTCAGACATTCAGTCAATTAAAGAGAGAAAAAATAAAATAAAAAAATAAGCCTCAGCATGACCTTCCACTTTAAACATAAATACATAAATACAGTGCACACATATGCCCCCAAATTCAGTTTCAATTATTTACTCTTATTCTCACCCTCAGTTCACACACACATGCACACACAGAACAATACTGAGATCTAATGGGGTGGGTCTCGTTCCGGGCTGGGTAAAGCTGAAAAGCTTTATGGAAATGAGAAATTCATCGTTTTTTCATCACTTATATTTCAGTTTGACACACCAGAGTTATTACTCTACTAATTAGCTCTGAGGTCATTTCAGGAAAAGAATTAAATCAGACCCTGATTATAATGAGAAAATGATGATAGGTTCATTAAATATGATGATGGCACTGATTAGCTAAAGACTAAGGAGCTTTATTTTCAATACCCAATCAATGAGATAGAGCGAGAGAGTGGAGAGAAGGGATGAAACCAAAACACCAAAACACAGAGATGCAAACATTAAAAAAAGACATCAGGCCCCTTTAATGGATGTAAACACCGTGATCAACTTTAGCAGTTCCATTAGCAGTAGCAGTACGCTAAGATAACCGACTTCTACTGATGACTGAAGTTGGCTCGTTTTGAAAGTGAATAGCAGAAGACTGGAAGCCGTGATCTTATCTAACCTCCTAATTACGGCCTTTTATTTGGACAGTCTCATTACAGCCAATAGCACAGCAGCTCAATTTTCTCTATTCATAAGATGATTTGAGCACGACTTAATACACACAGACTTCTAATCCCTGGGCCTTGACTTCCTTGCCTATATATACTGAACTGATCGATATGGATAAACAGACCACAAATACATTGTGAATAAAACAGAGGAGCTTGGGCGATGAAAAGAACTTTAACTGTGAACTGTGATAGTGCTGTGTCATGTTTTTTTCTTTTGCAGAAGAAAACCTACTGATATTACGAGGATTGAAGTTTTAAAAATTCACGTCCACTTAGTTTAATACAGCTTCTTTGGTGTGCGTGTGTGTGTGTGTGTGTGTGTGTGTGTGTGTGTGTGTATTCTGTAGGTCTGATGCAATCTCTTCCTTGGCTGCTGGCTTGCTGATGTCATCACATTAAACCGAACCTGATGATGGAGGTGAATAGCCCCCCTCCCCTCCCTCTGTAATCTTGTACAGCTCTCTCTTGTCAGCACTCATCCTGCAGCACACAGATCTCCAGCACATCTAAAAATCCTGAAACAGGAAAGCCAGCAACAGAATTTCCTTCCTTTCTGTAGCATTTACTCAACATTAAAGCAATGTCGCAACAACATCCACAGGGGAACCACAGCACATTGGACAAAAGACTAGACACAGCAGCCATTGTTCTTGGAAATACAAAGATCGGCTGTGTCTTTGTATGTGTCTGTGTTCGTGAGAGAGAGAGAGAGAGAGAGAGAGAGAGAGAGAGAGAGAGAGAGAGAGAGAAAGAGAGAAAGAAAGAATGAGAATGTGCCAGTAACAGAAAAATCCACCCCCATTAAAGGGTATCCTACACATATAATATCAACAGGAGGAGAAGTGAAATAGAAAACATCTAATGCTCTTCTCTCCATGTGTATGTGTGTATGTGTATGGTAGTCTCCACTGTACATCAATCACATTGCAATGGAAAGGCCATTCTATGTAAAACAGGAGAGATTACTCTCTCCAGCATACACTGATACCAACTCAGCTGTGTGACCCTGATTCATCATTTCACAAAGTTGAGTAGCATACAACTTTGCATAATAATTTAAGCATGAAAATCAAACCAGTGGAATAGATTATTAATTAATATCAATAGTTTGTAAGCAAACAAAAATTATGTTTTTTGAGTCATGTTCTTGACAAATCTTAATTAATGCAAAGACATCCAGAGACAGGGACTTGAGCCCTTATATACTTGCAGCTTGACTTGGAGTTTAAAGCTTCTGTTGGGCAGCAGTGTTATTTTTGGAGAGCAGTGACTTTATCCTAGCAACCCTGCCATGCACACCACTTTTGTTCAGTGTTCTCCTGATGGTGGATTCATGAACATTAACATTAGCCAAAGTGAGAGAGGCCTTTAGTTGCTTAGAAGTTACCCCGGGTTCCTTTGTGACCTCGTGGACTATTACATGTCTTGCTCTTGGAGTGATTTTTGTTGGTTGACCCCTCCTGGAGAGTATAACAATGGTCTTAAATTGCCTCCATTTGTACACAATCTGTCTGACTGTGGATTGGTGGAGTCCAAACTCTTTAGAGATAGTTTTGTAACCTTTTCCAGCCTGATGAGCTTCAATAAATCTTTTCGGAGGTTCTCAGAAATCTCCTTTGTTCATGCCATGATACACTTCCACAATCATGTTGTGAAGATCAGACTTTGACAGATCCCTATTCTTTAAATAAAACAAGGTGCTCACTCACATCTGATTGTCATCCCATTGATTGAAATATCCTGACTCTAATTTCACCTTCAAATTAACTGCTAATCCTAGAGGTTCACATACTTTTGCCATGCACAGATATGTACCATTGGATCATTTTCCTCAATAAATAAATTACCCAGTATAATATTTAACGCTTGACTTGCAACTTAACAAAGATTTCTTATTCAAACTGCAAGCATAAAATTGATATTTTCAGGTCTTATCTATTCCAAAAATTATGCATCAATATGAAATAAAAGAGAATGGTTACATATAAAAAAAAATTGTCAGATGGTGTCACATTAGCCAACATTAATTTAAAATGTTAATGTTGGCTATTACAAGTTGAAAAGGCAAGTTAATAAAATCAGGTGACAAAGGTTACGTTAAATTCTGCGAGTTTGTTTATATGTAGCTAACATGGCCACTGGATTTTACATGCAGACAATAAGAGTAAAATTCTCTAGGATTCAGGACTTTTTCAAGAGGTTTATTAAATCTCGAGGATCGCTCGCACCTTAGCTGCTGGAAGATGTTTCTTTCTATATCACCTCTAAGATGACATATTGCGGTATTTATATAATTATGTTTTTATATTATATAAATACATAATTCCTCATATGATCCTTCATGACTACATTAGCAGTGGAATGTAACATACAGTATATGGAAAAGAGACTTTGATGCAGTATCACACAGAACTGATCTGCACAGTGGAAAGACACACTATGATATGAAATGCTGAGAAATACACTTAAACCACTCTATGTATATTAGTAGGAGTATCACACCAGCATGAGAGCGGCGAAGGCCTTTCCAAGTTCCTGTCAGGAGTCATGACCTTCGAGTGTCGATCAACCCACTTGACCTTAGAAGACATGAATGGACATGACTCGGTGAACACGGTGAGCTCGGGGAGCGTCGACCTCATTCCCGACACCTTTAAAAAGTCGATTCTTGCATTTGCCTTTCTAATGTGCATCATCGTTTAGATTCTGTACGGGAATCCTGGCACGTGCTCCCTTTTCCATGCATAGAGAGATGGAACTGAAAATAAATTGATATGTCTCTATCGCTGCCCTTAACTTGGGTTAAGGGCAGCCCCAATTTGCATCTCAGCCCTAGACCTGGCACAGGGATCACATGTTATTAAAGTGAAAATGAAATAAAGAGACAGAAAGGGAGAATGTGAAATCCTCACCTCTGATATGCCCTTGAAGCAAAGGCCTGTAAAGCGCTTGCTAATGTTCCTGAGAACTAGATGTCTTTTCACTGCATCAGATGCGATGTGGGCAACATCACCTCCTGGGACTCCTCATGAGAGCTCAACGTGACAAACTCTGAAAGCACCAGTTAATAATAGATCTACTGATCGTGTTTGCTGAAAGTTTTTTCCCCCCAACTCCATTGTGTATGTGTTATAGCAGCTCTCGCACTTTAAGTGTTACCAAGTTGGGCGCGGTGGGGGTGGGGTGAGGGGTTGATAATTTTTTTTAAATGGCACGGCTGTTACCAAATGACAACACTTGAGTGTTATCTTCTTTATAAAGATACGTGGATGGCAGCTAACTAATGAGGTATGCTGCTGGGATTTAGGATGCCATTGCTCGATAGAAAAAGGCCTCATAACATGTAGGATTTGACTGCAGTTCCTTACCTAAAATAGCTCTTTCTCCAAAAGGAATGGCCTGCCATCTGGGATGCAGCTGTTGTATTAAAGAAAGAGCGATAAGACTTGCTTAAAGAGTGAACATCTGAAAATGATATTGGAGGTCAGTCCCCTCAAAGGGTTTTAACCACACATCAGTACAGACTTCACAGTAGCAGACTTTAATAGTGGATCTATATCAAGTATATCAGACCACCCACATAATTCACTTGGAACAATCCTACTTCTGACACCAGCACACATTCAACAGAATCGCTAGAGCTAGTTCTGATGACAAAGCATAACTTAATAGTCTAATTTTGTTCCTGGAATAGAGGTCTCTAAAGCTTAGAGGGATCTTCAAAAAGCTGAGAAAGTAAGAAAAAAATCTCCATATGAGAGAACATGTCCTGGAATATAAGGCCCATTTGAAAGGGCATGATGGAAAAGCATATTTTCGCATAGCCACTGAAACATTGTGCTCCGTTTGAGGGTGTCAGTGTCTGTGCGAAAGAGATTTATACCAAGCACTGGAGACTTTAAAGTGCAACATGTCCTTTCATTTTTGTTATTATATCAATTTTCCTTTCCCTTCATACCTCATGTGGGGCAATACATCCTCTCTGTACAGAATTTTCCCTGTGAATAACATGACCACCTGGGGAATTTAACAGCATTCAGCAGGGCTGTAATGTAATGCTATTATCTATATACAGTATGTATCTGTTTAGTGCTAGTGCTCAATATATCCAAGTCTATATCTGTATTCAGATTTAACCCAGAAGTAGCCATGCTCTGGACTGGAAATAGAAAAATAACGTTTTCATTTTCTTTAACAGGGGTGGCTGTGGCTCAGGTGGTAGAGCGGGTTGTCCACTAATCATAGGGTTGGCCGTTCGATTCCACATGCCGAAGTGTCCTTGGGCAAGACACTGAACCCCAAGTTGCTCCCGAAGGCAAGCTAGTGCATTGCATGGCAGCTCTGCTACCATTGGTGTGTGTGTGTGTGTGTGAGTGTGTGAGTGTGGGTGAGAACCACTGTAAAGCGCTTTGTAGAACCTCTAAGGTTAAAAAAGCGCTATATAAGTGCAGACCATTTACGATCATTAAATTTAATTTCATTTAATTTTTTTATACCACTGAACAAAATCCCAGGACTTTTGGAAATAATAAATGTGTTTTTCTTTTAAAAATTATAACAAATAGCAATTTACAACTTTAAATCAACTATTAAACTTGTACAGTTCCTCAGCTACTTCACTCGAGTTCAAAATCAGTCTCAAACTGATGCCCTGTGGACCTTAACATGACTGAATAAGGTAGGAACCGAGCTTTAAAAAACAATGATGTCTTTCGCATCAAGGAAATCAATTAACTGTTTATTATTATTATTATTTTATTATTATTATTTTTTTTTACAGTTGACAACAGTAGCCACTTAATAATATTTTTATCAGATTTAGTTTTAGGATTTATCATATTTCAGAAAGATCAGAAAAGTTCTCTGGATGTGCTATAAGATTCTACTACGACGCTAGGATGCGGTGCTACGGTGGCATTTCGTTAATGAAAAAAAAACTTTTGTTGAATAACAATACTATTTTTAAAATACAAAAAAAACCAAAAAAAAAAAAAACATGATCAATGAAGGTACAATTTAATATTTAGAAAATTAATTCAGTGATTATTTTTTGGAGAGCCCAGCTGAGATATGCTGCTCTGTGCACAGCTTGTGGACTGTGTGTGCTATGGAGTGGCAGCTCTATAAATAAAAGCATATTTCTTTGTGAATTTCTGGCCAGTTTGTCCAGAAATATGGTAAAAATATGTCTGTTTGGTTTTTTTTTTGAGCTCAAGACAGTGAATGTTGTCTCTATCTTGCACGTGTCATACCCACACTCTTATGAAGTATGAAAATCTCCCCCTTGCATGACTTTTTTCTTGTGTTCTGTGGGATTCTTGTCCTGATACACACCTCTAGTCTCACCTATTATTCATATCTATATTTGTTTTGAACAAATGATCTGTTCAATCCAAATACTGTAATCATATTCGGTTACATCCCTAGCACACAGACAGAAAATGTCTTTAATGCCAAGAGTCAGTCAGGATTGCTAAATGCAAAGTCACCCATTTACATAAAAAAAAAAAAAATCATCCGTTTACATAAAGAATTTAGGAACCTCTGTCAAAAAGAAATATTTTTACTATATTAATATTAATATTAATACTTTTCTAAATACCGCTGTCATTTCTTCAGCCATAACCACTGCTCTAGTCATCTGAGGAAGAATTATTACAAGTTATTGTTATGAAATGTATGAGAGTGTGCACTAATAATCAATTCAATTCAATTTGATATGTATAGTGATTTTAACAATGGTCTTTGTCACAAAGCAGCCATCACTGGCTGTCTTAAATGCACGTCATATTTGACACAAACACACATTATAAGAACATGCTCACATTGACCTCAGCACACAGGTACACTGCCATGTCAGAGCAATAATGGGATTTAAATTGCTCAGTATCACCCCTATTATATGTAGCCCTGACTTGTCCCTGTATAAGTCAATGCCAAATGTGCTCTTCTAGAGAACAGGCATGCACATCTTGTCCTGCACTCTTCAAAGCCTCACTCATTCACATTGGGATTCAGGTACTCATCTCCAACCCTATTCAATAGCTGCTCAAGTCCTGCTCTTGTTTAGCTCCAGGGACAACTTACCACATCTCACAGGGCCACATTGTCCTCTCTCCTCAACAAATTAATAACAGATCCACATTTATTAGATAAGCTAGAAACAGTGCTTTTTTTTTTTTTTTTTTTACTAGGGCTTATCAAACCAAAAAAAAAAAAACTTTATATAAGGTAAGGTTGTAACTCAATGCCACTATCTGTATCTGTATTTGTTTACTGCTCGACGGCAAGGCCTAAATTGGAAGCACCCCAACCACCTTTTTAAAATTTATTTATTTTTTTTTTTTTAAAGAAATATATAGATATGTACAAGACATACATTTTTTAAATCCCACTTGCACATTTTTGTTTGTACTTGCCCACAATATTTTCTAACAAATTGCATTGGTTCTATTTTTTGAAATATAAACAAACTAGACGGCATGGTGGCTTAGTGGTTAGCATGTTTGCCTCGCACCTCCGTGGTTCGAAGCCTGCCTCTGCCCTGTGTGCTCGGAGCTTGCATGTTCTCCCCGTGCTTTGGGGGTTTCCTCTGGGTACTCCGGTTGCCTCCCCCATCAAAAGACATGCATTGTAGACTGATTGGCATTCCCAAATAGTCGTTAGTGCGTGTGATTGTGCCCTGCAATAGGTTGGCACCCAGTCCAGGTTATTCCCCACCTTGTGCTCCGAGTTCCCTGGGATAGGCTCCAGGTTCCCCTGTGAATTTGTTCAACAAGTGGTATGAAAAATGGATGGATGGATAAACAAACTAGTAACCACGGTGGACCTGACCAGTCAGTTACTAATGCTGAATGAATTAATGAATGCTGTAAATGCAACATCGCCCTTTATGTTAAATAATATGGTCTTTCTTTGTCCCCCAAGTTATATACAGTATCTGACTGTTTGCCTGCATCAAAGTAAAAATTTCCTGCCCATGTACCTTTTTGGTGGATGCAAAAAAACAAAACAAACAAAAATCTAAATGAAGAGTGCGCCTCCTATTTGTTTCTGTTCAGATCTTAGAACCCGGGGTTTCAGTGAAATATCTATTACATTATAGTGTATGTAGACTTAGTGAGTGTGTGTTCCCTAAAGAGAATAATTTAGGAGTCCTTGCTGCAGTTTGGGTAATTGTCAGGTGCGCTGGCAGGATGTAATGTAAAAAAACAAAGCTGAAATATTCAAAGGCCCTTGTATTTAACGTGTAAAGTCCAGTGAACTTCATTGAGACCTCATGCTGCACTGAGGTTCCTGACCTTTAGGAACACACTGAAAAATTTGGTGCCTTATTATTTGAACCACTCAATACATGACTCTCATCCTCTAGGTATAGGACAGAAGGTATCTTTCCTCTGTAAATACACACACACACACACACACACACACACACACACACACACACACACTCATATGATACAAATCGATCTGTGCCTCCAAGACTCTGGAAGCAATCAGAAGGTGGTGATTGGCAACGTTTTTGCTTGCCAGGTCTGTCCAATTTATTATTGTCAACCTTTTCTTCACTTCCTTTCTTTCACCCTATTTTACCTGAGTCAGTCATTGAGCAGAAATCTCTAGTGTAAAACTGGCTTTCAGTGTAACAGTTCTTCACCAAAAACAATTTGAATGTGATATAATCAATATGGAGGTGCTACCAACTGGAAGAAAGTACCAATATATGCTGTAGTAACTGAGGACCTGAGCTTGGAAACAGAAGGCTGAGGGCTAAAATGTCTAGAATGGCAGGAGTTAACCTACAGATGGACAGATACCAGTGTTGCTCTTCTTTCGTACCAGGTCTGGCCCCTTGAGAAAGACTTCTGCACTGACCCTGACCTTCTTTTCATGTATGAAAAAGTGTTCTTGATATGTCTTCCAGCATACAACTGCCTTTGTATTTTGTTCTGTATTTTGATCTACCAAATGAATTGCTTAGTTCACTTTGATATGCACTACCTCTAGTCAGTAAAGATCTCCCCGTTTTCTCTTTTTAAAGGCATGAGCAGTTTCCATAACAAATAGCCTTGATCTTGACAGGACCACCACCAGTAGTGAATCACAGAGAAAAAAGGTACTTGTTCACTAAGTACAGTTCGGGCTGTGATGAGAGAAATAAACCTCCGTATCGCTTGAGGCATTAATATGTTAATAATGCTTAAAAAGGAGCAATGTTCACAAAGATTACACCAATTTGCTGCTGTATTTTAAAATTCCATTAAGCAAAACTTTCCCAAGTGATCTGTTACTGTTCTTTGTAAAGTTCTGGAACATTATACTGGCAGCAGGGTGTGTAATATGCATGAATGTTTTTAGTAAAAACCTAATCACTTACAGCCTGTGGACATTGTCCTGATATGTTATTAACTGGCATGGAACAAGAAAACAGAAGGAAGCTCTGTAATGTAATGTTAAAAAGATGGTTAACAGCTTCTATTCATACTGATTCCGCATTGAGGCACATGTCTACTCTGTGTCGTTTACAGTATGGAACTATGCGTAGCTGTTTTTCCAAACTGTGTTTTTCCTATACATGATTCAAGCCATAAAAGCTTTGATTATTAGGCGTAGTTAGATAAACAGGATTTTAGATGTTTAAACCCCCATTATGTTAAAAGCACTGTTATTTCGTTGCTCTGTCTGTGCTTAATTGCTTTTTGTATACATTTACATTTAGCCATTTATTCATTTGGCATACACTTTTGTCTAGTGAGACTTTACAAAAGTTTAAACAGCTTAATGCATAATAATGCACAGTAGGGATATAACTGAATAAGAAGACATTATAGAAAATGAACAGATAATGTATTTTAAGCAGATACATATACAGATTAAAAAAATTATATTATTAAAAAGCTTGTCCAAAAGGTTCAAAGGGAATCTGGTTGAGACTGGATGTGTGTATTGGGGAACTCAATAAACAACAAAAAAAGGTTTTTACTTATTTATTTTACATGCGCAATCAGTTAAATATGAAAGAACATACATGACCACATTCATTAGGCTACCATGAATGTGTAACATTTATTAATTCATCCTCAGTCAGGGTCATTCTGATTTAAATTAGGCCTCTAGTTTATTTATATTTTAGAAAATAGAACCAGTTAAATTTGTTCGAAAATATTGCAGGCAGGTGTGAACAAAAATAATAAGTGGGATTAAAAAACAGTTCCTCGCATCTGTACTTCATACCAGTTTTGAACTTGAGTGGTGTAGCTGATTTTGAGGAACTGTCAGAGCTAGAATTTATACACCATGCTGACAGTGCTACTTCTGGGGTTTTTTCCCCAAGATTTTTCAGTGTTTCCAAAGAAATATATATATATATATATATTTTTTTTTTACAAATAGTGTTAGGGTTCATATAAAAACAAAAACAAAACAAAAAACAAAAGGAAAATGAAAACCTATTCCAGTTTAGGCCATGCACACATATTTGGAGCACTAAAGACATACATTTATAGATAGTGGCATTGTCGTACACCCATAATACACAATACTTGAAGAATCTATAAAGATTTATGACCTATAAACTAGAGGCTAACACTGTACTGATGCAAAAGTGGTCTAGCAGTTTTTATAGACAGACTTAAAACCTAAGTGAGGACCTAAGTAAGTGTGTAAGGAATAAATGCCAGTGCAGAGAAACAAATGGAAGAAAATACTGCACAAGTCATGTTATCAAAAATTCAAGGAGAATTTTCGCTGCAGTAAAATAGGAGGAAAGACATGATTTTCCATTATATCTGTGGTTATGACATGACTGCCTGATTACGACAATACTCAAGTTATGTTATATTGATTTTTTTTTTTTTTTACTTTGTGAAGGCTCTTCTTATGACCAAAATTAGAAGTTGGAATCATACCACCTAGACTTACTTTCAATCTAGAGTAGGATGAACATTTATGAATAAAATTCCTAAAATATTGTTTTATAACAGTATCATGCCATAATTGAACAGCTGTGCCGCCATTCTCCGGTTACATCCGTCATGTAAATATTATGTTTAATAGTATTCTCATGTCTTAATTATGCCACTCTTTGAATTTGAGCAGTTGTGACAGATTTCCTACGCTGAGAGGCTTGAAGAGGGTCTATAATCCAAATCTAAATATCGTATTCAAACTAAACCATTAGCAAGCATCCACAAATTCACAGCAGGTCAGCAGGCATGAAGTGCAAACATGCTAGAAGTGCGAGAAGTAGTAGGTTAATGTGAAAGCAAATCAAAAAGGCAGAGGGCAAAACAAAAATATATTTTTTTGTTTGTTTAGAATTTAGAAAGACTCGAAGAATATTTTTAAAAGAGTTAAAACAATCAAGAGGAAAGCCCAGGATACAAATCAGTGTGGTTTTTAACTGCTGGAGAATGCGGAGAACACTGAAGGGCCTGAAAAGCAATACTTAGATTGCATGACATATTCTTGTGGTATTTATAAAAACAGTATGCACAAATATTAGGCCTAAGCTAGCAAAGTTAAGCTAGCTAGGTTGATATCTCTAACAGTATGTGATGTGATGTTATGTTTTTTAGACTAATCGCACTCTTAGTCCATGACCTAGTAAACCAGTATTAAGATATATTTATTGATAAAGACTTCAAAGCACTTGTAAATCGGTCTGGATAAGGACGTCTGCCGAATGCCATAAATATAATTACTGTAAATGTAAATGTTGTGTTAACAGACCATCACATTTAAATGACTGTTAAATGTTTGGTTATATGTAGTGTTAACATTAGCTGCCTACCTAGTCTGTAACTAACATTATTATCAAGAATTTACTCAATGACCATGTTGATGATGACATGAAATAATCATGTTCCATATATCTTTTTAAACTGAGTCAAGAGTTTAACCTGGTCAAGCAATCTCTTCTATGTTTCCTTAGGTGTATGTGTTTATGGGGAGGAGCTTTCCAAATGGAGAGTGTGGAGTCATTTACCTTGCTAATGTTCTCTGAGTTGCACGTGGCTGCTTTAATGCTGATAGCTATTCAGTTTTTTTGGCTTTTAATAGTTAAGATGATTACCATGCACATTTAACGCTTCGTTTCACATGGGGATCTTCAAAATGTCCCCAAATGCCAAAATGTCATGTCCTTTCATAGCTCACACATGTACACCACACAAACGGCAATCCTGCTCTAAACAGTGTTGTGACTCGGCAAGTAAATGGAGGGCTCTATCACTTTTACTTAGTTTGGTTTACTTGTGTGGGAGTGTAATTATCCTGTTTAAGTCTTTGTAGTTGCAGCAAGCCAATGCGTTATTAGAATCAGGCTTGAAAAAGTGGACCAGACCCAAAGACTATGTGTGTTTGTGTGTGTGTTGGTGTGTGTGCTCTTCCCTGCTGTCATTCATTCTAAGTGAACATGAAGGCTGGAGCTAAAGAACACAATGGGAGCTGATGAGCAAAAGCTTATTGCTGTCTTCATCTTGAATAGCCACATACACACACACATACACACAACACACACAGAGAGAGAGAGAGAGCTTTTGGGTCTGGTCCATATTTTCAAACACATGCTCTTTTCACTCTCTGTCTCCATCTCTTATATATATATATACACACACACACACACACACACACACACACACAGACTCACAGTCCTCTCTCCATTACAGTCTTTTCACACTACTGCAATGCTGCAGCTTTAAATCTCCTACAGGTCGTCACTTGTTGTGCCAGAGTCAGAGCTCCTGAGACCCCAAGTCCCACACTGGAGAGAAAACAGGGTGACTGCAGCAGCAGAAATATAACAACAGAGGACTGGACAAACGAGGCACAGCGAGAGAGGCAGACAGAGATGGATGACGCTGGGTCTGTTGAGATGAGCCTTATAAAAAAAGAACAGAAAAAAGGAGGCAAAAGGAGAAAGAGGATGAAAGGAAAGAAAATAAACGACAGGCATTTTATTAAGGTGGGAGGGAAGGAAAGAAGAGAGACAGGTGTGGCAGAGTCGGCGGAGATGGAGGGACGGCTATTAATGTGTGAGATGAAGGGAGTGGAAGTGGAGGAGACAACGAGAGAATGATGGATGAGGAGGCAAGTGAGAGGGGAGGAGACTCTCACGCAAAGCGAACGTGTGCAAGACATGCAAAAGAGGAGGGACAGGAAAAGTGTGAGCAATGCAGGGAGAGGGCTAACAGAGTGAAAGACAGAGAGAGAGACTAGGTGGTGAACACACACTGGCAGGCTGTCATAACAGTTAGATTTCAGCAGATCAGACAGGGCAAAGTGCAAAGTCAAGAAAAGGCACTAATACTATTAATAAAACTATTACTAATAATGGATATTATAATAATGATGGACGTTATAATAATATGAATCAATATAATTGCTGTTATTATTATTTTTCCTATTGTTATGAATTTTACTCAAGCATTTTTATTTTCAATCCTTTTCTGATTGCCCTCTTGGCCATAAATTTAATATGACTGAATTATATGATTAATATATAACCAAAGTAGGTCTTAAATATGCAGTGAATGTGTACCTGTCAGCTTGAAAAGTGTTTAAACATTATTATTATTATTATTATTATTATTATTATTATTATTATTATCATCATCATCATCATCATCATTATCATCCATCCATTTTCTTTACCCATATCCTACATAGGGTCATGGGTAGCCTGGAGCCTATTCCAGGGAACTTGGGGTACGAGGTGGGGGACACCCTGTATGGGGAGCCAGCCCATCACAGGGCACAATCACACACACATTCACACGCTACTTACAATTTGGAAATGCCAAACAGCCTAAAATGCATGTCTTTGGACTGGGGGAGGAAACCAGAGTACCTGGAAGAAACCCGAAGAATATGCAAACTCACAGGGCAAAGGCAGGATTCGAATCCCTAACCACGGAGGTGCGAGGCAAACATTCTAACCACTAATTATTAATAAATTCTTCTTCTCATTATTATTATTATTAAATTCATTCATTCATTTTGGTCAGGTTTGTGGTAGATCCAGATCTCGGGATTATTGGACATGAATACACCCTGTATGGGACACCAGACCATCACGGGGCACCATGCACAATTAACACACTCTTTCACACCTAGGGGCAATTTAGAGCAACCAATCCACCTACTGACATGCTTTTGGAAGGCTGAATGAGCACAAATTCCCACAGCCACATTACAAATTCCAAACACACACACGCACACACATGCACACACACACACACACACGTCATGCATCGTGCGTGATCACACCAAAAAGCTTATTGAACAGACCTGAACTGAGAGAGAGAGAGAGAGAGAGAGAAAGAGAGAGAGAGCACAGACACATTTTTTCCACCTATTTGGCCTGCAGTGCCCCATGATTGTTCTGAAATCCTTTCCACACTGACTGACTCTCTCATCCTATCATTGTCAACACAGCCTGCAGGAAAAACAGAAATATACATATAGCTGCCATCCATTCCTAAGACTAATATGTAATTAACACTGCATACTGTGTTTCTAGGTTTGCACTCAGTTTTGCTCTGATGAGAGCTGTCATGTCCAGTGACAGGGTCCAATTAAAATCAGGACACGTATCATTGCCCTGTTGAAGGTCTGTGACAGAATCATCTGTTCATCTTCTCAATCTTCATTCTGTATAGCTATGGATAATACACACATCTTGTGCCTCTTATTATGGTGTGACACACACACACTTACAGAATGATGCTGTGGTGCTGACAGTTAGTTTGGGTCTGCTATAAGGCTGGTACTGAATTATAGATCATACAAAGTCATCCATTATTAAGAGGAATGTTAGAAAGCAAAGTGCAGTGTACAGAAGCAAAAAGTACTCGAGGCTAAGAGTGAGAGTGAGAAATACCACAGGGTGTGTGTGTGTGTGTGTATGTGTGTGTGGGTGAATGTGTGTACAATGAATGTGACAGTGACAATAAATGGTGAAGGAGAAAGAGAGTATCAAATATATACAGTGGTTGATTTACCATTATAAAATATGCAATGCTGTAATAAAACATCAGCCACTATATTCTCATACTTTAACCAGCTTGCACTACATATTCATACATTTTGATTCACAATCCCACTTCGATTGGCATCTTAGCCTTTGAATTAAATATTAAAGGCTTCAGAATGTGATTAATGAAAGTAGATCTCGAACATGGAGGAAATATGAAGCCGGATAATAGAAGCCAGGAACCAGAATACACACATACTGCATACACATATAGACAGAACTAATAAAAATAATTAAACAATAAAACATGGTGGGAAGCATGTGCGTTTATGTAATGACCAGGGCAAGATTCATTTCATCTATGTGCTGCTTTCTGAGATTAATTCTAATGAAATCAGCAGAAAGAACAGCAGACTGACCATTGACCACTTTGACAAGAATATGTATGTCATATGTATAATGCAAGGGGCGTACGGTGGCTTAGTGGTTAGCACGTTTGCCTCACGCCTCCAAGGTCAGGGGTTTGAGTCCCACCGGGGCCGTGTGTGTGGAGTTTGCATGTTCTCCCCGTGCTGCGGGTACTCTGGTTTCCTCCCCCAGTCGGGTACGTCCGGGTACTCTGGTTTCCTCCCCTAGTACAAACACATGCATGGTAGGCTGATTGGCATGTATGAATGGGTGTATGATTGTGCTGTGATGGATTGGCACCCTGTTCAGGGTGTACCCCACCTTGTGCCCAATGCTCCCTGGGATAGGCTCCAGGTTCCCTGTGACCCTGAAAAGGAGTAAGTGGTAGAAGATGGGTGGATGGATGTATAATGCTTCCAACAACAGACATCGTCACAATGGAAATGATGTTGTGTTTTCTGAAGCTTCCCTTTTTGAAATAAAAATCGCGGACGAACCAACTTCGTTGTAGCTTGTTATTGTAGACTATTGTTATTGTAGACTCAAACAATTACTCATATTAGCGCTTTTTTAATTTTATTTAACATTCTATATACAGTTTGTTTGAGTCTAACGATTTTTTAAAAAATCCACTGTACGATCCTGCTTGAAGTACCATGACAGAAACGCATGTGATTAAGCTAACAAATTTATATGACCTATAAAACTTCTATATGACCTATAAATAAACTATATGACCTATAACAAAATATATATATATTTACGTTTTGAATTGTTGATGACGTTTATTTACAATGCGAGTATGCAGCCAGAAATTGAGTTATCAGTGTAGTGAGCCAGGGTCCTTACCAGTGCCCAAACTCACATACATGATATACTGATTCACAACCTAGGGAGCTAGGGAGCTGATCGAGACATAGCCTTGGTGTCACTGGATAATGGAATTATAAATCATTACATCAGTATATGATATTATATTTAGTATGAATATTCAGTATGACCAGAGCCCTGGGATGAGCACAGGATAGTCTTTATGATTACAGCAGCAGTATGACTACAGTATCCAGGTGAGATTATCTACTAAAACAAAAGGTGCATCTCGGTATAATCCTGGACTTCACACACCCAGCAAGTTCATATAAAATTAGTTAAATAATTCCAACTCCCAAAACTCTTGATGATGGCAAGAAATGAATTAGCTCACGAGCCACTGAGACTGCTTGTTGTCCCAGTTCACCTTACATTGATAAAAATACAATGACCCATTTGATTTTATTCATTATTCATTTATTCAATGTTGTTGGAACAAACATACAGTCGATGCATGTGTATGAGTGCATGCAAATTTCAACCCTGCTTAGCTCATTTTAATTCACAAAAGAGAATATTCAGTCTGTTTTATCTCTCCCCCATCATTTCTTTTAACAATGACCATTTTGACAGAACATTAGCTTGTTAGCCGAGTCATTTTCAAGTCACTCTTGACATATCTTGACACTCTTGATACACTTATTTTTCTTCAAAGCATGTTTTTTGCTCCACTTTTTCCTCATCATTTTCCACATTTGACTTTTGAATTTCTCTTCACACAAACAATATGTCATAGGATTTGGCCCAGATAAATTTTTATAAGATGAGAGCAGATAAACAGCACTGAAATCACAATTTAAATATCTACCTATGAAACAAACCAGCAGGAGAATGATCAAGCTGAGTGATGAAAAATGGGTGTGCACTGGGAAATAGCTAAATACACTACTTCACTGTCCACTTTATTAGGACCACAAATAAACACTAATAAAAAAAATCATCTGATTTCTATCACCAAAAAGTGGTTTCTGCCTGTAGAACTGTCATAAACAGAACACTAAGCAACATCCTAAATTATCCGCCAAAGTGTCTGGTAAACTAACAGCAGTGAATTTTAGCCATAATTAGTGGGTGGGCAGGTGTTCATTTCAAACCCTATTCCTGATCCAGCTAAACAAGGTCAGTAGACTGCTGGGTAAGCACCTCAGGAACTAAATAAAACTCTTCTGCATTGAGAAGCTCTGCCTTAATTATCACTGAAAAACATGAAACAGGATTCATATTAGCAGTGACCACACTGAAAGCACACGGTGACCTTTGATGTCTGCCTCTGCCCCATCACTGAAGCCAGTAACGCCACGCTGAGGCTTCTCTACCATCAAGCCAATTAGCGCAAATGCATGTTAAGCTTTTAACTGAGACCCAGTGAAGTGTGCTGAATGTTTAAAGAGTCATGGGGGTGTGAATGGTGGACAAATCATTATATGGACAGCAAATGTGAACAAATTGGATGCTTGGAAATTATTGTTATCTTATAGGCTTTCTCTGCATTCTGTCACAGTCACTGTTCAATTTTTTTTTTCTCTCTCTCTTTTTAAAAAGTGGATAAGTATGTATTTTTAGGCTGTAGGCTAGAATACTGCATAACTCAGAAAGCTGCTCACACACACAGCTTTCTAAACACCTAGTGGGGATCATATATCACTTCATCCTCCAATTTCGCCACAGCCAGCTCAATCACCAAATCACCAAATCACCAAATCTCCTCACTGGCTGCGAGCCAACATCCTCACTGTGGCTAATTAAGAGTTGAAAAGACTGATTGGTTAAGTGCATTGTGGCAAGTTGCTAGTTAGACGCATTGTTGCAGTAAGACAGTGAGATAGATTGTTTGTTTCTGTTCAATTGTTCTAAAACAAAGAGTCCACATAACAAATTAACACTTGTGTCTTTGTGTTAGTTCAGTCGAGTGAAACAGCTTTATTCAAAACTATAAGTGCAACACAATATATTAGGAGAAAGATCCTCCTCTAGGCTTAAGATCTGTTAAAAGGAAATGGGTTGCGTACCCACAATGCACCAGCTAATTAGTCAATGAATTAGCGCCTGAATTAGCAGGAGCAGATTGCATGCTGTCAGGTGGAGTGACATACTTATGCACTCTCACACACACAATGCTCAAATCCCTGAAATGCAACCTCCTCTGCCCCTTATACATCTTGACCATTACCATATGCCATCTCCCACCTGTGTGTGTGTGTTTGTTGGGGAATATTAAGCCACTGTAATTATATTTTATGTAGCATTTCTTGCCTAATTTGCCTAGTATGGAAATTGGAACGGTCATAGCACTCACAGTGGGAGCAGTGTGTATGCTTGTCTATGGTGCTTTGGAGGACAGGTTTAAGCATTCTGCAGAACCAACAATTCACACAAGCAAGCAGCAATTTGCTTGTAAAATTTGTCTCTTGTGGGCATGTAGCAACTCCAAATGTTGCTCCGTGTGGGTGTGCATTGTCCGGTTTTGAGAAACAGAAGAGAAACAGTAGTAGATGTATATACCCTCTATAGCAGCATTTCTCAATTTTTCACCCAATGTGGCCCACTTTTTTTTTGAATAGCAGTCATCCGTGGCCCCCCTGTCACCATAGCTTGCTTTTGTAAAAAAATATAAATAATAATAATAAAAAAATCAACTGGTTTACCCACACTTGGATTCTTACTTTGAAGGTGACATTCAAGTTTGGATGGCTTCACTGACTCATTGCCCAAAACCTCACCACCCTCGACACACTGTGGTTTTTCGTTCACTGTAACAGCAAAACCGTACTTAATACGGTTACAGCATTAAGTACGGCATTAATATGGCATTTTGCTGCCTTTGAAGTAGAAGGAGTTTCTGAATCGATGACATGCTTACTTTTCAAAAAAGGATGCATTTTTCCAGACATTGAATTGTGTTCAGACTAGCTCTTAGCGTGTATGTAAGAGCAAGGCTGCGTAAAGACACCTTGATTAAGGTCTACGATTGGACAGCTAATAAATTACGTCAGCCTGTTACTTACGGCCATTTACGTAAACCCTGAGATATTAACATGAATCGATGATAGAGGTCACTGTTGCCCTAAACATTGCAAATATAAGGTTCTAATTGGTCATTTGTACCCATGACAGAAATGATCTCATGACCCAGCAGACAATGATCTGCGACCCATTTTTGGGCCACAACCCGGTGTTGAGAAACGGTGCACTATAGCCGATTGGTTTAACATAAATTAATAAACAAGGCATAAATCAGCATGACAACTGGTTGACAATTGGTTTGACACACTAACAAAGCAAGCTAACTGTATATACACTCACCGAGGCATGGACAAGCTTTGTTACTTCCTTCAAAGCTTTCATTTTTTACATAATGTCTCTATACATGTTCCTTGCCAAGCACTTTGAGCTGCACATTAAACAGTATATGAAAGATACTATAGAAATAAAGGTTATTGTTGTTGTTATTATTATTATTATTATTATAGGTAGGATAGGAAAGTAGTATGTCTACTAGAATGAAATTTGCACTTCACTGACAAGGGAGAAAGAAACAGACATGCCGCAGGATAAATGGGATCGCTTTTTAAAAAAAAAATAATTTAAATTAAAATGCAAGCATAACTGTCATATGACTGCATGATTAAACCACTTAGAAATGTTTTCTCTGTGAAGAGAGATAGAAAGAGGAAGACAGTCGAGTACTCGCATTGCCATGCTGATGCAATATCGTATGCTGTATCTATGCTCTCTACTTTAATTATTCAACCTCCCACTTAACTGTTCAAGCCCACCTAACTTAATCACTCGCGATCAGGCAGCTTCCCCTCTGGCTACACACACTGTACACTGGCATAATCAAAGCTGGGAAGAGGGCCGAGAGAGATAGAGGATGAGAAAGAGAGTGAGGAGCCGGAGCAGATGTGGTCGTGTTCTCGCAGCAGCTGTTGCAGTGTGTTACGTGTAGAGGGGCAGACTGTGTTCAACATGTCCGAGTGAATAGATGAGTGGCCTTCTCTCTCACTTCTCCATTTCCATCTCTTTCATTTCAAGTTTCCTTTTTCTGCCCCCCAATCTTTCTCTCTGTTCCTTTCACTCACTCCTCCCCGTTGACTTTTATGTTCTTGTACCATTCCTCTTTCTCGGTCATCTTTCTCTCCACCATTTGTGACATAGAGTGGTGCTTGAAAGCTTGATCTGCATAAATATGATCTAAAACATCATCACATTTTCCACACATGTCCTAAAAGTAGACAAAGAGAACCCAATTAAACAAATGAGACAAATATATTATACTTGGTCATATATTTATTGAGGAAAATGATCCAATATTACATATCTGTGAGTGGCAAAAGTATGTGAACCTCTAAGATTAGCAGTTAATTTGAAGGTAAAATTAGAGTCAGGTGTTTTAAATCAATGGGATGACAATCAGATGTGAGTGAGAACCCTGTTTTATTTAAAGAACAGGGATCTATCAAAGTCTGATCTTCACAACACATGCTTGTGGAAGTGTATTATGGCATGAACAAAGGAGATTTCTGAGGACCTCAGAACATAGTTGTTGATGCTCATCAGGCTGGAAAAGATTACAAAATCATCTCTAAAGAGTTTGGACTCCACCAGTCCACAGTCAGACAGATTGTGTACAAATGGAGGAAATTTAAGAGCATTGTCTCCCTTCCCAGGAGTGGCCAACCAACAAAGATCACTCCAAGAGCAATATGTGTAATAGTCCGTGAGGTCTACTACCATTGACTAATGGTCATGGTCATGAGTCCACCATCAGGAGAACACTGAACAACAATGGTGTGCATGGCAGAGTTGCAAAGAGAAAGCCAATGCTCTCTAAAAAGGAACACTGCTGACCGTCTACAGTTCACTGGACAAGCCAGAAGCCTATTGGAAAAATGTTTTGTGGATGGATGAGACCAAAATAAAAATATTTTTGGTTTAAATGAGAAGCATTATGTTTGGAGAAAGGAAAACACTGCATTCCATCATAAGAACCTTATCCCATCTGTGAAATATGATGGTGGTAGTATTACTTTATGGTTTAGGTCTGTTTTATACCAGCAAATTCTAAAGGAAAATGTCAAGACATTTGTCTTGAACTGAATCTCAAGAGAATTGCAGCAAGACAATGAACCTAAGCACACAAGTCATTCTACCAAAGAATGGTTAAAGAAGAATAAACAGTGACTACATTTACATGGACAGCAGTAATCTAATTATTGACCTTATTCTGAATAAGACAATATTGTGATTA
>JANDJT010000206.1:19980389-19992425 GCA_024331685.1 Stegophilus panzeri | reverse complement strand
AATTATTTGTCATGCTATATGTGCAAATAGACGACTGCTTGAAGCCGTGGGCTGCGTCCCAAACCGCGTACTTACCTGCTATATAGTAGCTGAGATACATGTATTTCACTATATAGGAGGTAACCATTCGGTTTTGGATGCAGCCGTGCTCTCTTGTTTGCCGTCAAAAGGTTGAGCACTGCCGTGTGTGTACGTGTCCTGTCGGAAAATGTGGTAAAAACCCCCACATGATGTTAATAGCGTGATTAAGATGTGTACATAATAATGCGATTAAAACAGGAATACTCCACATGTCTTAATTCGATTTGTGTTTACTTAGAGTATGACTTTAGCCGGATTAGGGTAATCAATAATCACTGTTTACATGGTAGTTTCTTAATCAGAGTATTGCCTTAATCGGGTTAATATTGGATTATTGTTGTCCATATAAACGTACTGAATGTTTTGGAATGGCCAAGTCAAAGTCCTGACCTTAATCAAATAGAAAATTCAAGACATACTTTTTGTTTTATATTCCAATCAATATCTCCTTTATAATATCCTCCCCCTTTTTAACCTTTATTAATTATTGGGTTATCTGAAGTAAGAACTGAACATGTCAATCACAGGAACTCCAGTCATTCATGGAGATGGGAAGGGAAGAGTGGGTGAGCAAAAAGAGAACAGAAAAGAAAAAAAAAACAGATGAGCAAAAAGGAGACGAGAAAAGAAGAGAAGAGGCTTCATCTGCTGCTTTTTGGAGCTCAATCAGTGAGGAGATAGTAGGCTTGGAACAGCTGGAGTGCAGTCCGAGTATCTCCTCGGGGGACAGATTTCACAGCAAGAGACAGATATATAAAAAGAGAGTCCCTCCATTCACATCCCATTACACTCAGTTTCACACATACCGTTTAAAAATCCCTACAGTCATACCACTCAGATGGAGGTCAAACATAGTCCTGGACTAGTGGGCAGGTTTGGCAGATTTGCCATTCATGGGTGCATGGCACTAGTGTACTTGCCCCATCTCACACCTTGTTGGCATGACAGGAAATATCAGTACAGCAAAAGATATTCCACCTTCAGCTACTGAGCCATGCAAATTCTGAGACAAGTTAAATGTGATGGGATGAGAAGAGACCACAGCTGCCTCTTCTCCAACATCATCATGTCCAATTCTCACTGGTTCAAGTGGGCGTCAAACACAAATGTCACACTTAACGTCTAAGCACACTTTAAAACTAGATACTCAATGCACCAGCCATTGGAGGAAAAGTTGCTCATGAATTCTGTCAGTTCTTGTACATAATCGTTTCTATAGTAACAGCTCATTCACAGGGCGGGCGTTCTGTATAATCAAGATCTAATAATAAACTGATTTTTTTTTTATGTGTTGCTATTTAACAATGAAATCTGTATAATCATTGACATTGTTCGGATTTGTTTAGTTATCATTTATGGAAGGAGCCCCAGTACTTTGTACTAGGCAGTAAATTTTCTGTCAGAAGGTCTTCAGGACTTTGCATGTTTGTCTTATTAACTTCAAGACAAAGAAACTAGATACCTGCTATAAAGTAAGTGATAATAGGAACTCACTTGAATTGTAGATGTTCCACAAAATTAAATGTAACTGTAAATGGCAAAAACAAAAATCATTAATAAATTAAAAATTTAATCATTGCCAAGTTGATGTCTTATGTGATGAATAAAACACTTCAGAAAATGCTGTTACTGGAAAAGAATCCACTTTGTGTCAGGCTGCATCACAACAGCACAAATCTTTGTGTTTTATTCCTTTGCTATAACAGAGACAAAGTTTTAGAAAGCTAGAAACAAGAGTTTGGGGTGTTACACATCCGTCAGAGTCAGACACGCCATTAATCTTTTCATCCAGTTCAGGATGCTTGGGAAAGAGGGAATAGGTAATGAACAAGGAGGTCAAGAACCTAAAAAAGACAACAGGATAAAGAGAAAAGAGACAATGGATGAAAAACACAAGGGAACAAAGAAGCATGAAGCACAAGAAACAGAAAAGAGAAAATAAAAGATCAGTACTGTGTGTGTATGTGTGTGTGTGTGTGTAACGTGTGGTATTCACTTTAAACTATCTCACCGTACTTATTAATGTCATCCGTCTATCTCTCCCCGGCTTTTTCTTCTTCCTTTCCAGCCTCTCCCCCTCTCCGCTGGCTTTTTCTATCAGAGTCAAGAGACCCTGGCTTATCAATTCTGCTATAGGTTGCTATGGAAACTGTCCGGATGGTCTGGATTTGGAGAATCTCTTCGTTCACGTCTTAATATCTCACACAATCTTGTCGAAGCAACACACACACACACACACACTCAGCTAAAACCTGGATATGTCCTTTTCCAAGCATGCTATTGTCCTGAATGTCAATTCACTTAGCAAGAGAGTGTGTGTGTGTGTGAGAGTGAGTCTTCCTATACGGATGTATATGTGTGTATGTATGTGTTATATTCACATTGTATGACTATTTAGTATATTTTATGTTTTACTGACTACATGGCTCAGTGCACATTTAAAAGGCAGCTGTGAATTTTATTTTTAGCAACCAATGCCACACATTCCCTCTCGCTCACTTTCGTCTACGTAATGCTTTTTCATCTATTTTCTCTCTCTCTCTCTCTCTCTTTCTCTCTCTCACACACACACACACACACACACACTCACACACACACTCACACACACACTCACACTCACACACTTGTCTTACTGTCCTTGTGAGGACCTTTCATTTACATAATATCATGCATATATAATAACCAGCACTTTTTATTTTTATTTATTTATTTATTTTAATTAAAGCTGGAGTTTTTGTATAAAAGCATTTTTCCTCATGGGGACCAGCCAAATGTCTCCACAAGGTCAAAAGTATCAAATATTCCTATCCTTGTGGGGACATCTAGTCCCCACAAAGATACATAACACACACACACACACACACACACACACACACGGATCAATCACTGAACAGCATGTGCAGGAAGAAATTAGCTCCCCACAGACGACACTACATCCGTTTCACTGTAATTCAAGGAGGGGTTTAACCAAAAACAAATAAAAAAAGGCAAAAAAAACCCATGTGACTAACAGAGGAAAGAAGTGAGAGAAAAGAAAAGAGAAAGAGAGGAAAGTGAAGACAAAAGGAGGACCCAAATTTCTCCTTGCTTTATTAGCAATGGAGCTGCTGTGATATCCGGTGTGCCTGATGACCTGATGGTCAAGACACTGTTTTAATCATCAGCCAGACAGGCAGGAACGAGGTGAGGCCCGAGTCTTAATCACCCCCACTGCCACGGCAACCGCCACCAAGGCAACAAGGGATGCTGAGCAGAGAGAGAAAAAAGGGTAGCAACAATTTGCTCCATAACCACATACTCTTCAGGATGAGATGCACTGTGAGGAACATGAGTAATGTATGTTTGCTGTGGGAAACACAGAACACTTAGATTTAACTCAGCACAAAAACATAAACATGCTTTATTTAACGAGAGGCTAAGGCACCTCAGAGACCATTATGGCTACAAACTAATATTGTGTGTTTGTGTGTGTGTGTGTGTGTGTGTGGTGAGTTGGTTGCTTTGAGTATGCATCTCTGTTTTCTTTAACTGGCTTTGTGAGCATGTGTGTTTGAATGCTCATTAGATATGTGTGTGGTATATGTGTATCTATCTATGTGTGTGTGTGTGTATATACAGTCATGTGAAAAACTAAGTACACCCCATGGAAACTGTTGGCTTTTTTGACATATTTAGACAAGCAAACATTGGATCCTCTTTGAAACCATGCCTATTAATAAAGGTGATGCACTCGATCAAATGATACATAAAAAATAGGCACTGTTTTTTATGTCAAAAATGATCAAATGTGTCAAAAAAAGGCACCAATTTCCATGGGGTGTACTTCTTTTTTTCACATGACTGTACATCCAAGTAAGTCTATTCCAGATGAGCCACAGGAGAACCTGTATCACATAACAACTGAAAAAAGCACAGCTATTTCTGAAGGCCAGCATGGTTGTGTTTAGGACAGTAATTTTCCACTGCATGCTGACCTGTGCTTTATCATTCAGTTTGAGCTGGCACTCTATTCCTGTCTTTCTGCCGGTCCATCTGTCTGTCTCCGTCTGGCATTACATGTGGCATTCTTCCCAGACAGTCATATCCATGAACACATACACACACATGAATGCACACTGTTCTTTTTCCTCCTCAAAATCCCTGCTTTGTGCTCTATGCAATGCCAAAGGCAACAATGTATGGCACTGGAGACAGAAGGTTGTAGGATGTGTGCAGTCAGTTCTTATAAATTTCTTATGAATTGTCAATATTGGACAGTAGCCGAGGCCTCACTCGCTGAACTTTGACTCTGCTAGAGGCGCCTATTCTATGTATTCAAACATTGCGCATCCATATAAACAACGTGTGTAACCATACACATGTGTATGTTAAAGTGAAGCTCACACTGCTGTGGTTCCACATGCTCTCAAGGAGACAAGAGCAGCTTTGGAGACCGCCCCCTCTCCCTCTCTCTCTCTTTTTTTTTTTTTTAGCAGACCTTTCCATTTTTGCTAATGAAGCACAAATCTTGGGGCGATAGCTCTGGGCAGCACTGTAGTTAAAGTGAGATATGGAAAAGCTTATTTCTAACCGTGCTCACCCAATAAAGCTATCACAGCCATCGCTGACTTGCATGAATGTACACTGTGCCCATATTTCAGTCATATAAAACTAAAGTGGAAAATATTATTTAGTGTTTACGTGCCCCAAATTGCTCTTCTAGGACATGGCTTCTTTCAGTAGCTCAACTGACAGTGCTGAACAACCAAAATGGAGAACTCATTATTCAATCACATGCTCGGTTTATGGTTCAATTGGGCTTCTAATCCTGTATTCATGCTAACTTGCTGATTTTGCTCCAGATAGGTGAGGAACAAATGTTAATATTATCGATTGTGGACTTGGCTTACCCAGTTCCAATAAGAAATGGTAGCCAAATTGCATACAAACTATTTGATAATTTATATACACTACTTTCACCTTGGTTTACATACATTTCAGCATTTTATTAAAACCGATAATAGAATGACACAACAGTTGGAACTAACTCAGATTGGAACTAAAGCCATACAAATTGGAGGGGGATATTGGACAATCCACTCCATATTATTCAGGATTTTACTAAAGCCAGTCATTTGGATTTATCTCTTTTGTTTTGAGAAAATCTCAATACAAATGTTTTTTACGTGTGTCCAGATTTTATATAAATGGCAAAAAATGTCTTTTAGACCAATGCCATGTTGGATTCCTTAATGAAATTGGACCATATTTTTTATTTTTTTTTACCCATTTTTTTATTTTGCCATAGCAGACTGAATAATTAGTTATTCATTTCATATCCTTCTACATAATAGTAACTTTTATTGTGGGAAATGTTTTTTTTTCTTTTTGTGGCACCAACAAAAATGCTTAAAAAAGCCATCAATCCAATTGTTCTTTGGGATGCAGGGTAAGTTAAGGTGTGCTGCTAGCTAGAGACTAAGCAAATAAAGTTGTTAGAAAATTGGTTGCCAAAACACAAAACACACTGTGAGGAAGATTGGTTGAGTTATGACCTAAGATTTATTAGATGCACACTGGCACTTAATGTACTACATGTTAAAGGGATATTCCACCAAAAGATGACAGAACAGGAGCAACGTCTCGGAGAACCAAAAGCCGAACATATTTATCTGTTTTACAGCACTCACAGCAGTGAACTTGAAGATCCTGCAGAGATGGTAAGCATATTCTAGTTCCCCTAAAGCGCTTTTCCAAAAGAGACTTCAAAAGAGAGTACAAACCAGTCATACAGTTTAAAAACAGCCTTAATATTTAGCCAGCTAGTGTGGAGTTGGCGGTAGATAAACTTTGGGATGTGATGTTCAACTTGGGTGTGATGGTACGATAGGTGCCCACATAGTTTTTGCCATATAGTGTATGTATAGCCAGATACCTTCTAGTTAAGGATGTTTAGTGTGTGTAGTTCAGACTTTGTTTTGAAAGGTGTAAATTACACTCTGAAATCTGTAAACTTACTTGTTGTTTGACACATTTGTTAGGTTGTGAATAACTTAACTTAAGCCAAATTATCTCTGTCCAAATGGGTACCAATGTTCTCCACATATTTATTCCTCTAGCTTTCCGTTGTAAATGTTCTAGTTTCACTCACTGACTCATCTTCATCCGCTTTATCCTTTCTCAGGGTCACGGGGAACCTGGAGCCTATCCCAGGAAGCATAGGGCACAATCCATCGCAGGGCACACAAACACATACACACTCACACACCCATTCATACACTACGGACACTTTGGACATGCCAATCAGCCTACCATGCACGTCTTTGGACTGGGGGAGGAAACCCCCGCAGCACGGAGAGAACATGCAAACTCCTCACACACATGGTCACAGTGGGAATTGAACCCTGACCCTGGCGGTGTGAGGCAAACCACTAACCACCGTGTGCCCAATGTTCTAGTTTACCAGTATAAAATCTTCTAGCGTCCCAGTGTTAAATGTTCACCTTTTAGCAGTGTAAAATGTTCTAGTTTTCCAGTGTTAAATGATCTAGTTTGTCTGTTGTAAATTTTATAGTTGTGAGTGTAAAAAGTTCTAGTTTCCTAGTTTTTAAATGTTTTATTTTGCACTGCTAAATGGTCTAGTTTTGCAGTGTTAAATAGTCTAGTATGGCAATGTTATATGTTCTAGTTATCCAGTGCTGAATGGTCTAGTTTGCCCATTGTAAGTGTTCTAGTTTTCCAATATCAAATGGTCTAGTTTTCCAGTGTTAAACCAATTTGCCTGTTGTAAAGTGTAAAATATTCTATATATAAAATGGATATTTTACTTTGGAGTAACAGTACTTTGTTACTTCCCACCTCTGATAGCAGCACACTGATTTTTCTTGGCTTGGTGTTGGTGGGTAAGGCCAGTATAAGCACAACCAACTGCTATTTTCCTCCAAGGGAACTGATAACGCATCTTTGGCTGCTGCTGCTCATGAAGCCTCTTTTATTGTCTCAGTTCCCCCTCACTATATTCAAGCTTATTCATACACAGCTCAAAGTCCCTGCTTATGAGCACATCACAAAAGGTTTTGTCATCAGTTTCTTCAAAAGGTATGAAATCGATCCTCTATTTATGTTCCATAGACAACAATTAAGCTATGTTTCCTCGTGACATAATTGGGTTGAGATTCAGCAGTAAATGCAGTGAAAGCATCACTGACAGCATTAAGCAAGACAAACATTATTTTGGGTGACACAAAACACTCTTAGTAGTTTCTATAGTCGATTTACATCAAAGCAGGGCTTCCCAACATGGCACGCATTTTTGGTGTTTAAAAGTGGTTGCGTGATGTTATCAGTGCAGGGGTTTTCACCTTCACTGATGGAGATCTACTGCATTGCAGTTTCATAGCATTTAATATAGGATAAAAAAATCATGACAATAAGATGATAAGCTGATGTAGGTGCAGACTAAGAGTGTCCATTTGGGTGTTAAACACGATTAAAAAGAACACAGAGTGGTGTCCAAATTCAGTCTTGGTAATAGCACTCCACAAATTAGTGTTTCTGCTCCAACATACCATTAACTCAGCACAAGATTCATTAGTTTAATTCAACGGTCAGGAGGGAAAAACAGGGACACTGCTGCTTTACAATATCCAGAAACGGTTTCTGCTCTAGTAATAATTTTAGAGAAACATTAGATAATATTAGATTTATCAAGTATGAGGGAGCAGCAGCAAACTGACTCAAAACATAAGAGTGGTCAGAAACTGATCTCTGACCCGTAACCGGCAGCCTATGACTACCATGTGAACTCTATATGGTAGATCCTTGCTCTGATTTTGAGTCTAATAACTATAACCCATCAAAGGGTAGCAGGGGTTGATTCATTGATTGCTCAAATGATCGATTATTCTGAATAAGAGACAGGAGACTCACCTAGCACTCCCAGTCTGTAGTTCATGGTGACCACAATGACATTGCCGTAAGCTGCCAGCACGCTTGCGTCAAACATGTTTCCGGTTCCTTCCATGTACGAGCCGCCATGAATGAATAGCATGACAGGTTTCTTCCTGCGGTCACGAATATCTGAGAACAAATTATTCAAAACACAGGAAAGTGCAAGTGAGTTGAAGCTAAGGATGTGGTAAAAGCACTGGGTCACCAACAGGTACTTTGGATGAAGTTACTGAACATAATCGTGCTTGCTGGAGTCTCTCTGAGAATGAACTATGCTTAATTCTGTAGGTTTTACAGAAACCAGAGACAAGGCCTGCTTCTGACGATGGAAAATATAGATCTGCTAATGGACTATGATTCAAAAGAACAGAACTGTGCCTTTTGTGTTCTTTTGCTTGGTCAAAGCATTTATTTATTTATTTAGTCTCTTCCAAATCTAATTTATCAACAAAATAATAATAATAATAATAATAATAATAATAATAATAATAATAATTTCCCTACACCTTGGTTGTTCTCTGTGACTTCCTACAGTCCATATACAATCAAAAGCTGTTTCATTTATTCTATATTAATATAGAATAATAAAACACACCATCTCTCATTCTCATTTAAACAGATATAATCGGACAAAACATGCAATTAACATGAAAAATATGAAGGACAGTTTAAATCCAAGGCCTGCTAAAGAACAAATGTTTTGCCCTTGGATCAATTGTATGCTCTCTCATTAATATGTTACACTGGATAAAAGTGTTGCTCAGTGACGAAATGTAAACGTAACATGGGAGGTTACTGCTCAGTGTTACATGAGTAATTGTTTCAGCTCTTTGCTCCAATATAAGAAATATTCTGTAAATGACTACAGTAATATTTCAATAGTTTTCTGTAAGGATGTACCAAGTGCTCTTGAAAGACCCAGATATCAGTGAGGCCAAAGCATTAAACAAACATACACCCACACACACTCAACCTCTGTGCATGAAACGTAGCCTCTGAAACACCAATTTACACCCACACACACATCAGAGATATGCACTTTCACCCCTATACACGAACATGGCCAATGCAGACATGGGCATCTATGATTGAAGCTTGCTATGGTAACTGCCTTAACTTTATTGCCCATTCCTTCCCTTCCCAAAGCAGCCATTCAATCAACTAGCTAGCCGTACTGGATGGCACTGTGCCATCACTCAGACACACATGTACACACACATGATTACATATGAGCCATGACCACATGGACACTGCGTTTAACTGTGACATGAGTCGAGTGATTGATGGCCTCTACACCCTACACCTCCCCTCTCTCACTCCTTCATCTTACCCACTCCCTCTTGATCTCAACCACTTCATTCTTTTAAATTTGAAACTTTAAAGAGCCTTTCTTCCACCCCTTATCCCATCACTGTTTCTCTCCACTTCATTCAAAATCCTCTCTGTCCCCCTTTCCTCTTCTACAGATCCATTTAAAGCCTCAATCTTCCCTTCTAAAAACTCCACAAACATTACAGTCTTTTTTTATGACCCGATTTAGCCTTGCTGTTGAATTTACACACTGCACACATGAAGACAGAGAAGAGTGAAACAGGAAAGAAAGGGAAAGCGAGAGGGAGGACTTGAGAGAAGGTCAGATAGAGGTTGTAAGGCAGGGAGAGCTAGAAGAAGAGTGATAGGCAGAGCTAGTGGGAAAGAGGTATGGAGAACATGAGGACCAGAAAAAAAAAAAAAAAACGTTAGGGAGGGCCAGAGGGAGTGAGAGGACCAGCAGGTATTAAAATCCACCTCAGGTGGATTTTCACATATCATATCATAAATACAGACGCATGTGGCTAAATTACATTGACAATACACTTTATTAGGAACACCTGTACACATGCACATTCATGCAGTTACAGTTGTGTTCATAAATTTACATACCCCTTGCAGAATTTGCAAAATGTTAATAATTAAAAAAAAAAAAAGAGGGGTCATTAAAATTGCATTTTGTTTTGCATTGCCCTGAATAAGCTATTTCACATAACATATGTTATATAGTCCACAAGACAAGATAATAACTGAATTTACACAAATGAAACAGTTCAAAAAAGTTTACATATGCTTGATTCTTAATATTGTGTGCTGTTACCTTGATGATCAATGACTGTTCAATTTGTTTTGTGATAGTTGTTCATGAGTCTCTTGTTTGTCCTGAGCAGTTAAACTGCCCACTGTTCTTCAGAAAAATCCTCCAGGTCCTGCACATTCTTTGGTTTTCCAGCATCTTCTGCATATTTGACCCCTTTCCAATAGTGTCTATATGATTTTGAGATCCATCTTTTCACACTGAGGACAACTGAGGGACAACTAAGGTACAAACATTCACTGATGCTCAAGAAGGTAACATGATACATTAAGAGCCAGGGAGGGTGTAAACCTTTGAACAGGATGATCAGTGTAAATTGTTATTATTTCATTTTCTGGGAAACATGTAAATATCTTATGTAGCTTCTGAAGGAAGTACCAAATGAAAAAAAAAGATCTTTAAACAAAATAATAAGAAATTACACCAATCATCCTGTTCAAAAGGATTTTAAAACAATTATTAACATTTTGCATCAGAATGAAGAAAAAATCTTTATGACTTTGATTGTGGCACAGATGTTGGTGCCATAAGGGCTGGTTTGAGTATTTCATAAACTTCTGATCTCCTGAGAATTTCACAATCATCAGTCTCTAGAGTTTGTACCAAAAGGTGTGATGTTCCTAATTAGGTAGACAGTGACTGTATAGTTGTACTGTGAACGGAAGCACATCCCGATGAGTCTCTAATATGCATTTTTGACACTGTCACCAGTTTTTCCAGGTTTGCTGTTTTCCAGTGGAATCGAGCTACATTTAAACTGTCCTGCCATGCAGCATGGGAATCTTGTAGAGATTATACTGAATAAATCTCTACACTAAGATTAGAATACTGGCTAAGGGCAGTTTCCTTCCATACAGTCCCCTCTGAAAGTATTAGAACTGCAAGGCCAATTCTTTTATTTGTGCTATACACTATTTTCATTCGGGTTTGACATCAAAAGATGAATATGAGATGATAAATCAGAGTTTCAGCTTTTCTTTTTCTTTTCAGAATTTCCTGATATTTACATCTAGATGTGTTCAACAACTTAGAAGATGGCAACTTATGTTTGAATCCACCCATTTTCAATTGATCAAAAATACTGACAAGTGTTTCTTGTTAACCAGGTGTGCCCTATTTAGATTTTTAAACAATTAATGTCTACTGAATGTCTACTCTTGGTTTGAGCCCTGGGTTTTACCTGTGAGTACTGCATTTGTTGTTAAAAAGGATAAACCAACATGAAGACCAGAGAGCTGCATATGGAATAAAAACAAACCATTTTGAAGCTGAGAAAAGAGGGAAATCAATCAGAGCCACTGCATATACATTGGGCATAGTCAGTACAACAATTTGTAATGTCCAGAAAAAGAAAGAAACCACTGGTGTACTAACAATCAGACATCCAACAGGTCGGCCAAGGAAAACAACAGCAGTTGATGACAGATACATTGTTACAGCTGTGAAGAAAACCCTAAAAACAACCATCAGTGACAGCACCAACAACCTCCACAGAGGGGGTGAAGGTATCACAATCCACCATTTGAATAAGACTTTGAGAGCAGAAATGTAGAGGCTAATTTACACAGAAATGCATCCAATATAACTGGGAGGACCTTCATCATGCAGCAAAACAATGACCCAAAACATGCTGCCAAGTGCCAACACAACATCAGAGGAAAAAAGGGGAAGGTATCAGTATCAGTCAGGATTTAGACCTCATCATAGCACAGAGACAGTGTTAGTTAAAGTAGTAAACGACCTACTACTGACCTCTGATCAGGGTTGTGTCTCGCTGCTTGTGTTACTTGACAGCTTTTGATACTATAGATCACACTATTTTCCTTGATAGATTAGAAAATGTTGTTGGCATTAAGGGAACAGTCCTCTCCTGGCTCAGGTCTTATTTGACCGATCGT
>JANDJT010000206.1:19964283-19980078 GCA_024331685.1 Stegophilus panzeri | reverse complement strand
TTCTTCCTCTTAACATCTTAGGGAGTTTTTCCTTGCCACCGTCACCACCGGCTTGCTCAGTTGGGATAAATTTGCACCTTTAATATCTGTATACCGTGTTTATATGTTTCTGTAAAGCTGCTTTGAGACAATTATTGTAAAAAGCGCTATACAAATAAAATTGAATTGAACTGAATTGAAAAGGTTTTAGACTGGCCAAGTCAATCTCCAGACCTTTGAGTCCAGTTGAGAATGCATTTCGCATCCTGAAAAGGAGATTGAAGGGAGAAACCCCCTAAAACAAACAACGAATGAAAGAAGCCGCAGTATAAGCCTGGAACAGCATCCTTACTTTCACTAGCATCATTACTTTCAAACTTATCTGTTCCAATACTTTTGTTCACATATTAATTGGGTGGTCTATCACCAAACATCAGGAAATTTCATCAGGAAATGAAAGCTGAAATTCTGCTCTATCATGTCATATTCATCTTTTGATCTCAAACCCAAATGTCTTCAGTGTATAGCCAAAAAAAGTATTGGCCTTGCTGCTCCAGTACTTTCAGAGGGGAGTGTACATGCTTTGTTTCATTTTTTCATGAGCTCTGCTCATTACAGCAAGAATGTAGACTTTGTGTGTCAGTGAATTAGTTTACTCATTCTCACAGCTTTTATTTATTTATAACAATACCAATAATAATACAAAGCAATTGTGGCACCGTGGTGAAATAACTATTTAAGGAAATTGCACGTTTTAATACTTTATTAAAAAATGTTGTATGATATTACATGAATATTACAACATACAGTATTTTGAAAAAACGGTCTTGATGTTGGACTTTAAACCAGCGTACAGGATTTGGAAAGAGAAAATTTTGTTAGTTTGGTCGTGTACATTCAGCCATCAGACAGGGCTGTTAAAGGAATCATTATTATACTGTTGAACAGAATATTAAGTCAGTCGAGTGCTAAAATAGTCAGCATGCATGCCACAAATTAATCTCCAGACATAAGCTTGAAACGTCCGTTGAAGTTCTGGAAACACAAAAAATATAAGCTATCTACAATACAGGCGTGCTGCTATCATATATTTAATATCTGGTAGTATATTCAAGTTTTTGAGACTGTCGAGAGACTGATTTTTAAAAACCTACAAACTCTGGGACTAAAGGAATGGGGGTGTGGAAGGCTAGAGGAGGGGAGGTATGGAGCGCCAGAAGGATGGAGGAAAGGAGAGCCAGAGGTAGAGTGATGCAGAGATTCAGATGGAGGGAGGGAGTAGGGAGAACAAGAGGAAGGGATATGTGGAGAGAAAGAGAGACAGGGACCATAAGGCCTCACTACTGCTGATCCTTTCATGCAGAACACAGATACTGGATTGATTAGAGACAAACTTGTGTTTACTGCTTTCAGTGTGTGTGTGTGTGTGTGTGTGTGTGTGTGTGTGTGTGTGTGTGTGTTGGTGGCAGTAGTGATTCGATTGTGGAGTTTCTATCTGTTCTGTGAACTTAATTAGTTCCAAATCCATTGGACACAGCCATGCTCGCCTTTCTTTTTCTTTGTTCTCCACCCTCCCCTCATCCCATTAAAATGCTGCTACAACACAATGGGCTCTTGGCGACGTGAGACTGTGGTCTGGATAAATCCATTTCTGATGCTGTCAAGCTCCATGGTAATTGTTACTGGGTGTTGTTCAGTTACTGAAGATACAGTGTAGTTACACAATTTGCAACTCTATCAGCTGTGGTCTTGCATGTGGTTGGGGGGTAAAGAAGAAAAGTACTGTAATTTTCCAGAGAAGATAAATCAGTTCATCAATATCAATTTGGTATCAATAACTATTTCAGGAGCATTTTCTAAATGCTTTATAGTTTAAAGACAATTCTAACATTTGGAAGGAGTGTTTACACACTCTCTCTCTCTCTCTCTCTCTCTCTCTCTCCTTTTGTTACAGTATTCTTTGTGGCTCTCCCCTCCGAGCTTCAGTCAGTCTACCAGCACTTTGTTCCACTGAAACTCGAACTCTGTCTTTCAACTTCCGTTCTTTGAAAGTGTAACCCACAGGCACCTGAACTCAGTCTAAACCTGACTTCTCTACTTCGATAGCTTTCTTTGTAAAGAGCTCATCAGTAAAATTAATGGGCTTTGTGTGGAGTTGGAATGAACTCTTGTAGACACTGCGCTCCTCAGGAGATGATACTTTTTAAAATCATCTATTCATAGCTGATCATTTTTCAGAGCATGCTTGGAATTCACCTTCCTTTGAAGTCACCCAAGGCATTTTCTATACTCTAATGAATAATAAGTTTCTTGACATGGCAGTCCCAAAAAATGTCAACAGACAACAAGAAAAACGAACAGACATGCCTGCTTTTTCCAAGAAATCCAAACTCAAGAAATATGCAATTGATATAAAAGCCCCCAACCCGGCATGTGACTGCCCATTCCTCAGGAAACCAGCATTGCTACACTCTAGAAAATGTTGGGGTGAAAATAACCCAACCGGTAACCCAACTAACTTTGGGTTCAAGTCTGGGCTCTGGCTGGGCCACTCTAGGAAATTCACAGAGTTGTCCCTAAGCCACTCTTGCATTGTCTTGGCTGTGTGTTTAGGGTCAGTGTCCTGTTAGAAGGTGAACCTTCTGCCCAGTCTGAGGTCCTGAGCACTCTGGAACATGGTTTCATTAAGGATATCTCTGTATTTTGCTGCATTCAGCTTTCCTTCTACCCTGACCAGTGCTCCAGTCCCTGTCCCTTCATCGTTGGGATGATATTGCGCAGGTGATGAGCAATGCTTGGTTTCATCCAGACTAAGGCCCTTATCCCTGATTGCTCAGTTTGGCTGGGCAGCCAGCTCTAGGAAGAGTCCTGGTTGTTCCAAAGTTCTTCCATTTAAGTATTATGGAGGCCACTGTGCTCTTGGGAACCTTCAATGCAGCAGAAATATTTCTGTAGACTTCCTTAGATCTGTGCCTCAGCACAATCCTGTCTTTGCACTCTAGGCAGTTTGTTTGACCTCATGGCTTGTTTTTTTTTTTTTTGCTCTGATATGCATTTTCTAGGCTGTATATAGACAGTTTTATGCCTTTCCAAATCATGTCCAATCAATTGAATTTGCCACAGGTGAATGCCAATCGAAGTGTAGAAACATCTCAAAGAAGATCCAGAGAAATGGGATGCACCTGAGCTAAATTTCAAGTGTCATAGCAAAGGGTCTGAATACTTATGTGACTTATATGTGATATTTCAGTTTTGTCTTTTTAATACATTTGCAAGGTTGTCACAAATCTGGTTTTTGCTTTGTCATTATGGGTTATGGAGTGTAGATTGATGTGGGGACAAAATTAAAGTGTTTTAGCATAAGGGTGCAACATAACAAAATGTGAATAAAAATGAAGGGATCTGAATACTTTCAGAATGCACTGTACCTGTGCAATGGATAACAAATCAGACTTGAATATTTGCATCTGTTCCTTTTCTGTTTGTAATTTCATTAAATATATTTTGATTTATTGTCAAATGTAGGCGAACAAATAAGTTAGAACTGACATCTATGACCTGATATTGAACAACATTCAGAGGTGAATCAAGCTCTGCAGTACATTTTCTTTTAAAGAGTTCAATATGCTTTAGGCTAGTGGGAGTGAAGTGCTTTATAGCTCATATAAGAGTTCATTTTCACTTTGATCCACTCCCATGGACAGAGACTGAGCATGATGCATCACTGCGCTGACTAAAACCATGAAAATTCTATTTCACAAAATGGATACACATACAAAGCGTTGTCGAATATGTGCTTTTATCCAACACATTACAAATATCAACTCAAGCATATATGAAAAATGGTTTAGAGCAGTGCTCGAATTGAATAATGTCTTATGGGGCATCCCCACCATAAGACTCTGGGGTGGGTGAGAAGGATTGTCTCAATATACAATTTATACAAAATATACCATATATTAATTTTATCATAATATGCAATGTATATATGCTATATAAATAAAACAATGGACTGAAAATGTGTATAACAAAGAGAGATAAGCTACTATTCTTTTAAATGGCTTACTCCAAGTAATACTGGATTTAGAAGGTGACAAAGAAGCAGACCCAAAAGGGCAACTATGGCAAATATACCAGGGGACTACATATAAAGCACTTGAAGACCTGTAAAAGCATGTGACTTGAAAATGACTTGTTTATTTCTTAAACAGGATGGAAAAATACAATCAGGCTGTAATGACACTAAAGAGATGAGATCAGGTATGAACTCAGGTACAGGAGCTTTATTCAAAGACTGCAGGACAACTGGGCAAACAGGATACAGTCTTTAGAATAGTTCATAAGTTTTACATAGGCATGGCCACAGGAGATTCTCAAGTCAGCTCAGCATTCATCCATAACAGCTGTCAAGGTAATTTCAGGAACCAGTGGGTGAAGATATAAACCAAAACTCATGACAGGTAAGTATTCACTAGTGTCACCAACATCTCCTCAGATTAGAACAGAACAGGTAAGAATCAAATTTCTTCAGAAGCAGGGATAAACACAAATCTCAAATGAGGAATGAAACTCAGACTACTCAAGCAAGGTATAAACTCTGTGCCCACAACTGAAATTGAGAACGGAACATGTTTCTCAATGTAGGTAGGAATAAACATAGTAGTTCCAAAATAAACTTTGAAGTTGCTGAGTGAATATTCTAGGAAAATCGAGAAATAACGGTCTCCAAAATCAAAACAAAGGAAGTCTCTTTTTAAATATCAACAGCTTTCTTAGAAAACACTTATCAGAAGTCCAATCTGAGACACAAATCACATCCAGGAAAAGATAATAAAAAGCATCCTTCCATGAGTGCACACAGAGTAAAGTATTTACAACATTCAAAGCCAGACAAAGATTGATTGTCACTGCAGTGTTTTTAAAGCACACCAAACGCTCCACTAATGAGCATCAGGTGTGGCTCTTTAATGCTCTGGGAAGGGTGAGCAGGCAAACGAGGTAGATGGCAGAGTAATGTATAATGTTACAAAAGATATCTAGTTCAGATAAATGTTGTTCTTTTGAACTTCCTATTCATCAAAGAATCCTGAAAAAAAAATACACACAACTGTTTTCAACACTGATAATAAATTCAAATTTATGCAAGTAATACAAAAGCCCCGACCTGGAGTGGATAGATATAGTAGAAAGATATATATAATATATATAGAAAGAAAATGACCTTTCAAAAAAGTCAGTAAGAAGCTTTCTCTTCCCAAGTGCTAATGGAGGTTTATTATTCTTCATTTTTTAGCTAAAGTTATCTTCACTGGAGCGGCATCAATCAAGTAGTCATGTCAACAATGTAATGTGCTTAGTGGTCTTTAGATGTGGGGCGGGGTGTTTACATTTTAGAGAGACATGACAACTAGCCTATAAACATCTTAATATCAATTATTGTAAATAATTCATTCATTAAATTTACCATATCCACTGCATGAATTGAATCAGATTTGTCATTATTATTTTTACTAAAATAAAAATATCTGAGGGACCCCTCTAAGTCTATTTTTTACTTCTTATGGGGGGGTCCCTAATGCCTTATGGGGGATCCCAGATCCCCCCAGCCCCCCCTCAATTCGAGAACTGGTTTAGAGGTTCTCACTCTACAAACACTTTATTTTCCAATTTTGTTGTGTTCCACTCTCATTTATGCAGTTATCCAAATCAGCCAATCATGTGGCAGCAGCACAATGCATAAAATCATGCAGATACAGGTCAACAGCTTCAGTTAATGTTCACATCAAACATCAGAATGGGGGGAAAAAGTGTCATCTCTGTGAATTGTGGCATGGTTGTTAGTACCAGACATGCTGGTTTGAGTATTTCAGAAACTGATGATGATCTGGGAATTTCACACACAACAGTCTCTAGAGTTTACATAGAAAGGTGCAAAAAACAAAAAACATTGTCTGAGTGACAGTTCTGTTTGTGGAAACGCCTTGTTGATGAGAGAGATCAGAGGAGAATGACCAGACTGGTTTGAGCTGACAGGAAGACTACAGTAACTCAAGTAAACACTACTTACAACCATGGTGAGCAGAAAAGCATCTCAGATTGCAAAATACATTGAACATTGAAGTGGACAACAGTAGAAAGCCGAAAACAGGAATCCGAGACTATCATGGGCACAGACTCACCCAAACTGGACAGCAGGTCTGCAAGTGTTCCTATTAAAGTGGATAGTGAGTCTATATATGAATGCATATTTGAGTTTCCTTGCTGCTAAAATGTTTATATAAATCAGGCAATGAGATTTAATTATATGTACATTTGCCAGTATGTAAGCTAGATAAAGACACTGTGATTACAAAGCACTCAGATTTCTGTAGTAAAAAAATGATTTGTGAGACATACTCCATGTTAACTTCATGCATACAAGAATGGTAAAAGAGTGATGCTCTCATACTGCATATCTTGCACGTGCTTCTTGTCTTTTTGAATATTAACGGTTTTGGTTGTGTCCTCAAACACACAGGCCTGAAAGAGTCCCGAGCTCATTTAAATTTAAACATGGACTCACACTGACTGTATATGAGAGCGATGTGGAGTTGTAGACAGACAGAAAAGGACAGAGAGACACAGAGACACAGGAAGGACAAAACACAAAATGAATTGAGGCTGAAGAAATACAGTAGAGACAGATAAAAAATTGTGTATGTGTGTGTGTGTGTGTGTGTGTGTGTGTGTGTGTGTGTGTGGGGAAGGGGGGGCGGGGGGAGACAAGCAGTGTATGACAAATAAAGAGAACTAGTATGTAAATCTGTCCTGGAAAACAAAGGTCTTACTGTGCTTTCCATCCGATGGCCTCATAATAGCATCGACAGAAACGTGACAGAAAAGTGCACTATTCTAGCTTGCTTCTTTTCCTCTCTCCTCCTCTTTCACCCACTTTTCCTCTGATCGCTCTCTTCCTCTTATTCTTTTCTACTAGCTTGTACTTTCTTTCTGTCTCTCTCTCTCTCTCTCTGGCCTCTCATTATGGGGCTTCATCTGAAGTCGCCTTGACTCAAATCTCAAGATGGCACTGTGTTCTTTCTATTTCTTTAATAAACCATACACTCTCTGTCTCTCCCTCCCCAAACCCCATACTTCCAACTCCCCCTCCACTTTTAGCACTCTGAGCATTCCCTCATCTCTCTTTCATCTTTTGCTCTTCTGTCACTCCACTCCTCTCTCCCTCTCTGCCTTATTTGCTGCATTTGTGACATCGTTCAGCGCATTCCCATTCCCCCAACCCCTCTTCCACCCTCAAACCCTCCCACCCTTTTCTCTCTCCATTTCCTTCCAGAAAGCTTGGCTTAGCTATAGCTATAAAATAGCTAAGCTGATTTTGATTTGTTTTTATTTAAGGGGGATCAATTAAGCCGATCATTGGACGGTAAAGATGAAGTGTAAATGACTGTCCTGCCTTGCACACACATCAGATACAGAAACAAAAGATGCACAGCTAAAGTTTCTCCACATTTCTCATGCAGAGTAGGCATTGAGAGATTTTTTTTCTCTCATGCGACAATCCTCTTTTCTGAGACTTTCTTTCCCCCTGCACTCTCTCAATGCTTCATCTCTGCTTCTTGTTTGCTTGGATATGGTGACAAAACAGACAATAGTAAACAGCCTGGACTATCCCAGCTTGACAGTGCTTGTGTCTGTATGTTTATGCGCTAATTTAACCAGAGTACATACACTCATGCTCATATATATATATATATATGTATATATATATATATATGTATAATTCAACTCTATTTCTGAGCGCAATGTAGACAAACATGCTATATATTAGCTATAGCTGGCCATTTTTGGGTTATCATTATTAGTAGACAAGAGTCTGCAGAGATTGGGTATTTGATCCCGGACTCCAATTATGAACAAACTCGGACTGGTCACGCACTCAGGTAAATTTGTTCTCAAACTTGATACAGACATTTTGGACTCTGAATTTTTTCCGAGTACAGTCGAGTCCGCGTCATGTGTAACATGAAAAGAAAGGTAATAAATAAATAACAACATAAAATTAAGATAACAAGAAATTAATGAATGTTTCCTTGCCTGACCAGGGGGCTTTCTGTACGCGCGCACAGAAAGCTGCCTTATCGTGCGAGTACCGAATGGAATCTATGGCTGTGTCCTCTGTTCTGTGACCTGAACCCCATAGTGAATCTATGAGAGACACCAGACCCAACAACACAGACGAGCTGAAGGACGCTATCAAAGCAACCTGGGCTTCCATAACACCTCAGCAGTGTCACAGGCTGATTGCACTACCAACCTGCCACTGCTGGGCCCTTGAGCAAGGCCCTTAACGCTCAACTGCTCAGTTGTATAAAATGTGATAAAATGTAAGTCACTCTGGGTAAGGGCGTCTGCCAAATGCTGTAAAATGTAAATGTAGTTCGGGCGGACAGGGAGAAACAGAGCGGCAAGAAGTCGGGTGGAGGACTTGCTGTTTTTGTTAACTCTAAATGGTGTAACCCAGGGCATGTTATTATAAAGGCAACAATCTGCACACCAGATGTTGAGCTGCTGGCCATCGGGTTAAGGCATACTACCTACCCCAGGAGTTTTCAGACGCCACTGTAGTTATTGATTACATTCCACTGTCTGCAGTGTTGGTGAGCGCTTGTGTCATTCATTCTACCGTCGCAGACCTGCAGACTCGGCATCCCAGTGCACTCTTCATAATAAATGGAGATTTTAATCATGTTAAAATCGCAGACCCTGACCAACTTTACACAGTATGTAACCTGCAACACTAGAGGTGAGACCTTGAGGTGAGAGTATGAGACCTTGGACTTGCTGTATGCTAATGTTATGGAGGCATACTGTGCCACAGCCCTTCCTCCCCTCTGCAGATCAGACCACTGTCTGATACAGCTCACTCCTACATACAAGCCTGTTGTTAAGAGACAGCAAATCACCACCACACTGTGGTCTGTGGAGGTAGAGGAGGCCCTGATGGAGTGTTACAGGACAACTGACTGGGAGCTGTTTCAGGAAGATCATGGGGATGACATAGAGGGTCTAACTCAGTGTATAACTGACTACATCAGGTTCTGTGAGGAGAGTGTTGTTCCCACCAAGGAGGTCAGTTACTTCCCTAACAACAAGCCTTGGATCAACAGGGACATCAAAGGCCTGTTGAACAGAAAGAAGAGAGCCTTCATGGGACGGGACACAGACGAGGCCAAGAAGTGAATACAGAAGGAGCTGAGGAGGGAGCTGAGATGGGCTAAAGACTGCTATAAGAACATGATTGAGGGGAAGTTGCAACAGAACAAACAGAACAATCCAAGAGAGGTGAGGGGGAGGGTGTTTGAGGAGCATTACTGGCATGAAAAGGCCAGAAGGAACAGTTAAGGGGACAAAGGGTTGTGCCAACGAATTAAACCAGTTTTTCAACAGGTTTGACTCACCAACACAGGCTAAACTTCCCTCCACCTCCTCAAATGTCCCCATTCACACCTCCAAGGTTGTCCTCTCTCACACCTCAGCTGCCCCCTCCTTCACAGGTGTTCCAGCGGCACCACAAGATTGGGGCATGACAGCCACAGCCCACCTCTTCTCACCAGCAGATAATGCAAAGACAGAGAATGACATCAATACACATCCTACACTCAGGAAGACAGTATTACCACCACGATCACCCCTGAGAATCTTTCTGTGATGCAGGTGGACCAGGACCTTGTGGCCTGGATTACAGACTACCTCACTGACAAGCTGCAGTTTGTCAGGCTGCAAGGCTGCTTGTCAGACATGGTGACTAGCAACACTGAAGCACCGCAGGGAATTGTACTGTCTCCATTCTTGTTCACCCTCTACACCTATGACTTCTGCTTCAATTTGGGAACGTGACACCTACAGAAGTTTCTGGATGACTCCTCCACTGTTGGCTGTATCACATATAATAAGGAGGAGTACAGACACCTTATCGAAAGCTTTGTAAGATGGTGCAACAACAACCATCTCCAGCTCAACAGCGGGAAAACCAAGGAACTGGTGGTGGACTTCCGGCACAGCAAGCGGCCAGCCCCTGTCACCATAAGGGGGGAGGGAGTGGAAATAGTGGACACCTACAAGTTCCTAGGGGTGCAACTCAATAACAAACTGGACTGGTCAGACAGCACTGAGGCCCTCCATAAGAAAGGACAGAGTAGGATGTTCTTTCTGAGGAGGCTCAGGTCCTTTAATGTGTGCACTAGGCTGCTACGGATGTTTTACCAGTCTGTGGTGGCCAGTGTTATCTTTTTTGCTGTGGTATGCTGCGGAGGTGGTATTGGGAATTTTGGTGCCAACAAAATGAACAAGTTGGTGAGGAAGGCCTGTGGTAGGGATGGAACTGGACAGGGTGGAGGAAGTGACTGAGAACAGGATGAGAGGGAAGCTGAAAGCTATCATGGACAATCCTTCTCAGGGCTCAGCAGCACATTCAGCCACAGATTCATCCAGCCACATGCTTCAAAAACATCTGGGGGGCTCTTTTGTTTCATCAGCCATCAGACTCCACAATGCAACAATACCCAGTACCTGCTACTCCACTCTTTGAGTCTCACAGAAACACACAGTCAACAGTTAATTGCCATTTCATTAATCTTGCACATGTATATAAATACTGAGGATATTGCACATGTACATACACATACATATACAAACAGAACTCTAGCATATGTACATACACACAGATCTGTTTTATTTTTTCTACTATTTCTATTGTATAGGTATTAATGGAAATTATTTTCTTTCTTTCTTTCTTTCTTTCTTTGATGTTACTCATCTGACTTGTGCTGCTGTGTCAATTTGAATTTCCCCTACGGGGGATCAATAAAGGTACATCTTATCTTATCAAGATTCTAAGTAACTGGAGACACAACTTTTTTGTACTCCATGTAAATCATAAACCACTGAAATTGGTTGAGAAATGTAAATGTTGTTTATCCAGAAAAACTGCAGCTCCCCCATTTACTTGTAGTTGTTTGTAGGACAGTCTTGCCCGGATGGATATGGCAGACGCATTGACGTATCGCAGCAATAGGCCAAAGCGGCCAATGCGGCATCTATTTATATGTCTATGTTGCACACTGCAAAATCTCGGCGCAGACAGTACGTCATCCAGGTATTTCTCGCCTACTGAGAATTTGGACATACTACACCTCTGGCGTACTGCTTTTCACCTACTCTAGTAGGGTAGTATGCGATTTTGGATGCAGCCTATGTACGATCGCTTCCGCTTTTTGTCTCAGCCAGCTCCATTACATCTGGTGCCGCACTGGAAGCCATTTTCGCTATTGGCGATAACTGTGTGAAGATGGCGCAGGAGAGTATGACATATTACACACACTGTTTACAAGAGCTGGGACCCATCGCAGTGCATAATCGCACACACGTTCACACACTACGGACAATTTATAGATGCCAGTCTGCCTATAACACCTGTCTTTGTACTGGGGGAGGGAACCAGAGTACCTGGAGGATACCCCCAAAGCACAGAGAGAACATGCAAACTCTGCACACACAGGGCAGAGGCGGGATTCAAACCCCCAACCCTGGAGGTATGAGACAAATGTGCTAACCACTAAACCACCGTGCCCCCAACTGCTAAGAAAATAATAATAATAATAATAATAATAATAATAATAATAACAACAACAACAACAACAAGAGGAAGAGGAAGAAGAAGAAGAATAGTATATAAACAAATATTTTTTATTTTTAGTATTTTGAGAAGTTTTTTAGTTTGTATGTCAAAGATATTATTCCTCTTATACTACAGTGATTTGCCAATGATTCAAATTTGTAATGAATGAATGAATGAATGAATGACAGGTCATCTTTTTCAAGACTCAACTTTAGGACAGAGGAGTTTGTGTCTCAAGTTCAAGAGAGAAAGCAAATCTGATACTGGTCAGGGAACAACTGTATATAGCTGCAATTACAGTAATAAATAACAGGAACTAACCTCAGTGTCTGAAAACTTACTGACCATTACAAAGTGTCTACATTCGAGATTCCTCCAATATGTACAGTATTAAATAATCAGAACATAGAGAAACCTTCACCCTATCAATCATTATACTCTTTTCATTGTTAAATTATTCTGCTTAGGCTACATGAATGAGCTGATAATATAGAAACAATAACACATAGGAACGAGTGCATTAATATAAACATATGGTTCACGTTACAGTCATAACCACTCCCAGTAGTAGTAGTTTGGGGGTGGGGGTGGCTGTTAGTGATTCTTTGCAAACTCAGGATAATATTCAGTCAGTTTAAAATAATTCCACATATGATATTCATAGTCATTTTTCACACTAAATGCAGTTTATAATGTAAATATAATGAGTTGTAATAATTTTTCTTTGCCCTTTTTAGAATATTAAATGCAAGTTAGATCAGTGAATAGTAGCTGCTTGTCAATGGTTGGTGACTTTCAGTAAAACTGGAATGGAACCTTTAAATGCAATTTTCTTGCGTTTCCCTTTTGGGGGTAACCAGACTTTAAAATGCCATAACTTGTTATTGAGCACTTATATAAACATCCAGTATATGTATTATGGAGCTCATGTTTGCACCACTAAGTAAGCCATATAGTAGAGATGTAGCCTGGGATTTTGACTTCTTATCTTCCTATCTTCAATAGGCTATGTAGCTTAAGCTGATTCTTAATATGTTATAGGTTTTGTATACTTTACTTTGTATTTTTAAGACTTTAAGTATTTTGGACCAGAGTAGCCCGGAAGTATTTTGTAAAGAATGAAGAACAACTACAGTGCCCTCCATTAATATTGGCACCCTTGGTAAATATGAACAAAGAAGGCTGTTAAAAATTACCTTTATTGTTTAACCGTTTGCTGTTTTGTTAAAAACAATTCACAAAAATACTCTGCTCTCATGGATATCAAACAATTGCAAACACAACACAGGTTTATCCTATATATCTTTGTTAAATATAGGTGTTCAACAATTCCTGGCACCCTTTTAGCTAATACTTTGTGCTACCTCCCTTTGCCAAGATAACAGCTCTGAGTCTTCTCCTATAATGCCTGATGAGGTCAGCGAATACATGCCAAGGGAACTGAGACCATCCCTCCATACAGAATCTCTCCAGATCCTTCAAATTTCAAGGTCCACGCTGGTGGACTCTCTTCTTCAGTTCAGCCCACAGGTTTTCTATGGGTTTCCAGTCAGGGGTCTGGGCTGGCCATGGCAGGACCTTGATTTTGTGGTCAGTAAACCATTTTTGTGTTGATTTTGATGTATGTTTTGGATCATTGTCCTGCTGGAAGATCCAACATGGCCTTTTTAAGCTTTCTGGCAGAGGCAGTCAGGTTTTCGTTTAATATCTGTTGATATCCATGATGCCATGTGTCCTAACAAAATGGCTACCTCTCTGTGTGTGCCAAAACCACCTCTGGTGTTTATTGTCAAAAAGCTTTATTTTGGTTTCATCTGACCACAGAACCCGATACCATTTGAAGTTCCAGTAGTGTCTGGAAAACTGAAGAGGCTTGAGTGTGTTTTTGGTTGAGAGTAGAGGCTTTTTTCTTGAAACCCTTCCAAACTACTTGTGGGTACTTGTAGGTGACTTCAGTAGTTTTGGAGATTTTCTGACACCAAGATGCAACTAACTTCTGCAATTCTCCAGCTGTGATCCTTGGAGATTTTTTTGCCACTCAAACCATCCTCTTCACAGTGCGTTGAGACAATGTATACACGTGTCCAATTCCAGGTTTATTCATTATATTTCCAGTTCACTGGAACTTCTTAATTATCGCCCTGATGGTGGAAATACCTTATATTTATACCCCTGTGAAACAGGAAGTCATGGTTGAACAATTTCCAGTTCTTAGTCACCCAGGTGTATTAAAATTGTTTTTAAATATCAATGGGAATATACTTCTCTCTCATATGAATTCATAGGGGTACCACTAATTGTTGCACAGCTATATTTAACAAAAATTTTTTTTTGTCAAACCTGTGTTGAGTTTGTAATTGTTTGATATTCATGAGAACAGAGTATTTTTGTGAAATTTTTGAACAAAATATCAAATACTTAAAATCACAGCCTTCTTTGCTCATATTTACCAAGGGTGCCAATATTAGTGTAGGGCACCATATGAACACAAAGCTAAAGTGAAACATTTTTATCCTGCAGTGTGAATCATTCTGTTTAAACTTCCAAAACTGGTAGTATTTGGTGACATAACACATGAACACTAAAATTCATAGACATGGGCACGTGTCTTATATCTGTGTCTGGCTTTAGCATCCAGTTAAAGAAATTCAAAACTGACTGTAGCTTTTTTTCATTCTTCTTTCTGGATATGATTCAAATTCACAGAAGGAAATGAAGAGGCAGACAGTCTGACATTACTTAAAACTTTCATTTGGCCCGAATGATTCTCCATCTCCAGTAGGAACTGGATTTGAGTTTATGTTTCACGTTTTCTTAACATCACATTTCTTATTCTTTTTGAAAAATCTCAACTATTTCAATTAATATTAGCGAGGAGAAGCAACGCTCTCAAATTAAATGTAGATGAGAACAGACCAATGGAAATGAAATGAATAAAGACTATCTAAGAAGTTTCTTAGAACTGATTAGACACACATTTTCATACATTCTATATCTATATGTTTGTGTATACTGCTTTCAATTAACAATGTATACAATTTTAATATCATTTCAAGGTTCATTTTTAAACCCAAGCTCAGTTTCTGGTAAGATTAAAAAGTGCTCTAATGAATTTAATACAGTCCATTAAATTCCCGTCTCATTAAGGTTTGATTAATGCTTGCTCAGCAATTATCTCTCTCTGTATATATCCATCTCCTCCCCCTATGTCTGATCCTTATATATTGCTCTCTCTCTCTCTCTCGCTCTCTCTCTCTCGCTCTCTCTGATACTTTCTCTTTTGCTCTCTCTCTGATTCCTTGTTTTCTTCATTTGAGATAGGGTCTGTCAGCTTTTAACTGTGTGTGTGTGTGTGTGTGTGTGTGTGTGTGTGTGTGTGTGCGCTTGAGGACGATGTGGGCAGCAGAGAAGATGCTGACAGTCTTGTAGCTGGTGCAGATGCAGCCAGGAACTGACAGGCCTGCTGATTACCCTGCACTCACACACACACACACACACACACACACACATACCATAAACTACCTGATTTTCTTTCAACAGCTTAACCCATTCGTTGCCCACATTATTCCTTTTCGATTCCTATTTCCCTCCCTAATGGTCCTGTCATCCAGTCCCAGGTTTCTTTAGTAGTATAGCTACTGAACCTCATGTTCTGTTTTCACTGACCCATGAGTGATGTCAAAAGTAACAAAAGTACTGTGAGTTATTGCTGTTATTTGTTATAATGATTCCAATTTTATATATGTATATACACAGTGGGGGAAATAAGTATTGAACGCGTCAACATTTTATTAAATTTTTTTATATATATATATATATTTCCAGTGAGGTTATTCACATGACATTTTCACCAGACATCAGTATTAACACAAGAAATCCAGAAATATAAAGAATTCGCAACATTAAAGTCCATAAATAAAGTTATGTGTAATACAGTGGAATGACATAGGAAAAAGTATTGAACATGCTAACAAAAAGCAGTTCTCCAAGGCAAGGTAAGGCAAGGAACCAGCTGAAATCCATAAGTAATTATATCCCCTATCAGTGCAAATTAATATCAGCTGTGTTAGTAAATTGATGGTCTATAAAAAGACTTTTCGTTACCAAGGTGTCACACAAGAAACATCTCATGATGGGTAAAA
>JANDJT010000206.1:19942345-19962485 GCA_024331685.1 Stegophilus panzeri | reverse complement strand
GGCTGTAATTGGTGCCAAAGGTGCTTCAACAAAGTATTGAGCAAAGGCTGTGAATACTTATGTACATGTGCTTTTTTCGTATTTTATTTTTAATAAATTTGCAAAGATTTCAAACAAACTTATTTCACGTTGTCATTATGGGGTATTGTTTGTAGCATTTTGAGGGAAAAAAAAATAATTTAATCCATTTTGGATTAAGGCTGTAACATAACAAAATGTGGAAAAAGTGAAGCGCTGTGAATACTTTCCGGATGCACTGTACATGCCAAACCAGGAGAGTAATATGTGAAGCTGAAAAAAGAGGGCAAATTGAGAGGCAACCTGAACTTGCCGGGAATATGCCATTAATTCATATGCACTCTCTCTAACACAACCAATAGATATCTTCCTTGCCAAACAGGCAAGGAATATATCTGTACTTTACAGTCATGTTTATACTGTAACTTTAATATTACACTTATTGGAACAGAAAAGCAGATGGATTACCATTACGAATTGTATTTATGTACCCTTTCTCTGTATTGTTATTTGTGGTTATTTGTAGTTATTTACAATCAGCACACATCAGCCCTCACATTGGGTCAAGGTAGGAGGAGGAAATGGGACATGACTGATCTCTCTACAATGCACGTGAGACCCATATCCTTACATACACTTCTTAATGGGAGTAGTGCAAGTGCTTGAGCAAAATGAAAGACCATTGTTCATGGGATTGCCATTAGTTGAACTATATTACATATATAGTTCATATATAATATATATTATATATATATTATTGTAATATATATTACAAAATAATATATTACATATCATACTACATTAATAACATGGACTATTCTATAGTTAAAATCAAACTAATGTGTTAGTCAATCTTGGTGCGTATAGTACATATGGTGGATATTGGTGCATATTGGTGATATTGGTCCATATTCATATTTAAGTGCATGTAGTGTGGAGTTAATCCAGAAACTGCACATATAACTGAGGCAGCTGTCTGTTTTTGCCTTGCTCACACAGTTGTGCTGGGTTGGGTTTTCCAAAAGCAGATATGCGCATCAGTTGCTTGAATGTAAGTTACATTTTCTAGCAGATATTGGCTCACTCAAGGAGCAGTCCAGCATCAATGTCATCATGGTTTTCTTTAAAACTGTAAACCAAGGGTTCCCAAAATGAGAAACTGATTTACAAATGGGGTCGCAAGAGAAACTCGCTTGTGTTTTATTCATTTATTTTACAGATTATTATTAGAAATATTGCTCTAACTATGAAGATGGATTTTGTTTTCTACTGTTTTGAAATTTTACAGGGAGACCCAATCAAACATGCTACTTTTAAATAAAGAGTGCACTTGCTATCCTGACACCCTGCACTTGTTTAGGGATTCAGCAATTAATCAGAAACATTTTAGGAAAAAATTGAAAAAAAAAAAAAAAATGTTACAGTAACCTGGTTACATAAGTGTTCACACTCTTTCATAATTGGGGATGTGTCTGTGTTCAGAATGAACCAATCACATTAAATCTCATGTTCAAAAGTAATTATCATACAGCTATCATCAATGGGATTATTCTGATTAACCACAAATAAAGATCAGCTGATTCTTAGTGTTTTCTGCATAGGAGATGCCTTTACAATTTGTTGGATCTAGAAAGTTTTTTTTTTTTTGGAAGAAAGAGTGGGAAAATAGTGCCAAGTCAAGATGTGCCATGCTGATAGACTCCGAAAAAGACTGAGTGGTGTAATAAAAGCAAAAGGTGCTTCAACAGAAATTAGTTTAGGGGTGTGCACACTTATGCAACTAGGTTATTATAAATTTTTTATTTTTCCTATTTTCCCCTAAAACGCTTCTGATTGTTTTTCACTCTTTTTATATGCTGTAATTTTACATTGATGGTAGAATAATGTTTTGACATGATTTACTGTATCCTGGTTTATTTTTTTAAATAACAAAAAGCTGCCATTACACCAGGGGTGTGTAGACTTTTTATATTCATTGTACACTGATCAGCCATAAGTTTAATACTACCTGCCTAATATTGTGTAGGTTCCCCTCGTGCCACCAAAACAGCTCTGACCCTTCAAAGCATGGACTCCACAACACCTCTGAAGGTTTGCTGTGGTATCTGGCACTGTGCTACCTGGCGACGTGGGGCCTCCATTAATTGGACTTGTTTGTCCAGCACATCACACATGCTCAATGGGCTTGAGATCTGGGGAATTGCAGGCCAAATCAACATCTTATACTCTTTATGTTCCTCAAAGCATTCCTTACAAATTATCCAGGCACATTATCCTGCTGAAGAAGGCTACTGCCATTAAGGAATCCTGTTGCCGTGAAGGGGTGTACTTTGTCTACAGCAGTGTTTAGGTAGGTGGTACGTGTGAAAGTAACATCCACGTGAATGCTAGGACCCAAAGTTTCCTGACAGAACATTGTCCAGAGCATCACACTGCCTCCACTGGCTTGTCTTCGTCCAAAAGCGCATCCTGGTGCCATCTCTTTCCCAGGTAAGTGACACACACGCACCCGGCCATCCACATAATGTAAAAGAAAACATGATTCATCAGTCCAGGCCGCCATCTTCCATTGCTTCCATCACAATTTGGCCCTTGTCAAAGTTGGCCAGATCCTTACGCTTGGCTATTATTTTTTTTTTGCCATTTTTTCCACATCAACTTCGAGAACTGATTGTTCACTTAGTGCCTAATATATCCCACCCCTTGACAGGTGCAACTGTAATGAGATAATCAATGTTATTCACATCACCTGTCAGGGGTTTTAATGTTATGGCTGATCGGTGTATGTACGGTTCTATATCATTATTGAGTATTAACATTAACTGGTTTTCTTAATGCAGGTAGTATTTGAATTTTAAAAAACACTCATGTAACCTTCAAACCTATTGAAGAGTGCAAACCAGCATTCCGGGTCTTCTAGATTAGTAAATACTTTTGAATGTAAGGTCAGAGTTTTTTTTATTTATTTATTTATTTATTTATTTATTTATTTTTAACTTTCTTTTATTTCAATGATGATGGAAAGTTTTAAAGGGATACAGAGCTTATCAGTCTGTGTTTAATGCTGACGTGCATGAATAACTAAACATTTTACAGTCTGACTTGTATTTTTCTGATATACAGGGATTTTTTGGCTCTCACGTGCCATCTAGGGAATGTCGCTTTTAGTCCTCCAGATGTACATAAAGTGTGCAGACATGTATATGATTATACATGTTCATACATGTTCTGCACGTGCACGCCAAGTCATGCATCAAATATTAACCAGACACCTCTGCTTTGGATTGGACCATAGTGACAAGTGTTTGTGTTTAAACTATATGTATTTCATTTAATAATTTTTACAGGCTGTCTGGAAAATCAACTGAAGTACCAGCACAACACAACTTTCCCCATAAATATTGCTGTATCTTTTGAACTTATCTTTGAATCCAGCCCTTTGATACCACAGATAACAATATAATGCTGTGTGTGTTTTTCTTTTGTACTGCATATGCCATTAAATTGAAAAGAAGTAGTGCTGAAAAGCATTGCGAAACATGCAATAAACAGCTCCACTCTCTAAACCCCTGCTTCTTGCATCCTCATTCCTCACCCCATTTACTAGGGTTGTCACACTGGTGGCAAAACCCGGGACTGAAGACTGCTGCCATAGAGACCTTGCCCTTCACTGAGGTGATGCTCCTTCCACCAAGCCCATAATCAAGATTTATAATATCAGGGTAATGGCAGGCTAAGGACTGATAGGTGCACCAGAGCTTGCTGCAACCCTCTGGCACTCCAGCTGCAGGCACTCTACCTGTGCTCCACTTCACCCTCACAAAGATGTCTCCACAGGATGAACCAGAAGCCTAAGCTCTTCAAGCACATGGTTGCTGCTTGGAGATGGCCCAAGACCTACTAAACAGTCTGGCTGCTGCTTCTGCAGTCAGGGGTTCCCAACTTGTGTCACAGCCGCTGACGGAGCAGACTCAGCTTAAGTATGAAAGCCTCTAAAAATCCATCTTGCAGATCATCAGCCGGACCTCTGTGTAGTATCACCAGTGGTTCCTGGTCTCAGACTCACAGTGCAATCTGTCTACACATATTAACTCTGGGACTCATGTTGAAGTTGGTTACTGGCAGAGGAGCATGATGCTGGAGAAGACATCACCCTGATGGTGCTGGAGCCAGAACCAGTGTGCAGTCACTCCGTGTATCACTCTGAAATGTGATACCAGGAAGCAGTGCCATTCCCAACACCTCAGCATGCTGTATGTAGTGGCACTCCTCTGAGTAATCTCCTGAGGCAGAATCCTGAAAGAGATTTTGACTGACCAAGGCACCACATTCATGTTAAACTATGGAAGCTATATGAATAATCATGGATTTAAATGTTTAGGACTACAATTCAGTACATTCAATCAATTCTATCTGTCAATCCCAGTAGTATAAAAGGACCAATCAGCTCCCAGAGCACTGGGATATCAGGTTCCCTATTTACTGCTTGTGTCAAGCTTTAAATTATTCACCAAATGGCATGGGCCTTTTGTGCTCACATATTGAATTAGGGATGTTGACTATGAAGTACGAGGTAAGGCAAACAGATAGAGGTGATGCACTGTAAATGTACCACCTCAACATCCTTAAACCCTGGAGGGAGGTGTTTCCTGTTGCTCTGGTGATGATGGTTCCTCAGAGAGATAACTTGGGACTGGAGGGGAGTCTAAAAATTCAGCTCAATCCACCTGGTCCCCTGTGAAGACCAAGTCTCACCATCCCAGTGAGAGAATGCCCAGTTGGAAATGGAATTTTCAAATGTGTTTTCACCTTCACCTGATCACAGCATCCTCATATAACACCATACCGAGTCTCCCCCAGATATGGTTGTGTGCAGCCATCCCTATCAATTACCCAAAAGAATAAACAGGTGGTTTGGCAAGAACACAGAGACATGCTTGACATGGGGGTAATCGATGTGTCCCACAGAAACAGGTGCATCCCAGTGGTACTTCACAGCAAACAAGGTACAGTGGGACTCACAGGAAACATGAAGAACGGTGTGGTTGAACAGGATGTATGGTATCTTTGCTTCCACTTGGCTACCACTTCCACTTTGCTTCCACGTGATATGATGGCAACAATTGCAAAGGTCTGAGGCCCATGACCAAAAAAATAAGGTGAGGCACTTTTTGGCTATTATCATAGGACTGATCTCACTAAAATTGCACCCGAGGCCATTCTTTGGATCGAACCATGTCAACAGGCAATATTACCAGCTCAAGATTGTTATTTGTGGGAACCTGCTATTGCATTCTCCTGACTTTCCATTTCCCTTTATTTTGCAGACTGGTGCAGGGGGCCTGGGGGCCATGTTGTCGCAGCTGGTGGAAGGGGCAGAGCACACTGTCCTATATATGAGCAGAAAGGAAGGAGGGGTCTCAGAGAAAAAAAAAAAACAACAGGTAATGAGTTTTGGTGTACACCTGTGTGTGATTAATGACAGTCGATTTGTGTGTCTTTCTCGTCAGTAGGCTGCCAAATGCCAGAGAGTTGTCCCTCTCTGTGGCCTATGGAGCTAAGCAAGACTTTGAACTTGTACTTGAACTTGAAATGAGTCATGCAGTAGGAAGCTGCATGTGCTTTTCTTGTGTTTTGAGTGTGCCATCAAATTGAATTGAGAGTAGTGCTGAAAAGTGCCATTAAAAATAATAAATCAAGCAGCTCTACTCTCTAAACCCCTGCATAGTATATTCTCATTCCTGACCCCACCTATCAGGGTAGTCACAATGGCCTATTCTACAACAGAACAACATGTACTATACTACAGTAAATTGTAGATTATACTACAGTAAATAGTATAATAGTGGACTACATACACGCGTACATGCTGTACCCTGTGGGGATGGATGAGAGAATGTGTAAAGTAGGCTTACGGTATGTGTATCTGATGGGTACATCTAACAATCATTTTAATTATTAAGTGAATAATTTTTTTCTACAATATTGCTCATTAGTGAATGAAACTGTGTGTATTCAAGTTTGTTTATATCGCAGAATCAACATTCATTACCAGTATATGTATGTTGCTTTTGCTAGAAACTATACAAGGACACTTCTGAATGAGTGATCATGTTGGATATTCAGGCTATGATCTAGATAGGCTTGAATGGGTGAAAGAAATATTGCAAATTAGATCAACACTTTCATTTAGCAGCAATTACTACAAACAGCCAAAGCGATATTTAAAGAAACATTTGGTTATTTTGGAGCCTCCTGTTGGCTGAAAGGCAAATTGCAATTGTAAGTAAAACATTGACAAGATTTCCACTTCCTTCCAAACAACCACGATCCATCTGTTTAATTAGGGGCAGGGCTAATTAAAGGGCTGGAAAATTTAAACAAAAGCCACAAATTTAGAAACTAGCCAAATAGATGTTAATTTAGCAAATGAGAGGTTTTTTTTTTCAGCTGGATTTATGCTGCATATTTCACATTACTTCTGTTAACAGTTCAATTATAACCATTGGTGATCTCGTATATTACACATGGCTGCCATCTCTTTATGTCTTTCAAAAAATGTAGCTGATTTGATATTTCCATGAAGAACAGTAAATGTTTTAGGTATTGTTATTTAGTATATCCACCCATTCTGTTCTACATCCTGAATAGAATGTAATTACCCCTCCAAACTACATACTAAATGGTGTGCTGTTTCATCTACCAACTGACAGTCCTAATCACACATTTCTATTTTTCTTCTGCTGTGTTGAGATAAGATTACTAATAGAATATTCTTAGCTAAAATGAAAACAGAAGAGGGGACATAGCCAATATCTTCCACCCAGTCCTACTGTTTGAGCTGGTTAGAAATCCCTCAGCCACCCTGGGAGAAAAGAAAATGGCAGTGAGATGAGCTGACACTGCTGTAGCATCTGTGTGGTAGGTGAAATATAGATGTGCAAGATGGAGTGATGATGTGCAAGACAGGGTGACAGGTTTAACACTGACAGCCCCAGAAGCCAGCACACACCCCATAATATGAGACCAAATGAGAGAAAGAGAGGAGGCGATAGAGAAAGAGAGAGTCTATGAGTGAACGAGAGAGAGGGGGGAGAGGGTATTTGTGGGGCTGACATTGGCTTGTACAAACAGTTAGTTTTTCTCTGGATAAATAGCTGGGCTCAGATGGACAGACTATCTCTGTGGTTCATTCTCCCACAGACTGATGCAAACATGCACACATCTCAGTGTACTGGCTTACCAGTGTCACTCAAATTGAATGCTTTTCAATACCAGATCTTGACAGACAGACCCATCATCTTTTAATTCCAGAAATTTCTTCCCTTCTTCATACAGACTTGGCATGAAGGGTATGTGAGGCTGCTATTCATTTTGGGATTTCTTTTAAAAATGTGTAATTTTAATATCCACTGACCAGTCTTCCCAAAGACTAGCTATTCACATATTTAAAGAAAAAAAAAAACATTAGCCACAAACAGTGTTGATGTCTTGAGGTAAGAAGACAAATTGGTCCAAAAAGAAAAAAAAAAAAGCAAGATGGAAAAGGGCAAAGAGAGAAAAAGAGTCTCTTTGTAAACACAAGAACAGGGCGAGGAATTTCAACAGCAATGCCTTCTTAGTAACAGTATTACAATTCATCATAATCCTTATCAAAGACAGAGGGCAAAAAGAATAAAAAGATTTGCAAGACAATAAGCAGGTGCTAAAGGCTGGGCATGAGTGTGTGTGTGTGTGTGTGTGTGTGTGTATATGGGTGTGTCTGAGTGCACATTTGGAGGCTGATACACTATTGATGTTTTTCATCTAGCCACTCTATGAGTGATTTTCTGATACTTGCAGAGTGGTATTTACTGTGAGCACAGCTAAACCCACTCCAGAGGCTCCTCCACCGACACTGTGAGTGCAGAACAGAGGCCGGCTGATTTGTCCTCATTAGAGTCGGCCTGATATTTCAGCCATTATAATCTCTCTGAGCTGTATCCAACGCTTCTATACACCGGCAACAGTTGCTTAGCTGTAAAATCATGGCTTTAACAACTCTGTTCGAGTATTATGCTTCAAAGCCTTTCTCTCCTATTCTGTTAATAGTGATACAGGCGGATTTTCTCACCAGCGCAGGCTCATTTTGTAATCTTAGAAAACTACACTTTCGCAACACCAGGACTAGCAGTGTGGGCCACTGACTACTCACCAAAGTCATCTAGAGTGCTTTCAGGTTTCACACAGACACACATATATTATATTATATTTCTCACACACACACACACACACACACACATATACATATATATATATATATATATATATATATATAATATATATACACACACACACACATATATGTATATGTATATGTATGTGTGTGTGTGTGTGCGTGTGTGTGTCTGTGTATAACATGTGGTTAGCAAACACCTACATATGACTAATAAGGAAGGCTGTCTTGTATTCACCTCCCCCCCCCAAAAAAGACTTAAAAAATACAAGAAAAACGGAAAAACATGCAACAAAAATACCTTCGTCTCGTGGCCGGTTCATTGTAGATTCATCGTGTTTTTTTGTGAGTGGACCTAGGGTTAAGACAAAAAGGAGGGGGGGAAAAGAGAAAAGAGAAAATTCAAAAAATATTACTGTGGTAAGAAAAAAACTAAGAGAAAAACATCAAAAAAAGAAAAGAAGCAAGAGCAAAAAAGACAATTCATCAAGAGGTCATTGATTCTGATCTTTTTGCGAAAGATGGAAAAAACAAAAGAAAACAAAAAAGGCATCATAAACACAATAAGTGCAAGAAAGACACAAATTGTTGGGAAGATCAAAGAGTGCTTTTAGATCTGTGAATATTCTCTCTGGTTTGTGGGAAGTGGATTTGTTATTGTTGTGCACTGTTTGTTATTGCCCTCTTTACACTATCTTTAGTGTCTGTGTTTCCAACAGCTTGTTTGGCTTCCGGGGATGAAGAAAAATCGATAAGGAAGAATAAGGAATTAACCTCAGTGGCTTGAAAAAAAGAACCCCCCCCTTCCTCCTCCTTTTTTTCACAGGTCCCTCCAGCCCCCGTCCCACACAGGCTCCCACCCACTTGGGGAAAAAAACCCCCAAAACAGCACATGTTGAGTGGGGAGCCTATGCATGGCAGGGGCCATCATCAAGAAATTCCCACCACACACACAGACACACACACACACACACACACACACACACACACATACACCCCCCACCCTTAAGCACAAGCAGATGTTTGCTGTAAATTCTGTTTAATGGAAAAATAAAAAAAAATATGGTTGTGTAATGCTTTTATTAAGCATTAGGCAAAACAAACAAGATGTGAAGAAGACAAAGCAAACCCTGCAGGAATAAGCATCAAGTTAGATGATGAACATTAATCAAAATATTAATAAACATGCAGCCCAAGACAAAATTCAACCCTTATTTTACGGCACAGTAAAATTTAGCTGCACCCTGCAGGAAAAAAAATTGCTCTAATGTATTTAAACACCTTTTTCAGATTGATGCTGAAAATACACATTCTTTCAAATAATATCTGTTGTAAAGAATGTTTGCTCTAATCTATAGTATATATCTGTTCTATACTTGTCATGTTCTGTGAATATTGAGTGTGCCTGTACGGGTAAAGCACTTTTATTTTATTACTTGGCAATTTCAGGTATTGCACATAAAAATGTATATCTTCTGTGATCAGTGTCAACTGATGAGAGAGAGAGAAATCAAATCCCTTTATTTCCTTAAAATCTGTGTGAGAGATTGAGATCTGTTTGAACTCTGAATGGTGAGTGAGACCACTCATTGTAAGAAATGAAAAATGGTGATGGATATAAGAACCCACCAAATGACCCAAAAAATGAAACTTTCAGGCAATAACAATTTATTTAGTATTTGGAGCTCCTACTTCCCCCCCTTTCTTTATTTCTCTCAATTTCTCTCTGTTCTCTAAATGGACTGCATGCCTCAGGCAAGTCCAGTTACCTTAAAAAATCAATTCAAAGCCAAAGTTGGGTGCATAGTTATGCATGATTTGGCCAGTTTAATGAGTAGTGCACCAATGCTGAAACTCCTCAGCCAAATCGCCCTCCTCCCCCTGGACCTGCTTCCTCTACTCTTTTTTTTGCCTTGCCTATCTCCTCTTCTCCTCTCACTTCCTGACTGGTCTGTCATTTGCTATTCCGTTCTCCCTTTAACTCTTGACTCAGTCTTCCTCAGCTGCTCTCTCTATTATTTCTCTTTACTGCTAGACTGAGACTTGGATTTTTCCCAAGAACTTCAAGGATGAACTTTATAGAGCTTGCTGATCATGTGTACTGGAAGGTAAAATCTGTCAATGCACACATTACACCACATTTATTCTATGGCCTGTAGGTGAAGTTTGTCTTCAAGCCAGTTTTCTACAATTTGTGCAATGGTCACATGTTTTCCTGAGGCAGAAAATGAACAGAACTGTCCTGTGATGTATCAATGGCGATAAAGCTCTTTAAAAAAAAATAAAAAAAATAATTAAAAAAAATGTTTTTGGTTCCTAGAGTATCTTGCTGAACTGGATCAGATTTTTTCCAAAGCTTTGTGAACTGGATCAGTATTTAAAGAGCCAATGTGAACTGGATCAGACCTTTCCAAAGCCATGTGACCTAGCTCAGGCTTTATAGAGCCATGTGAACTGGACCAGTCCTTATAGAGCAGTGCTGCACTGGATTGGGCGTTATACAGCTGTGTTAAAGTGGATCATAGTTAAAGTTATAGTGCCGTATTAATCGCTTTGCCTTTAAATTACAGATCCACACTGAATTGGGTTAAGCTTTGCTGAATTAGATCAGGTTTTATAGATTCATAATGAACTGGATAAGGCTTTATTGAGCCATGTTGAAATAGACCACACTTTATAGATTGATGTTGAATTACACTTTATAGAGCTGTGTTGACATGGATCAGACTGTATAGCACCACAAGTATAATTGGAGCTTAACTTAACTTAACGTAAACTTAACTTACAGATCCGTGCTGAACTGAATCACACTAGACTGTATAGAGCCATATGAACTGGAGCAAGTCAAACTTACAGATCCACATTGAAATTGATAAGACTTTATAGGTACCATGCCAAACTGGATCTGGCTTTATTGATCCATGCTGAACTGGATCTGGCTTTATAGATCGACGCTGAACTGGATCAGCCTTTACAGATCCATGCTGAATTGGATCTGGTTTTATAGATTGACGCTCAACTGGATCTGGCTTTAGAGATCCATGCTGAACTGGATCAGTCTCTGTAGATCCATGCTGAAATGGATCTGGCTTTAAAGATCCATGCCGAACTGGATCTGGCTTTATAGATTGAGGATCAACTGGATCTGGATTTACAGATCCATGCTGAACTGGCTCAGCCTTTATAGGTCCATGCTGAAATGGATCTGGCTTTATAGACCCATGCTCAACTGGATCAGCCTTTATCCATGCTGAACTGGAGCCAGCTTTATAGAGCCACGCTGATCAGGCTTTACAGTACTGTACTGAACTGGATCAGGTTTTACATAGCTTTACTAAAATGGATCAGGTTTTATAGATCCACGCAGAATTCGATCAAGGCTTATGTGATGAACTTCCCAGAGCTCATCACAGTCTCACAACATGGCCAAACCAGACTCCATTTCCCATCAACCACAGTCATTTCCTTGTTCAAGGTCACCAGACTTCTAATTACACACCTGATCCCAGTCACACACTCTGCTATAAATAACACAGACACTCATACATTCAGCGCTTAAGTCTTGTGCCAAGATTTGGGTGACAATGCCAAGCCGTTGCTCTTGTATTTCTTTCTGGTTGTGACTTTTGCTACTTTGTTACTTTGCTCTTGGCTGTGCCTAGTTTGCCCTGCTTGTTGATTATCTGATACATGCCTGCTTTTGACTATGTGTTGGTTTTATGATTAAATTGTTTCCTGTTGTTATTAAAGTTAGCCTGCACTTTCATCCATCTCTGCTGCCTTACAGTAATCTGGATTCGGCTTTATAGCTGCGCTGAATTGGATCTCTCTCTCACACACACGCACACACACACACACTTTTGCAGTACTTATGTAATACATTTGTTCAGCTCGACTTCCTGTCCTCGTCCTACACTGCACCAATCAGCATGAGTTGCTAACACCAGCCAACTCAACAGCTGATGCATATGCACAGGAAAGATGTCTTTTTTAATATTTCGCTTACAATTATTGCGCAATTTTAATGCACAAGACATTGATTGCGAAGCGGAGGACACGCTGAGTAGAAGAAAAGGCATTCACATATTTAATGGTTCCACAGAGGTGTCCAGTAATCACTGGTAAGAAAATACAAAGAAGTAATGGAGCAATGGAGAAAGTAGTAGATTTATTCCTCTTTCAAAAGAAAATTCTCATTGAATCATTTATTAAAACATAGAATCTTTGGAGATTTTCCTTGTTAAAAGTAATATATTTTTGGCTGCAGCGATGCTCACCATTGGAGGTAAAGTGTGGTTCCCATGTCATGTTCAACAATTGCTGCATATGTATCTGGCTTGATATTTTTCTTCAAAGCTTTTGGGGAAAAAAAAAACCCCATTCAAACATGATAGACTAATAGTCTTGCAGCACACAGCGGAAGCAAAATAAGTATGATAGTAATCTTACAGCTATATTGCACCTGTCACACTGTGGAGACCCAGAGCCATTGATTTTACCTTAATTTGGTTTTGTAGTAATAAAGCCTGGGCAATACTTTTAAACTGAATCATTTTCTGCCCAGTGTTCTTAGGACAGCTTTTCATTCACGATAAGTCATCTTCCCAGATCTCTGCAAATGCCACATCATTCACATGTGCATTTAGAAAAGGCTGAATTTGGTTTTAAATTGGGTAAATAACAGTATATAGAGCTTACCTATACATTACTAATCAGTACATTAGTCTTAGATAACATAAATCATTTATTATGATAGTGGTGTGTGAATGTTCACAAATGGAAACTCTAATTTTGAATCTTCAAAAATAGATTTCAATAAAGATGCTGCCAAGCAATTATAAAGATTATTTATTTATTTTACAATTTTATTTAATCATATATTTCTTGGTATCCTAAAACCATTAAACTGAATCTCGAAAATGGCAAAAAAGGCTATGTAAGGAATAACACACAAAAGACCATGCTCGTATATGGAAATAATGTACCACGGGGTGTGTGATGTGGTTTCATATAACAGTACAGCATTATTTTTGTATAAGAGTATGTATTCTGCGTGTACCACAGTGATTTGCCAACAATTACAATGTTTCATTTATTAATGAATGATACATCTGCATTTTAACGGTTTCTAATTAGATTTAATTGTGGAACATCTGAAAGACAAGTTCTTGTTCTCACCTATGTTACAGCTCTAATAAACAGTCATTCTCCCACCAACCTCTCACTTGCTCTATCTGATCACTCTCTCTCTGTCTCTCTCTCTGTCTCTTATACACACACTGTGAAAATGCAGAAAATGGACACTGAATGGTAACTGAAACAGAGTGCTTACAACCAATACTGCTTCCATAAATGTTAAATAAACATCAACTAACAACAAAATTCACCACATCAACAATTATAAAAGTAACTTTGTTAAACAAATAGCCATTTTTAAATCCATTTATTATTAGTCTTAGATTATTGGGAGGTCTGCTGTACAAGTCCCTGTGTATGGGCTGTTATTATATAAACAATAATTTATTAGAAATAGTGCATTAATATTAATATTAACGATTGGCCTGTTCCTTACAGGCGGAACTACCCGTGCTGTTATACGAAAATATTGCACACTTTCTGCCCAATCAAATCCGAGCATTCAAACACGCTGTGGTATAAATAGGTATAGGTTCACAAGATTTTCCAAGCCCTTTTATACTTTTCCCATGAGTATGTGGAGGTCTCCTAATCCCTATGGCCAGTGGCCCTAGAGCACTATCAAAGGGAACAGGAGATAAAGGATCATCCTGCCACAATGCAGTGCAGTGCAATGTAACTCAGAAACACTCGATCTGCCTTTTTTAATCAATGCAGCCTCCTATTTTTACTGAACCATTCACAATTTTAAGCGTGCGGAAAGAAAGTCTTTTACTGAGAGCTTTGTACAATTTGTAGCCAGGTCCATCAGGACCTGCAGCCTTGCCAGATGGAAAAGCTTGAATAGCATCTTATTCTGAAATCAAGGTCATTTTTCATTTAAGTCTCACTCAATTTAGACTGCCAAAAAATGGCTGTATTCCATGCGGGTAATTGGTTTTCTATAGTATGAGTATAATTCAGAGGAAAATTCTCTGAAGCCATCATTAATCTTTTTTTTTTATTCGTGATCAGATTGTCTGATACAGATTTTTATCTTTTTCGTGAATTGTTTGGTTAGTTTTGTTTCCTACTTACTCAATCTACTAATAACTTCTCATGTCTCCTTTAGGAAAGATGTTTGATAATGTGCTTTTGCAATCTATCCTTAAAGGAAACTGTTAACACAGAGTGGTTTTGTTTTATGTGTGTGCATGCATGTGTGTGTGTCAGACTGGCAGAGTTTTCGAACCTCTGCTAGAACTAGTCACAATTTTATTTGGATGAATACCTCTCTCTCTCTCTCTCTCTCTCACTCACACACACGCACGCACGCACGCCTCAACAGATGTCATTCAAAATTGTCCCAGTGATTTGGATGCAAGTTTTGTAATCAGAAAGCCACCTGGGTCTAACAGGTGTACAACGGCAATCTGCTCCTTCCTCTACAATCCCGCAGAGGAAGAAAATGGGCTGATCTTGTTTTGACTCTGGCAGCACACCACTTCTGCACCAATGTTTGAAATCATATCCAATTCCTCTAGGTATTGAACAGTGTTGGGCACAACTATTTGCCACTGTCTTGTGATGATCGAGAACTCTATAGCCCAGTTCTTCTATGTGAAATAATTGACTTCTGTCTGAAATACCCTCTCTCTGATGTCACTTTGGTAGTGCAGTCTTTAAAGGCAGTGTTATTACACCTAGAATTGGGACTGAATAAATGAACACTTCACATAAAAATGACAAATATAAAAAAGGATGTTCAAAAACTTTTTGTTCTGGTGTGAGGTATGGCAAAAGCTCAATATAATGAGAGATTCTTCTTTTTTTAAGTGCATGTGCAGTACATATTACATATATATAAATGTTAAAAAAAAAAATCATGTTTCAATAGCAGATAAATCAGGAGTCACTTTTACTGTTGTGACTTGAACAGTCTTTCACCTATTTCACCTAGTTATTCCAAGCCTAGGGTTCAGGCTGTGCTATAGACTCCTGCCTATAGCTATAGGTGTTGCCTATACATTCACACACTGTACAGACACTCCACAAGTTTTATATTGTGAGAGACATATTTTATTATTACTCTAGTTGGCAGATGTAGTACTGTAGGTACAACCCCAATTCCAAAAAAGTTGGGACGCTGTGTAAAATGCAAATAAAAACAATGCGGTGATTTGCAAATCTCATAAACCCATATGTTATTCACAATACAACATAGAAAACATATCAAATGTTTAAACTGAGGAAATGTACCATTTTAAGAAAAAAAAAAGGTAATTTTGAATTTGATGGCCTTAACACGTCTCAAAAAAGTTGGGACGGGGCAACAAAAGGCTGGAAAAGTAAGTGTGACTAAACACTTTGAGACATGCTGTAATTGTAAATTTTATTCCATATATATGTAATTCACATTTTCTGTATATTTCTAATATCAAAACAGTGTGTCTTATAAGTGATATTACAAGTACGTAGTTAACAAATCTGAAGTTGTTGTTCTTTTTTTGTACAAATATGACATTCACATTCTTTTTTGTAACCCAGGCGAATACTGGAGGCTCACATTCAGGCTTTGAGCCCTTTTTTTTTTTTTTTTAGAAGAAGAAGCCTTTATTTGTCACATATACAGTACATTACAGCACAGTGAAATTCTTTTCTTTGCATATTCACAGCTTGTTAGGAAGTTGGGGTCAGAGCACAGGGTCAGCCATGATACAGTGCCCTTGGAGCAGAGAGGGTTAAGGGCCTTGTTCAGGGGCCCAACAGCAGCAGCTTGGTGGTGCAGGAGTTTGAATCCCAGACCTTCAACCCAGAACCTTTAACCACTGATCCACCACTGCCTAAGGAAACTTATAAACACAAAAGTACTGTGGAAATGCTTTACTTTGTGAGTGTGGTGAAAATAATTAACTCTGTCAAAAGTTGATATGAGATTCTCACGGGGTCAACTTCTCACATCTCAAACTCAAAATTAAAGTTGATTTCATCTCAGTGTTATCTTAGCAACATAATCTACATATTAAACAGCAACTATGTAACTGCTTCTTTTTTTGATTGGAAACAAAATGACCAATTGGCCAACTGTTTACCATAACAAATAAGTAGGATAATATGCCATCAATCATGGATGCTTCGATGTAGTTATGTTGCTGTAGTATAGCAGTAGCAAACTTCATTAAAGTCCTCGTTCAGAATCTAATAGGCTGTGTCCAACTTGTGTCCTAATTTGTGGCTCCTTGTGATGTAGTGCTAGCTAAATTTTTTGCATGGAGTAGCATTTTCCTCCAACCTCGTCAGAGACATATCTAGGCTAGGATTTCATGTTTGAACCTGAAATATTTTATGACAATTCCAAATGCTTTTTCATGGACAGTTAACATAACACAGATACAGTACAGTATTCAATCAATAAATGATTATATATGTGAATGTTTTGTGAAGTAACTGCACTATAATGATGCTCATAAACCGTCAACAAAGTCATAATTATGATTCCTCCATATTTAACCTCCCCAAACATCAATTGAGTGTGTCCTTTAATTTGTTTAATTATACTTTATTGGCTACTAGCTGGTATGGGAATCAGGATCCGGCATTTTCCCCACTTCTGTTTGAAAGCTACTAGCCAGCAAGCTACTCTTTGAGCTTAACGATATCAATGTGACAGCCAATAAAGTGCTACAGATCAAGTGTAGATCTGGTTTTAGAAGGTAATATGTAATTTCCCCTATTACTAGCATGTTATCTGAATCATTTTCATTGTAACGTTAATAAATGTATTCTATTAACGTTATTAATAAGGAAAGCTCAGTTGATGGCAGGTCATACCTTAAATAATTAAATGGCAATTTCTGAACACCATCACTGCCGCTACTGTGCTCTGGCATCCACCCAAAATGCATGAGCACATCACACTGTGATTAAATTGTACAGATCATGCAGTGATTTTATTTGGCATATTTTATTTATCATATCCCCCTGAAAGTAATTCATACGTACCCAGCTGAGACCGGTAAATACATTTTGGACGTACTGTTCCCACAACGTTCATTTTAGATTACTACTATAGCAGAATTCTGCCCAAGCGATTTCTACATAAGCTCTGTTCAATACCACAAACTCCACACTTTTACAGTTTGGTCCATACTGAAGTTCCCTCTTGGAACAGGGACCAAAACTACAGTTCATTAACTAAAATTAGCCCTGGTTCCTCCTCTGTCTACAGTTCCTAAGTTCCTAAAAAGGCTGTGAAATGCACCTATAGTGACAGCATGATTGGCTGAGTATAAGATGCAGAGCTTCTGGTTAGGACAGAAAGAGAGCGAGAATATGAAGGATATGAAGGAGAATGCTTGGTGGAGATCGAGGAAAAAGAGGAGAGGGAGAGGGCGATATTGCAAGGCAAGGTAACCGGGATGTACATTGTGTGTATGTTTTTTTTTTTTTTGTGTGTGTGTGTGTGTGTGTGTGTGTGTGTGTGTGTGTGTGACAGGCAGAATGTTTGGGAGAGATAGTGTGAGCATGTGGAAAAGATGAGTGTTTAAACAGGGGGGAGAGGGACAGCAGCCAGATAGGATGACATTTACGAAGTGGTGGCAATGGAGAAGGCATGAAGGTTAAAGCAATTTCCCAGCAACACCAGTGGTGACAATTACTGGCGGGCCTCATGAGCACTATGACACACAGCCCTGTCTGTCTGCTTCATTGAATCTTCCACAAAGCCTCAGCGAGGTCAGAGGTGTGAAACAAAACATTTATTTAAAAGGCACACTACAGCCAGAGCAGTCCTGACTACCTATTAGAAACTATACTGAGGCCACTGTTGCAAGGCTGTGTATGTCTTTATAAATGATTAATAGGCTGAGAAGTTATTGCCTTTTTTTACTCCATTTCTCCCGTGTATGCAAGCGTGTATGACAGATGCAGGCTAATCGCATAGATTTGGAGTAATCTTGTTCATTTTGAGAGACAATCTTTCTCTTCCTTGCCTCAGTGACATTAACGTAATCTTGTCAAAACATACAAAATGTGGCCAGTAATTGCTCGGATTAAAACAAAGCATGCTCAGCTGTCTTCCACTGGACACCTTTCACACCTTCCGTCATAATGCTGTTAGTCTGGCCGATCTAGGCACTTTGGATGTAAATTAGCCTTAACCACCTAGAATATCCCTTTTCTATTCTTGATTTGTTTCTCATTCTGTAACTGCATTAACATCACAGGCGATTGCTTTAAGACTACCTGGCGTCCCCAAAAACGTCATTAAAATGCAGCAATATAATTCAATATTTTTAGTGAATCACATGTCCCACTGCAATATCCCACGGTTTAATTCCCATGCATTTAATGCAAACTGCTTTTGACAGACAGCGTAGCCTGAGTGAAAATCTTCTTTGAATCTCCAGACACAGCACTGATAGAAACCTCATAACACCATGCTTCTCTGGGACTTCAAGTACAATGTGTTTTAATGGGATGAAAGATTAATGCTCATTGGACAACATTTTAACACAACATTTTGTGTGCTGTCTGGATGCTGTACATCTCTGGGGTAAAAGGGAGTGAGGCGGGTGGGTTTTGCACAGGATTAAAAAAAACGCACACTCTATTTGCCTCACCCAGATGCACAGATTCTCTTTATTATGATCGGGAGAGCTGTCAAAGAGGTGGAACTTCATAACCTACTGCCAATCACTGAAATGTTAATGAACATGACTGACATCTCAAACATATTGACGACAGTCAGAATTGCTTGAAGCTGCAGAAGTGGTTAGTTAAGTAGTGTTGAGTACACACTAGTATATCATGTGGGTTTTTCTTTAGAATTTGTACATACTGCAAATAAACTATAAGTATAAAATTCTGTTTTATTTATTTGCACTAATTTGTGAAATTTGTTGCTTATAAATGTATAGCTAGCTGTCATTTCCTTCTTCAGCTAGCAGTTTAGGTGCTTTTTGGCACAAAATGGCAGACATTGCTAAAGTTGACCTGATTACAGAAAAGTCTTTTGATGCTTAGGGAACAAAAAAGGTCCATTCAGCTCTCTAGATATAGTAAAATTGAAGCACATAATTGGCTGTGTTTATTATTAGTCTTAGTTTATGTGGATTGTCTGTCATGTGAGTCCCAGTGAACGAGCTGTTACTGTAGAAGTGATTAAAGTATTAGAGTGAGCACATTAATATGAATGTTCATAACAGATAGATGTGCTTCTACTATTTTAAAACCCACCAGCCACCACTGATTTATTGCACGCTAATAATCCAAGCATTATGATATTACTCACATGGAGGTAACAATACTACAATATCTGGACAGCTTGGAGAAGAAAATCAATAAACAGACTTAAAAAAAAAAAAAAAAAAAAACAACTCGTATAACTACAGACTTATATGAGGATTATTTAAGTGCATGTAAATGCATCTGATTTTGTGCTCATCATATTGTAGAAGTGAGGACAAATGGTCAGTATGAGCCACATTCATAGTGAAGCTTTATTCAGACCTCAGATGTAACTATGGACTATTCCGGAAATGTAATTCAGACAGTGAAAAGAGAGGGGCGGAGTTTGCCTAAAACAGATAAATGTTTTAGACAATTAGTAATGTGCAATTCTGACCTGGAATTAAGCACATTTTGTTGTGAGATATCAGCTTGAGCAAGGAGCAGCATTAGGTCTGGTGCTCCAGCTTACAGTTTGATGTAACCACAATATACAGTATCTCACAAAAGTGAGTACACCCCTCACATTTTTGTAAATATTTGATTATATCTTTTCATGTGACA